>CM029281.1:28633139-28935639 GCA_016920895.1 Vaccinium myrtillus
TGACTTGATATGAATTTTATTGACACGAGTCTATTTATTTTAATTTCATTGATCATTTTGGTAACAAACCGAAAAATAAAAATATTATAATAAAAATTTAAAAACAATAATTTTTTTATTATAATCGTTCAAAAAGTTATAAACCCAAACCAGCAAAGTAATGGAGTTTGTTTTCTTTTTTTTTCATAGTTTTGTCTTAACATAAATTTTATTGACACGAGCCTATTTATTTTAATTTCACTAATCATTTTGTTTGAGGCAAACCAAAACATAAAATACATTTGGCCAAAAAAAAAAAAAAATTTAACCTAATTTTTTTTTCCACTAACCTCCATGATCTAGTAAAGTTAAGTTCATTTAACCAAAAAAATTCACAAAATCAAAAGACATGAGGGTTTTTTTTTTTTTTTTTTTTTTGAAAAATTAAGTTGGTAGAATGTATTTGTTTTGTAATAAGGGTATTTCGGTAATTTTCCTGCAAAACTTAACGCCATCAGCGGAAAAGTAACGGCAGGGGGAATCTTGATATTGTCAGCGAAAGTAGGGGAGGTCATTGTCATTTCAGAAACCTCAGGGGAGGTATCTGTTTGTGTCAGAAACCTCAGGGGAGGTTACTGATAATTACCCTTAATTTTATTGATCTTTGAATAGAGAAAGCAAGACAGGATTACAACGAGAAGCAAAAATCTTAACTAAATTGCCACCTGAATCTCTAGACAATCATATGTCACCCCGAGCCTAAAAAGAAAACAGGAAATTACAAAGCAATGTTGGCAAGTAGCCAACCAAAATCAAAACACCTTTAAAACAGCAACACTCAAAAACATCCAAAATTTGCCCTGAAATTTTAGTTCCCGAAAATCGAATCGAAACCTTTTATCGAACAAACCCGACCCGAACCCGCTTAACCACCTCAAAGATCATATCATCATACTGTTTTGTTTTTGAGAAACCTTATGATTTGTCTTTGTATTTCTGTTTTGTGGCATTGCGGCAATTTTCATGACCAAGTTAAAGGTCAAAGTGAGAATTAATTAGATACACGGTCTCCATGCAAAAAGGAAAAAAAGCTCCACAAATTAAGGAGGACCTCAAAACGCTGGGATAAGACCACAACTTCAACGCAGGGATTGCATTTTGAAACCGCAAAAACAACAAGTACACTGAAACAAATCTTTCCTTCAAATTAATCACAGCGGTCCGGTGTAATAGTACGTACACAATTACATAGACCGCTGTGATTGATTTGAAGGAAAAATTTGTTTCCACCGCCGGCGGAAATAACTTATTCTCCAAGTATAATATGTCTTACTTTTTTTCGTAGACGGGATGAATGCTCAACAATAGTATGGTATAACTCGATTCCCTTTGCCAACAAAGTATTGGAGCCACTAGGGGTTATGCCCGGTTGCTACCTTCAAGGCCCCGGAATTAGTCGAGGTGTGTACAAACTAATCCGGACATCCGGTTATAAAAAAAAAAAAAAATTAGTATGGTATAACAAAAACGGCAGAATCAAGAGATCGATTTTAGTTGATTGTAGCGAAGGCCAGTCCTATAAGACAAGTGCAAGGACAAAGGTAGCGCAGGCGATGTAGTCCCCTCTCCTCAAGGTCTAATTATTCATGCACGCAGTACTCCGGGCTACTCTAGCACAATACATCCTTAATTACTTATGGTCCTGTAGAAACCACAAGCGCCGATGTGGTTTGTGAGCTGGGCGTGCCAGGACTGTACGTCACAGTCCAAATATGATAGAGGCCTTTGAGACCTTTTCTGACTTCGTTCGTGCGATTGCGTGCAACCCTCAAAGGGTAGAGTATCAAATGGTTCGTGGTTTGCCTTACGTGTGAGGATTTAGAATTTTCCAACTGTCGTGGAAAATTAAGAGCAACGAGATAAAAGTAAAATCAACTTTTATTAATGACAATTAACAAAAGTGGGGCACAATATAGTCAATCCAAAATCCTTCCATTTTGTGAGAATAAAGCGTAAAGAGATCTCTTCAGCTCTGTCATGAAGAAGAAGAAGGACGATTAATGTAAAGATTATATCAATTCCACAATCAAATGATTGTGATCATACGAAATTGAGTGTAAACAAGTTTACCTTCTTTCTTGATCTTCTCGTTGAGATTCTTTATGTAAATAGTTTGATTAGGCGGAATGTCGCCGGAGAGAGAGAGAGAGAGAGAGAGAGAGAGAGAGAGAGAGAGAGAGAGAGAGAGAGAGAGAGAGAGAGAGAGTTGGGGGAAGAAGAGAGACGCTCTGAAGCTCAAATTCTAACTAATCTGAGCCCTAGCTGAAAACCCAGCTATTAATGGGTTAGTCTAACGAGACTCTAACCCAAAGATTTTGGGCCAGCGAACATTGGGCCATGCTGAAATAGTGAGTTTACCTCGATCTTTTTTTTTTTTTTTGGTAAAAGACGATATTATAGAAAACTAAACATAAACAGTCCTGGGGTATTTAACCCCTACAGAATCATCGGCTAATTGACTAGCCAGAAACAACGGAGGTTCCGCTAAAGAAACATAATTAAAAGAACATAAAGTAAAGGAGTTCTTGGCAAGGATGTCTGCACTCCGGTTAGCTTCTCTCCAAACATGATGCAATCTAGCTTGGCACTTCTCTATCAGTGACCTGCAATCACAAATAATAGCATTGAGAGGGTGGTGGTTTAACTGTTGACAACCAAATAAAGACACCACTTGATCCGCATCCATTTCCACTTCAAGACCCACTATATCAAGATCCTTTGTCAAATGTAAACCATCTCTGAGAGCCCAAACCTCTGCTTCCATTGCTGAGGTGTAACCAATTTTTCGTTGAAAACCCTTAACCCAGTTACCGTGAACGTCCCGAATAAGACCCCCTGCAGTTGCAAGACCCTCACTGTTTCTAGCTCCATCCACATTGAGTTTAAAACCCGATGACGAAGGCGACCAACCAAAGTATTGGGTCGACAACCCTCGAGAGATCTCTGACTTATGCCTTACCATCATCCATTCCAGAATCTTAGCACGGCAAACCGAAACGGAAATGAGCGGGGAGTTGTCATTACCAGTAGAGTTGAAGAATCTCTTGTTCCTGTTCAACCACAAACACCAACAAACCAAAGGAAAGACAACCCTCCAGGGATATCCTGAAGAATGAAGCTGTTTCCTGTTACAATAGTGATGTACCCACTCGACCAAGGTGATAGAATGATCAAAAAAGGATTGATCCACTCCAATCTCTTGCCAGAAAGATTGAGCTAGAGAGCAATAACGAAGGACATGCATTGGATTTTCAATCAACGAAGGACAATGGGGACAAAAATGATCAGGAGTGATATGCCGGAGAAGAAGGAAATCCTTAGTGGCAATGCGATTTTGGAGGGCAAGCCAGAAGAAATGGTTGATACGGGGATGAGATTCAATCTTCCAAACCCAGGACCAATTTGAAATGGGATCAGTAGGAGCAGGATTCTTGGCTAAAACGTAGGCAGCCTTTGGGCAAAAAATACCTGAATTCGAGTTCCACACATAATAGTCATTCTCCTCACTAAACCAAGGAATAAGAGTGCCCCTAATTTTGTAAACAATAGAGCTGGGCAGATCAAAAGAAATAGCATTTAAATCCCAATGGTCACCTCTCCAAACATCACTGACCGAAAGAGAAAGATCGTTAAGGGTTAAAGGGCCCACCACCAGCTCTCTCAACGCCCCACTCCCCACCCAATTATCAGTCCAAAATAAGGTGGACCTACCATTAGTAACAACCTTTTTAGACCCAGCTTGCATCAAAGGATAACCTTTGCACAAGGAACGCCACAAAAAGGATGGTCTGTAATGGTAAGTAGAGGGACTAGAATATTTATCCCGGAGAATTTTAGCCCAAAGGGAATCCTCTTCCCTAAGAAAACGCCAATTAAGCTTGGCCATGGAAACTAGATTGGCATTCACAGAATCCCTAAGACCTAAGCCTCCAAGACTTTTGTCCTTGGTCACATTAGACCACTTGACAGCATGACTTTTCCTTTTCTCAACTGTGGAACCCCAGATAAAATCACGATTAATTTTGTCCAGCTGTTTCGCCACAGAGACGGGAAGAAGATTACACTGCATAATGTAGGATGGGATGGTAAGATTAACGGACTGAACAAGGGTGACGCGCCCTGCCAAAGACAGACAATTTTTCTTCCAACAAGCTAACTTAGCCCGGACTTTGTCAATTAAAAACTGGAAAGTGCTTTTGGTAGGTCTAGAGTGATGAATTGGACAACCCAAATAGTTACCCAAATTGGTGGTAGCAGCAATGCCCAGAATGTTAGACAAAACGGTTTTGGAATCCTCAGGAACATTATTAGAGAAAAAGACTTTTGATTTGGAAAAATTAATTTTTTGTCCCGACATCTCACAAAACTCCTTAAGAACTGAATGAATGGTCAAGCAAGTATCAGGCTCGGCACGTCCGAAAAGCATAAGGTCATCTGCGAAAAACAAATGAGTGAGGGGAACACCCCTACGAGAACTAAACACAGGTTTCCAAGACCCCTTCACACATTTATCTTGAATCATAATGGACAAATATTCCATACAAAGGATAAATATGTACGGGGAGAGGGGGTCACCTTGACGGATCCCACGAGAAGGGCAGAAAAAATCCGTCGTATTACCATTGATGATGACCGCCGAGGTCGCAGTGGACATACAAGACAAGATAATATCCACCCAAAGCGAGGGAAAATTAAACCAAGTTAACACTTTACGGACAAAACCCCACTCAATCCGGTCATAAGCTTTCTCCAAGTCAAGCTTAATGAGCAAGTTGCCAATCTTCCCTTTTTTCAGACCAAAACTATGGACCGTTTCTTGAACAATCATAACATGGTCTGTGCCCCTTCGACCTGGGATAAAACTAGCTTGGAAAGGGCTGATGATAGCATCCAAGAAAGGTCTAATCCTAGCAACAAGCAATTTGGTAAAAATTTTAAAAACCGTGTTGCACAAGCTAATGGGCCTCAGTTGATGAACTGTCTCAGGATGATGGATTTTGGGAATCAAACAGATAAGGTTACGATTAACACAAGGGGATATTTTCCTAGAATCAAACCAATCACCAAAGAGTTTAATCACTGAGTGAGAAACAGTTGACCAACACTTTTGGAAAAAAGCTGGGTGCAGCCCATCAGGGCCCGGAGCCTTCCATGGTTTAAAGGACTTCACTACCTTCCATACCTCAGTAATAGAATGAGCACAACAAAAATCAGTATGACAATCAGAATTAAGCATGGGGAACTGGACTCCAGCCAACTCCTCACAATCCATTCTAATGTTATTAGACACATGGTCCGTGGTAAACAAGGCCTTAAAATGATTACCAATGTGTTCCGCGAGTAAAGCAGAATCCTCTATCCAAACACCAGATGGGTCCCTAAGAGTATGAATTCTATTGGAGCTGCGACGATTAATAGTAGATAAATGGAAGAAACGAGTGTTACGGTCTCCATCATTTAACCAATTAACTCTAGATTTCAAAGCCCAGAATTCCTCCTCTAAAGACAAAATATTATTATACTCGGAGGAAAGGGAACTCTCAAGATTGGTGAGAAACACACTGGGTCTAACCTCAAGAGATCGTTGGATGCCATTGAGCCCGGCAAGAATCGACCTCTTTCGGTAGAACAAATTACCAAAATTTTCATTATTCCAGATTTTAACTCTAGCAGTGAAACAGTTAAGGTTAGCAAAAAAAGAATTTGAAGGAACACTCCAACACTCCTCAATCAATGGGAAAATCGAGGGATCAGAAAACCAAATGGACTCAAAGCGAAAAGGCTTATTGGACGAATGATGACAAGGCTCAGTATCAAGAATAACAGGACAATGGTCAGAGTGGGTACGGGGTAAATGGCGAACCATAGTGTTGGGAAACAGGAACTTCCAAGCAACATTACTCCAACATCTGTCTAAACGCTCCTGAATAATGCAACCTGTAGTCCTCAAATTAGACCACGTATACCGAGAGCCCGAGAAACCAAGGTCCAACATTCCACAAGTATCAAGACAGTCTTTAAACAGATTTGCACGGGCATTGTTAATAGGATTCCCTCCAAACTTATCCTCTGAAGTTAGAACTTGATTACAATCTCCCAATAAAAGCCAAGGTAAAGGTTGATGGCAGGAAAATTTTTTAAGACTCTCCCATAAAAATTTTCGACTCTCAAAATGCGGACTAGCATAAATAGCAGAAATAATCCAAGGGAAAGTATGAGGACCAACCTGGACACAGGCGTGGATCTCTTGCTCAGTAGAATGAAGCACTTCACAAATGATATTATCCTTATTCCACAACAACCAAATACCACCAGCAAAGCCAACCGAGTCAACAATACAGTAATTAGGAAAACCCAAGGCTTGACAGATTGCCTCAGCTCTCGAATGCCCAATGCGAGTTTCGGTAATGATTACCATCAGAGGCTTATGGTCACGGATCAGTTCTGCAAAGTTCCTCCGAAAATGCGGGTTAGACGCACCCCTACAGTTCCACATTAAAATTTTCGGCATATTATCAATGATGGAATTATCGTCCACGACTATCCACTCTTGACCTAGAACCGGCCACACGAGTTCGTCCTCCGGTGTTAGAACAACTTTGTGAAGATAACCCCACCGTTCTCGTTGATCGGAGAACTTTGCGGTGAGATAAACTGGAAGGTTTGTTCTCGGTATTGGAACCAGATCGGTTGAGGGCAGTGACCCCTGAATCATTACACTCATCTCCTGCCAAACCGGGGGATGGGTCTGCATAGTGGGAAGGAGCGGTCTGGGCAGTAGGGTTTCTGCATGGGATGTGTCTTGTGCAAGGCCCAAGTTGGGCATCAAGAATGTGAACGGAACTGCTATCTGGTTTAATTGGATCACCTCGGTTGGGACATCCGTTAGATGATTGTACGGAGTCTGCAAGAACGTGACCACCACAGTTGGGTGATCCACCTGCGACCACAGAGTTGGATAATACGGAGAAATGTTCTCCCAAGCCGCTGCCATGTTGTTGTCGTACCAACCCCACACATGGGTTGGATTCCTCTGAATGTCCGGGATGAAGTACTCCGATATTGAGAACTGGTTTTCCCGATAACGGAGATACCAACCCGGAGTACGTAGCTCCCTGTGGCCTAAGCGAAATGGAATCGCTGACTCTGGCATAGGAGGCAAGGGAGGGGGAGATGGTGATGCGGTTCTGGGGACTGAGGTTCTGTGGATTCTCCTGGCTTGACGTGATCTTGTCATGATGGTTGGTTAACAGATTTGTGGAGCTGGGAGTAGAGGAAATGGTAATGGGTTTGGATATAAGAGAAGAAGAAAGAGATGTTAACGGGGTGGGGATGTTGGGAATAGGGGTATCGATAAGACTAGTCTCTGAGAGTGAAGAGGCTGCAGTAATGGGTGATGTGGAGGGAACAAGAATGGGGATGTCAATATCTGATATCAAGGTAAAGACTGCCACAGCAGAGGGGTCAGCTTTAGCAGAGATTAAGGAAGGGGTTGAGGGATGTTTCAAAGAAATAGGAAGGTCAATGTCTGTCCCTGAAACAGGAGCAGGTTGACTATCCTCAAGTGTGCTCGAAAGGACAATAAATTTATTGGCTAGGGCAGCAGAACATGAAGAAGGCTGCAAACAAGAGGGGCCCGCCAAGCTTTTACCAGTAGAGGCCAAAGGGCCATTACTAACCTCAGCATTTGAAAGTTGTCCGTGGCGCGTGGAGTCCGCAAGAGAGTTAGGATTAGGGCGTGTGGGATGATCCACATTACCCTTACTCACCGGCGCCGCTACACCTTTCCCTTTCGGAAAAGGATTTTTCCGGCGAGGAACGACCATCCATGAATCAACGTCTTTATTAACTGGACCAGTAGAGGTATTTTTCGGATCAACAGGGGATGAACTCATACTCCTAGAGCAATCACCAACCTTGTGGCCAACTGTGCCACATGCAAAACAAATAACTGGCAAGCCTTCATAGGCTACACGGTGAATATCGCCACCCATTTTAAACTTTGAGACCAGAGGTTTACTAAGATCAACTTGAACACAAACTCTAGCGTAGCGGCGTTTGACGCTAGTGTCAATATTAACGTCGATCTTAAGTAACTTACCCAGTTGATTACCGATACGCTCCAACATCTGCTTATCATACAATTCGATCGGTAATTCGAGGAGTCTCGCCCAAACCGCCGACGTCGAAAGGCTAGCTTTGGAAGGTTTAAACCCCGGTTCCCATCGCCGTACAGAGATAAAATGTGGTCCAAAGAACCAAGGACCACCATTAATGGCTCTAGCAAAATCAGAGACGTCCGAAAACTTGACGATAAAATAGTATTCACCGAGATCAAAACCCGAGATAGGGTTGGTTAATTTCCATAGAGTTTTAAGTCTAGGAATCATGACCGCACAACCCACATTTTTCCCCACCACTCGAACAATGAGAGATTGACTCCAGGGTTGATATAAACGGTTTTCGTCATCCTTGGACAAAGGGATTGAAAGGATACCTTCATCGGTCAAGGAACCAAGCGATTCAGATTCCTCCAAAACAGCCTCAGTCGTCGAGTGGTTGAAAGTAGAAGCTCGGCCCTGTGGGGCTAAAGAGAGGACTGCATCCTTAAAGGAATGGATGGATGGAGGGTTTGGGTGATGCGGTTTAGATGGCTGGTTGTCTGGAAATAAAGGTTGGGTATGATCGACTGGATGGGCAGAAGGGATGGGGGTTGAAATGGGTAATGGTTTTACGGTACTATTTGGAATTATAGGGTTTAGCATCTGTTGGTTTCGCTGAAGTAGATCCGTCTCCTCGGAAGAAATATCATGGTCTGTAGCTGCTTCCTCCTTGCTGTCTTCGCTGGTGTCAATGGTTGTTGTGGAACGTTGTGAAGTGCTGCTCCCTTTCCTCGCCGGAGATCCCACCGGCATCCTCTCTCTCTCTCTTTCCAAACTTTTAGGATATTTCAACTTTACCTCGATCTATGCCTATGCTATGGATACTTTTAATTTTTGGAATTAGAAATCTAGTATCTCTATCTAAATACTTTTTTTGGTGCCATTATCAAAAAGTCTAACGAACTACTAGTAGGATTTTATAGCCTTTATAACCGGATAAATAATTTTACAAATGTACAAAATACAAAAAAGAGGGTCCTTTTAGTTACAGGAATTGACGGAGGTAATATTGAAATATAATTTAAGGAAAAAAAAAATCTATTTGGATGATGGATATTAAATTTTTCATTCCAAAAATAATATGTTTAAATCGGAATCATTCACTATTTTACAAAGATTTTTTTTTAAAGAATTCTCATTAAAGATCAACTCATTCAGATATCGAAAAAGACTTGATCGATTTTTCGTCCTTGAATCAAGATTGGCAATCCCGTACCGTACCGGCGGGTACATACCGTTTTAGAGGAAAACCAGTACATTCAAGGACTAATTCTATTCCGGCTAATTTCTCGGCCTGAACCAGTGTTACCGGTACCGACCGGTAATAGCAAATAGTGTCACTTGCTAATAGCAAATAGTGTCACTTGCTTATGATGTTCAACGATAGTTACCAAGACTTTTGTTGATCCTTTACTAACCAAACCTCCACTTCATGAGATGTTGCACCATCTTTTGGAGACGTGGGATATCTCATATCTATGTATGTCTATGCCCACTATTCGGAGATAGACAAAGAATCATAAACTATTGTTGCATACCAAAATTTTTGGGTTTTAGAACCTAAATCACAATTGTTGGAATTATGATTAATTTACTTTATGTATAGATTGAATAACTTCTTAATAAGTTTATAATGATGCAAACATTAGGAAAACAATTTGTTACGTACATTGGCAACTATGTGATAGCATTAACTCACTTTCAATTACTGAAATACAATACATATATACAACAACTAATATTTTTGAACTAATATTTTTGTGCAAGTCTATTTTAGACATTTGTAAGTAATTAAAACTTCATTTTTATGCTTTGGAAACCATCTCATTAACAAACTTATTCACACAAAAGAAAATCGCAACTATTTACACCAAACAAACAATTCTAACTTGAGTAACACTAAAAAAAGGCATATAGCGCCACTTGCTTCTGATGTTCAATAATAGTTTCCCAAGATATATGTTGACGCTTTACTGATCTGACCAACCTTCCAATGCATGAGATATTACACTAACTTTTGGAGACGTGATATCTCATATCAATGCCGACTCTTTGAAAAAGACAGAGAATCATAAATTACGTACAACTGACATACCGAAATTTTTGGATTCTAAAAGCTAAATAACAATTGCTGGAATTTCGGTTACCTACATCCAGAATAGAAATCCCATTAAACAATATGATTTGAATTTAATACGTATATCTCATGGTAAAAAATATTTCTGTGAAGTGATTAAAAATAGGAATTATGGTTCCTTTAACCTAGATTTTTACGAACGGAAAATGAATAATTAAGGACCATATGTAAAAAGGAGTTTACACATAAGTTGGGAAGCCAGGAAAACATTAGCGAGATATCGAACGTGCATCGAACACTCTCTAATTTTAATTTTCTAGACACAATGTACTCAGAATGAGAATATATCAAGTGCATCGAACGTGCTCTTTTACTAGTATAATATTAAATAGTGCAAAAAATGATAGTACATTTTGCGATAGATATAGATAAAAAAATATATTGGTTGTGTTTGTTTAGATAGTTTAGTTTAGTTTTGATGATGTCAGCAGGTGTAATGAGTGGAGAGAGATAGAGAGAGAAATGAGGGAAATGATGATGTCATCAAAACTAAAACTAAAACTAAACAGAGAAACGAACAAGGCCATTAGGATTTAGGAGCACATTTTATGCTGAAAAATCCTAGAAGCAAGAAGAAGCCAATTACTAACGTGCACCCAGAGGAGAAAGAACAAAACAGAAATGTAAACAAAAGAGTCTTTTCTAAAAAAAAAACCGAAAATCCGCTGAAACTCAACAGTTGGTCCAAAATCCAATTACTTCAAACAGCGGACAAAAGTTTGATGCATGCTGTAGTTCTATCATCTATGGATAAAGATTTCAAATTAAAGATCAACAAAAAAGACAATCAAGAAGTATATCGAACTCTGTTTGGTAATTTTTTAGGTCGATCAGTTGGGAGCAAGCATAAATAAATTTGTGTGTTGGGCAGTGTAGTAGGGCATGCATGGAACCAGAATTTAAATTTGGGAGCGGCACGGTTCAGTGGAAATCCGTTTTTATTGTTGTGTGTTGTCCGTAAAAATGTGAAGGGCAATGTTAGGTAATTGATCTTTAAATTTTGTCGGGGGCTTTTGTTTTACTCCCTTTGTCTCAATTTATTGGTCCCTTTTGGGGATTCCAACTTATTAGCGGAACATCATCATTACATTTGTCAAATTATTTGTTTCCTTCTTTTACCCTTCAAAACATTATCATTGCATGTATTTACTTTTAAAAAGTAAGGGTAAAAGAATAAACTCATTCCTTTTTAATTGGGATTATATTTTTGTGACAATAAAAAGAGCTTTTTTTTGGGACCAAAAATTGGTAGTTGTCTAACTAAATTACCTTAGTGTAAGGAAACCAAATTGTCTTCAAACCGAGGGTAAAGCCCCCACCAGGTGGCTCCGACCCTGATGATAAAGAGTCTTGTACACCCATGCACAATTTTACTCCTAGCTACTTCTAGGAACTATAAACCATGCTGGCATGCTTATCGGAAAAAATTAATATTTTGCCGAACCCAAACTTGTAAGACAACTCCAGCAATTTTCTGGGACGATTGCCGTAGAAAATCTAATTCTTTTGAAATAATATTCATCCCATTTGGGAAAGATAAAAATCTTTTATGAATTAAGGGGGAACATGATTTGGCAGGGAAATTAAAAAAAAAAAAAAAAGTGACCGATGTTTTTGAACGTTTTCTTTCTATGTTAGAAACCAACAAAACTTGAAAATGAAAAAGGTGTGGAACAAAATTATGGTTAAATTAGGTTTTCTCAGCTGAATCTATTAAAGAAGGGAGTCCCACTTTTCAAACTCAAGAGAAATGACATTGACCTCTATGGGACTCTCCTCCCTTGGTATGTTGGGACACTGTCACTGTAGCGGCCGGGGACCCAGGGATCCATTGTCTTCGGCTGCGCCCCCCCACCGAGGGGGTGGGGGTCCAGGGGACTACCCTCACCTGAACGGCTAAAGGTGGCCGGGAACCCACATTCCGGCCGGATGGCCTCTAGACGGGGACAACGGATGTCAAGGCCGGGTTCCCGGCGAGGAGGGGGGCGCGGCCCTGAGGGCCTCGGCAGGACCCCCTCCCCTCGGGAGGCCTCTCCAGGATGGAAGTTTCACTGCAAGTCTCGGGGATCCTGGGGACCTCTGTTGGGCCTTCCTCGGGAGCCTGCGCTAGGAGGAACCATGGCCGCCCTCGGGGGCCTATTCCCGAGCGCTGCCCGGACCGAGTCGATTGACCTTGGTGCCGGGGGGGGGGGGTCGCGTCAGATGTCAGGGGCTCGATCGAGGCACTCTTGACAATTTGAGTGGCTCATTAATGGCCTCAACCACCCCGCATGCATTGCATTTATGATAGGCCACCAACCCTACAGGCTATGCCCGCAGGGGTACTTGATTGATGGGAATATCGGTGACAGGTGACTTCTCTGGGAAGGCAGCGGCCGAGGCGCCGCTTGACAGACAGACGTCAATCCATGCATTTAATGCGTTGGTAAGGACGGAGCGCGTGAGGCCCCCGAGGAGCGTGCATGACACGCTCCTCCTTACCTATAAGTATGGCCCTCACCCTCTTCACTCGGGACAGCTCTCTCTCTCTCTCTCTCTACATTAAACTCTCAACTGCACTTTCTCTCTCTAGCTCTCCACTAAACTTCTCTCCCCGTTGCTGACTTAGCCATCAGAGTGCCTTCCCGGACCACCACCGTCCGGGCTAGGCACTAACATGGTTGCTCCCTTGTGCAGGTCCTCCGGCGTACCCCAGGTCTTCCAGCCCTCTTCTCCGACGAGTTCCTAAGGCTCTAGTGAGGTTCAGCCCAGCTCCTCCTTCTCTGTGCAGTACTAGGCGGCCAAAGAGGTCATTCCGGTGAAGCGCTCCCCACAATTGGCGACTCCGCTGGGGATCACTGAATAACCTCTCCCAGCCTCTCTTCCTTCTTTAGTGGTGGTTCCTCACCCCTGATCAGACCTCCTATAACATCCCTCAGAGCTGCTAAAAAGATGGCAAACCTTACTCTTAGCATGGATGCGTTCGACACCGCCGGAGAATACATCAACAGCGCTGATCGCAGCAGATACCACCAAGTCAGGAGCGACTTGGGGCTTACCCTCTCCCCCACCCTCAACAGGGATGGTGTAAAGACCCTCAAGTTTGTGTTAAATAAAATAAATATGTGGAATATGATTTTTTTTTAGCTACGTGGATGATATTAGCTTACCTGTTGCGGTGGTGGGACTTAAACCTATCTAATGACGTTACTCGGGATCGCATCGTAATGCGTGTCCAATTTTTGGTATTTTTCTAGACGGTTTTGAGCACACGGTGACATTGCCCACGATTTTCTAACTCAGTATAAATATTTTGGTATTTTTCTGAAATCGAAACCCGGATAGTTCGAACACCGCACAGAGTAAATTGTACTGCATTATATCACGTCGTGTTGCGCGCCCAACCTATGCCATGTTCCCCACGCCTGCTCCCCCACCACTACATCTACTCCCCTCACTTTGCCCTTTCATTTATGGGGAAGAAAAATAAGAGGAGAAAAGAAAGAAAAGAATAAGAGAAGAAGAGAGAGAGAGAGAGAGAGAGAGAGAGTCCGGCCGCCCCAAGTCCGGCCATCTGCACCTCGTGGGACCACCACCTCCATCTCCCAAGCTTCATCTCCACACGTATGCCTCTTCTCTCCGTCGTTTTTTTTTTTGTTGATTTTGTTGTACAAATTCGTGTATATATACCGTTCTGTACAGTGGTCTGTCACAGCTGACTGGGTCACGGTTTTTGGCCAATATCTCCTTCATAAATCGTTATTTAGGTTTTGGTTCCTTCATATGATTTAAAGTTAACTCAGAGAACTTTCTTTTGCCGCTGGAATCACTCAAATCCATTGAGAATTCGATTTACTATGAAATTTTGAAATCGGGTCTGCAGATCTGGAAATTTTCTCTGAGAAAGATTTGTGTAGCCTCTGTAATTGCTTATTTTCTCGTCTTTGGAGTACGAATTAGACTTTGGTCCCTTCTTGAATTTTGAAGTTCATTTCATTATGAAACTTTTGGCACAAGAATCACTCAAAAACATTAAGAGTTAGATTTATGGTGATTTTTCAAAGTTAGGCTGTCCAGTTTATCCATTTTCCTACCGATCTCTGTTTTGGCCGATTTTTTTGATGTAGTTCCAAAACTTTTAAATTTATGGAACGTTTACAGAATCTACCCATGGATGTTTTCTGTGTTGTTTAAAAATTTCAGAGGTTAATTCGAATTACAAAAAATATGAAAAATCGTGAACCGAGCTGTGCTCTGTTTCACTGTTCTGCTGGATCTGGGTTTTGTGGCCTCGGTTTTTGGTGCGTTAGATCTAGTAAATCATGTCCTTATTTTCTGAAATTTTTACATGATGTACAAACATGAGTATACCAGATTTTGTCCAAAAATTGGAGCACAATATGAAGTGGCTATGTTTTTAAACAACTCACGCACCAAGTTGCATTCTAGAAATTCGAAAATCTGGGCAGATTGTTGAGGGCTGCGTATTTTGTAAATTCTGTGATAATTAACATGTCTATTGGTTATGGGTCCCTATGGACGTTAAACACTGATAAGTTAGTGATGTTTTAGCTTTGGAATCATTGAAAAATATTGAGTATGCGAATTTTGATGATTTTTTTAACGCAAGGCTGTTTGGTTGAAATTACGCGTATGATACTTCACGGATACATAAAAGCTTGGAGCTTGAGTTTCGGAAGTTGGGGTTTTGCTCAAAACCCAGTCAAGTAGGGATTTCTCTCCTCTCTCTATATATCTATGTGTTTAGATAATAAACTCTTGATTTCTACATATGATTTTGGTAGATGTTGTATTGTGAAATTTCTAATTTATGGCTTAACCAAAATTGAGGCTTTTGTGATATTCATGTGTATATGTTAAATTGCTTTCCTAATAATGAAATTGGGGTATTTATGAGTGTATTGGAGGCATGGACTGACGGATACGCTTACGGTTTTGACCGTGGTGAAATTACGAAAATGCCCTTAATTACATGAGTTTGGGAAGGTTTGGCATGTTGAGACCTTGGTAAGTGAGACGGTCGGTGGGATGTTTGAATGTATAATCCTTTAGTATTTTGCATTCCTTAATTGAGTTGTTGGTTCGTGGAGTTGGACATGTTGTGTTGTTTGTTATGTGTTGTTTGTGATGTGTTGTTGTTGTGTGTGATTGGTTGTGTGTTGTTCTTTACATTCCTTGATTGTTTGATTATGTTGGTGGAGTTGGAAATTTTGTGGTATTTATTGTACATTGTATGAGAGATGTCTCGATATTGAGGAAATATCTATTGAAGAAATCAAAATGCGTGGTTATGTTGAGAAAGTAAAGTGTTTGGGTGTGTTGAGAAGTAAAAGGAGTTGATCGTTAGAGAAAAGACTGAGACAAAGTCGTGGTGATCCTAAGGTGGTGTTGAAATGAAAATTTAGTGGTAAAGAGTACTTCTGATCGGTTTGAAACTTTCAAGCGTGGTTATGTATATGTGGTGTGGTGTATGCACGAGGGTGTATATGTGTGAGTGTATGTGTATGTTCATGTATGTGTGTGATGAGACGTGTATTTAAAGAAAATATTTTTAAATTTTGACTTACGCATTGTAGGTTCACTCACATGCATGGTGCACTGCATATATATATATATATATATATATATATATATATATAGAGAGAGAGAGAGAGAGAGAGAGAGAGAGAGAGAGTTTGTGTTAGAGATTTTTCTACTAGGCTAGTGTAGCTCAACCTATCAATTTTCAGGTATTTGATGAGGAGCATGACGTGAAGTGCATTGGGAGTGCATGAAATCTTTTGAAGGCATCATTGGTCGTTATCTCTCATTGAAAACTTAGTATGTACTTGTCAGTGAGATGATCATGTATTTTATTAAAACTAAGATGGGTTTGTAACATTTTTTTTTTCTTAAACAAAATTTCCTTTTTGTTTGGAAGAATGTAATCAATTTATCTTTTCAATCCATGACATTCCAAAGGGATACAGGTACTTTTTTTTTAAGAAGCGTTGTGGTGAGATAAAAGAAGAAAATGTATGAAGTATGACACTTTTTATTTTTCTTTTTACTGTTGGAAAATCGAGGGCGTGACAGATGGGACCGTTACGGTGGCGTCCAACGCCGCCGGCCCCAGTAACGCCCGCACGGCGAACGTCCTGTTCAGCATGAATCGCGATGTGCTCTCCCTTGACAACCTCACTACTCACGCTCAGAGGGAAGCATTACCTCCTCCTCCCCTCACTATCGAGGCCGAAATGACCTTACTTAGAAAGGAGGTACTAGCTCTGAAGCAAGCCAAGAATCAGCCCACGACTTCGAAGTCTGGAGGTCGAACAAGGTCCAGGAGACCACCCCCGAGCGCCAGGGACGAGGGCGTGAGAGCTCCGGCATTCACCCGCCTCGACCCAATCATTGAGGTTGACAGCCGAGGGAATGCCTTCGTCATTTGCCAAGAGCATGCTTCCTCCTGGGACCAACGGACCCAGGGGGAGCAAACAAGGCGAACTGAGTACCCGGAGGACAACGCCACTGCATCAAGCGCTAGGACTCCGGACATTCGCGGAGACGACGAGTACGCTCGGCAGCTTCAAAGGGAGCTTAATAAGGGCAAAGGCCCGGCGGCGGGCCCATCCACACGCTGAGAGCACGGCGCAAGCGACCCGTCGGCAAACCGAAGGGATTACAGACACCAAAGTCAATCGGTTGATCGAGTTGGTGCCCATCCACACGCCTAGACTTTTTGTAGATTGAGCATAGTTATCGTATCGGGTACTTGAGAAGTTTTATTTATTTAATTAGTTGTTCTAGTTTAATTTGCTAGGGACCAGCAAAGTCCAAGTTGGGGGGTGTGATAAGTCCCCAATATTGTAGATAATCGGGGCTTATCTCGCTCATTTATTCCACGCACACACGCGATTTTCACGCTTTATTTGGTTGATATGCGTGTAGTGGTGTTTTTTAGAGTTACAGGTTTAACACGCTAAATAAGCGTGTTTTGAGCGCATTGGAAATTGTGCCGCATGCTCACATGGACTCCCGGTGGTATCCGGGAGTGAAGGAGCACCTCCCCCGAGGGTCGCACAACTCATTTAAGTGAATTGGAGGAAGTTCGGAAGCACGCAATCCAATGTGTTAGTTATTTTGGTTTGGCATTTTCCGGGGTTGTTCAAAACACACCCTAGTTCAATTGATTTTCTATTTCTTTGAATTGTAATGGATAGTTTTTTTTTAAGGGGTAGTTGCTCGCTCGATGCTCCTCCCATTATCTGCGCCAAATTGACCGCTGCAAGGTAAAATGCATTGCACAGCATATCATGCATATTTTTAAGTAAAATATTATATTTTTGCATGTTTGCATTTCCAATAAAACTCTCCGAAAATTTGCTTTCCATATCAATCAAATGATTTTATTTTAACTTACCGAAAATTCACTTTCCATACTCGTATAAATACATTGACATGAAGAAAGAGATTTTCTTTTAAAAAACACCGAAAATTTTGTTTTCCATATAATAGATATTATTTTGGTTGGGGGCGGCATTTGTCCTATATTAGTTTATTCTACACGTCTTCCTTGATTAAGAAGATCTCTTAACTTGTTTTTAGAAAAGAGATCATAGAGATATATATATTGTTATGGGAATATGTTTGGACGTTGACTGCCTATGATCCTTTTTGGAGAGTATCAAAGAGATGAATATTTCTTTCAAGGGAATATTGCTTAGGCTCTCATCTAATTGACTATATATATGAGCTTTAGCACTCATTAGAAAAGAGCACATTTTTGGACGACGCTATATATTTCCTTTGTGCTTCAAGAACACTTTTCATAGCACATTTTTGTTGGAAAAAATCGAGAGAGACTACATATATTTTTTATTGTGCTTTTAGTTTTTTTAAGCAAACACTTTTCATATCATATCATTTGGTGTTCGTGTTTCGTGGTGCCGTATATCACTGTGGGCCGAATCTTTTGGAGATTGATTCGAGCCGGTTGAATCCGGAGATCAGGCGTGAAGTCTGTGGTTCATCTATTGAATTTTGAAGAAACTCTGGGAGCATCGGAGATTGGCGAGAATAGGTAAAGGCTTGGGGTAAGGTTTTTTACTATTTCGCAATCTGTACTTCTTTTTAATTAATAGAATAAAGCAGTAGTGTTAGGCCGTGGTTTTGGCTTAGGGTTATTTAGGACCCTAAGTTTTTCCACGTAAATCGTGCGTATCTTGTCTCCATTTTATTTTCACTGCACTACTTGTGGTTTGGTTAAATTGAATTAATCAAGAAAATTAACCAGCTTTTTATTTGATAATTTTTAATCGGTTATTCTTCTTAAAAACTGGTAATTTTTATCAAAACTCCTATTCACCCCCCCTCTAGGAGTAAATTAATCGCTTCCGCATAATTTCACAATGGGAGTGATCAAAGAGGTCAAATTCAAGTTAAGACCAATCCGGACCGATCCGAAATTATTCTGGACCGATCCAAATTCGTCAAGGCAAAAGCAGACCAATCCGGACCGATCCGAAATTATTCTGGACCGATCCAAATTCATCAAGGTAGAAACAGACCAATCCGGACCGATCCGGAATTATTCTGGACCGGTCCAGAAATGCTCCGAACCATTTTTTTTTCACTTTATACACTTTCAATTAATGGCAAGTTTATGGTTGTTGTGAGAGCTTTATGGATATTTGTAAGAGAGAGAAGTGGAAGACTATATTGGGCCCTCTCCTCTCTCCTTCTCTCTCACTTTTACTCTTTCATTTCCTAGTTTTTATTTGCTCTCCATTGGAGGCCTTTGGAGCTTTATCTCTCTAGCAATCTCCCGTTAGCATTCTTCTCCCGTAGTTTTATCGTAAATTAAACTTGTTCCTCGTGGTTAGCTCTTTCAATATATGTAGTTTATTTTCAATTCTCTTAAGTATCTAATTTTCATGTTTCTCTAGCTTTTTCCTTAGTTAATCCTAGTTCTAAATCTTAGTTGTTAATTTCTCAAGTACTAATGTGGTAGGCAAATCTAGGATACACCTTAAAAATTAGTTTATTAAGTTATATGTCATGTTCTTTATTTCCTTTGCAAAATTAGGCATGTCTTTCTTAGTTATGATTGAGTAGTCGTTTTAGGCTCGGTCTTGGGGTGAGTCGCACCCCGTGACTTAGGTTAATTCGCTCTCCTCGCCAAATTGCAAACATTGCTTGTTAATCAAAGAGTTAGGATTAATTTTATGTACCAAAATTTAGATTTGTTAATCCCTTTGATCACACGTAGCCAAGGGCTTGGCCATTTGGTACGTGTGATGCTTAGGGCGATTTCAATCAAAATGTTTGTATAAATGGCACAAGAATTTTACTCTTTGTGAAACACCATTTCTAATCAAACGAGTTTAAATACCAAATCTTCCGTTCGGGGTCTTTTAACGATGTCCCCGAGCCGGTTATCTTAGAGGAGAACGATTCGGCCTAAGGCATGGGTGTTGTGAACCCCTTGACTTAGCCTTGCTTTAATTAGTCTTTTTAATTCCGCGCCATTCTCGAAGTTAAGAGAATTCCACCAAACAAACTCCAAAAGTCAAGTTTGCCGCTTTAAGGCTAAACCCTCATTCGCGACTCAATCATCACGCTCAGCGCATTCGGTCTCTGTGGAATCGACCCAGACTTACCGGTTATAATGCTACCGCCAGCCTAAACCCTACGCTTGGGGAAATCATATTGGAATACAATCCAAGGGCGCAAGCAGGAGATCCCGCGAGTCCTCCACGAACTTCACGAGGGCAGCAGTGGCTGCCACTCGGGAGGACGGTCCTTGGCCGAGCTCGCCGTAACCCAGGGCTATTGGTGGCCTAAAATGAGGAAGTCGGCCGAGGAGTATGTGCGGCAATGTGCAGCTTGCCAGAGGCACTCTCCCCTCCTCCACCAACCCACCCTCTCTCTCAACCCCGTCACCAGTCCATGGCTCTTTGCGCAGTGGGGACTTGACATCGTGGGTATTCTCCCCACTGCCCCCGGTGGATTCAAACACCTTATCACCGCCACAGACTACTTCACAAAGTGGGTTGAAGCCGAGCCCCTCATCCACATCATCGCAACTGAAGTGGAACACTTCATCTGGAAAAGCATCATTTCCAGATTTGGTGTTCCCTACGCCATCATTTCGGATAACGGCACCCAGTTTGTGGCCAAGGCCATCAAGACGCTACGCAAAAAGAAGAACATCCGTGTCTACAATTCCATGGTGGCGTACCCCTAGGGGAACGGCCAAGCCGAGGCCTCCAACAAGTCCATCTCGGCCAGTCTCAAACGAAGGTTGACCAACAAACGCGGAAAATGGGTCGAGAAACTCCCCAAGGTCCTCTGGGGCTACCGCACTACTCCCCGGAGGGGAACTGGCCGAACACCCTTCTCGATGGCTTACGGCATGGAAGTGGTCCTCCCACTTGCTGCAACGGCACCAACGGACCGCACCGAGGTCTTTCACCCTGCTACTAACGAAGAACACATTGCATCCAAGCTCAACCATATTGAGGACCTCCGCGATGAATCTAATATCCGATACGCAGCCTACCAACAAGACGTTGCTCGGGGGTACAACAAGAACGTTAGGATACGACCCTTTAACGTTGATGACCTCGTCCACCGCGATGTGGTCCAAAAGAAGAATAAGAAAAAGTTCATGCCCAACAAGGAAGGCCCATTCAGAATCACGGCCAAGGCCGGCTATGGGGCTTACAAACTTGCCGAAATGGATGGCACGGTCGTGAGCAACCCATGGAACGCCTCCAAGCTTAGGAAGTTTTACGGGTAGCCTTTCATTTTCTATGTTCTAAACTTTGCCCTCGGTATATCTTTGTAAACCGAGCGGGCTCCATTTCAATCAACAGATTCTTACCATTCCCAGTGTTATCGTTTATTCTGTACTCCAAGTGCCCTTCGCGTTCGGTGGAACACTATTTATGTTCGGTGGAACATCATCGTGTTCGGTTGAACACTTCGCCATTGGTGGAACAGTGTTCGGTGGAACACTCCCCGTACGATGAAACCCTGTGCTCCGGGGCACACTACTCCGTTCGGTAGAACGCTTGTGCTCGGTGGATTAAGCATGTAGTTAGATAAAACTATCATTCACAGAAACAATGGATGAAGAAGAAGAACATGCATTCACACCAAAATTGGGGGCTCGGCAAAGGCGCATCGTTCAACGCCTGCCCCATACTTGTTAGAGTTACAAAATCCGAGATCTGGCATTTTGCCCTAATAGTTCGGCGCCAGTCCCAACAGTTAACTAAAGAAACAAAACAAATACAGGAGATCTAAACATCCTGAGCTTCGGAATGGACATCCTCAGCGGTTGCTTCTTGCTCATCCTGCTCGCCGTCCCCACCCTCCTCGGCATCTTCAATGTCGTCCATGGGCATCTCAGGGATTTCAAGCTCAGGGATCGGGGGGATAATCCTGGCCTAGGCATCGGGAGGAGCACTGCAGGCGTCCACCCCTCGGGTATAGGCCGAGGGGAAGCAATCGTTATGGCAGAGGCGGTATCCCTTCTTGAACGCCGCCACCTCGATCTCTTTGGATTCCTTCAGATATTGCCTCCCGGCCTCTTGCTCGCCCCTCTTGAAGCCACACTCGTCAGCCGCGACCAAGAGGTCAGCCTCGGTAGCTTGAACCTTAGAGAGCTTGTCCTCGGTTGTTTTGGCCCTCTTGGTCTGCATCTTTGAATTTATCCTCAGCAGCCTTGGCCCTCTCCTCAGCCACCCGGGCATCGCGCTCGGCAGCAGCAGCCCTGTCTTCGGCTGCCTTGACCCGGTCCTCGGCGCTTTGCTTCTCAAGACTCAGGTCCTCCAGTCTCTTCCCGAGGTCCTCAACCTCCCCCTTCAGTTGCTCCGCGGCCTTGCGCTCCTCTTTGAGCTTTGCCTCGGCGGTCCTGGTGGCCTTAGCCAATGCTACTGCCTTTTTGTGGACGGCAATGGAGGCCTGGCTCTCTTGGAAAAGAGAATAAAGTAGTCAGTGCCGAGCGTAAAGAGGCTTCAGATAAACAAAGAACTATTAATACCTTGACTAGGCTGCTGTGGAGCTCTAAGAAGTTCTCATCGATGGAGGAGGCGTCCAGGGTAGACATGTCCACGGGGAGGGCCAACCCCTTCAGCAAGATATTGGCCACATTGGGGTCCTTCCGGACACTATCGGCGTGTGTCAGGACGGCCCTGTGGCGGCCCGTGAAGGAAGGGGCCCAGACCTCGGGAGGAGGAACAACATCAGATCCGCCCGCCACCTCACGGTTGGCTGTGACTGGCCTTCGGCCGGGCGCTCCGGCCGGTGCCTGTTCTTGGCCCTGAATCGAGGGCTGAGCAGCAAGGGTGGTGGTGGGGGTCTCCTGGATAGGGTCGGCCGCAGGTGTCTCAGAAGGCCTCAGGGGAGAGGGTGCTGAGGTCTCACCGTCCCGAGGCCTCTTCGAGGTTAGTTCTTCTTCTGCCCTCGGCGGCTCCTCCCTTGCTCTCCTCTGGCCACCCTACTGGCTTTCCCTTCTGCCTGCCTGTGGAGCGCGCCTTCGGCGTTCTCGCTGCTGTTGCAGCCTCAGTTGGTGTAGGGAAGGCCTCTCAGTATTACCAGCATCGACCGCCATCACTCCCCTCGGATGCCTTTCCCGGCCCCAAAGCTGCTCTAGCCCTTCGTCTGGGAGAGTCGTTCTCCTCCTCCTTCAGCGGTTACTGACCTTTGGCGACTTGTTTCTGTGCAAGTAACCGTGATAGCTCGGCTCGTAACCGAGGAGATGGGCTTGCTGCTGGCCGTGGGCGAAGAGAGCCTGGATCACGCCGTCATCCGAAAGCTCAAGCAGCCTCTTGTTGACAACGCTGCAATCTGCAAAAAGAGGAACGAGAAGATCCGTCAGTCCTCGACGAGAATCACGTACCAATTAAGTTATGCAAAATACAAAGGAAAGGGCTCGGCTTACTGGGCTCCCCTCGGCGGTGGTTAAGAGGCCAGGTATGAGGCTCCTCAGGGGCCCACGTGTAGTTCCCCCTCACCGTCACATAGTTATACTGATGCTCCACGGAGTCGTAGAGGTCCCTGATCAAATGGTCATACTCGTTCCGGACGAAAAAGTAGTACCGTTGAAACTTCGGGCTAAGGGCCATGAGGTAGGTCCCGAGCACATCGTATACCGTGACGGGGATGTTTTGCTTCTCGGCCAGCTTCAGTACCGAGCATAACACCCGGTATACATTCGCCACGACCTGGTGAGGGTCGAGGTCGTAGTAATGGAGCAACTGTCGGATCAGCTTCGGGAATGGGAAACGTAGACCCCTCTCGGTGATTGCCATTAGAGGGACAGTGATATGGTCTTCCCCGTATTGGATTCTGTCGCCGAAGTGGAGCTCTATCTCCACATCCGCCGGAATCTCGTACTTCTCCCGAAACGCCGCCAAGCGCTGAGGGTGCTCGGGGTCGAACTCCTTGACGTAGGGGCACTCCTCGTCCCCAAACTTCGAGAGTGGGACCTCCTCCCAGTCGTCACCAAGGGCAAGTGCGGGTGTCTTGGCGCGTTGAGCCCTCGGGGGTGGGTCATCTCCTTCCCCTCCCTTGGGCGGCATGGGCTCGGAGGAGCCGCTCCGTCCTGCCTCCTCATCCCCGTTCCCCAGGTCGACGATCACGAGAGGCTAGACGACGGGTTCGAATATTTCCACCTCGAGCGATTTAGGGGCCCTCGGGGAACTTGGGCGCTCGGGGGCTTGGGATGTTGAAGCCCCGGTGTCAGGATTTGTTCTTCCCCCTCCATTCTGTTGTACCCTTCAGGATAGATTGTTTGGAGGGGAGGGATGTTGAGCGCGCTCGAGGGTCGACTCCGGTACCAGTTACCGAGCTCCCTGATATATGCTACGTCCTCCTCGTTGAGTTCCTCGTCGCTGTCGGAGATGACGAAGGGCTCGTTGCTCATCCAGCCGAGAACATAAAACAGTGCACGGAGAAACCCATCAGCTATATGCATGGGGGTAGAGTGCAAAATGTAGTTCCTATGTGGAATGCACTCGGCTATCCGAGCGGGTCTTCCCGCTCATTTGTTTCTCTGCTGGAACTGGTTCGAAGTGTGTACGCCTGGGGAAGAAAGCGGAGTCCTCGGCCAAGGTGTCACGGGGCCTCGGAAGATCAGGTTGAGTGTTCAACCTGTGCTCGGAAGAACACGATGAACACTCAACCCAACCTAGAAAAAGGCGGTCGTACGCCGCTGTGAGCAGCGCTGGAAAACTCAACCAAAATAGGGGCAGGTTCAAAAACGAAGAAAATGGACCAAAAAATGGTCCAAAATAGTGAAAAATGCACCAGAAAGCAGGGAAACGAGAAGCAAAACTGGTTTACCGAGTTTTGGTGGCAGGAATGGCTGGGATGCAAGATCTAGCTTGGAGACGGTTGAGATTCCACAACGGCGCGAGATTTTCCGGCGAGACAGAGTAACAGTACCCTCCTCCTCTCTCTCCTCGTAGTATTTATAAAGGGGGAGGGGGAGGGTTAGCCATCACATTCAATGGGTGTAATGATGACACCGGCTCGGGAAACGGCGCGACGGCTCGGCCGAGCCAATCGGGGCTTGACACCTGTCCCCACCACTTAAACCGTTTGGCGCGAATCCCAGGCGACGGTCCTGGGACCAATCCCGAGCCGATACGTGGCATAAGCCTGACAGTCACCGCCGGAACGACGTCACATCACGTCCTTTCAGATTCAGAACGATATGACGTTCTAAGCCAAGCGCTCGGATAAGCGTTGCCCTCGGCTGGGATCAGGGACTCTTCACGGCCGCTCGAATTGGTCAACTCCCTCAACCGCGGAGCGCTGACTAAGGAAGTTGAGGGGCTATTGTAGCGGCCGGGGACCCAGGGATCCATTGTCCTCGACTGCGCCCCCCACCGAGGGGGCGGTGGTCCAGGGGACTACCCTCACCTGAAAGGCTAAAGGTGGCCGGGACCCCACGTTTCGACCGGATGGCATCCAGACGGGGACATCGGATGTTGAGGCCGGGTTCCCGGCGAGGAGGGGGTGCGGTCCTCGGCAGGACCCTCCCCTCGACAGGACCCTCCCCTCGGGAGGCCTCTCCAGGATGGAAGTTTCACTGCAAGTCTCGGGGATCCTGGGGACCTCGGTTGGGCCTTCCTCGGGAGCCTGCGCCTGGAGGAACCATAGCCGCCCTCAGGGGCCTGTTCCCGAGCGCCGCCTGGACCGAGTCGGTTGACCTCGGTGTCGGGGGGTCACGCCAGATGTCAGGGGCTCGATCGAGGCACTCCTGACAGTCTGAGTGGCTCATTAATGGCCTCAACCACCCCGCATGTATTGCATTTATGACATGCCACCAACCCTACAGGCTATGCTCGCAGGGGTACTTGATTGATGGGAATATCGGTGACAGGTGACTTCTCTAGGACGGCAGCGGCCGAGGCACAGACGTCAATCCGTGCATTTAATGTGTTGGTAAGGACGGAGCGCGTGAGGCCCCCGAGGAGCGTGCGGGATACGCTCCTCCTTGCCTATAAGTATGGCCCTCAGCCTCTTCACTCGGGACGGCTCTCTCCCTCTCTCTCTCTCTCTCTCTCTCATTAAACTCTCAACTGCGCTTTCTCTCTCTAGCTCTCCACTAAACTTCTCTCCCCGTTGCTAACTTAGCCATCAGAATGCCTTCCCGGACTACCACCGTCCGGGATAGGCATTAACGTGGTTGCTCTCCTGTGCAGGTCCTCCGGCGTACCCCAAGTCTTCCAGCCCTCTTCTCCGACGAGTCCCTAAGGCTTTAGTGAGGTTCAGCCCAACTCCTCCTTCTCCGTGCAGTACCAGGCTGCCAAAGAGGTCATTCCGGTGAAGCGCCCCTCACAGTCGCTTTGCTCCATTGCACGTGGATGGCTTCCCTAGAGTCCACGAAAAAGGAAGTGCACATACATTTAATTTGCGGTTTTTTTACGGTATGGCCGGGCTGCCTGGATGAACTTACACGCATCTCGACTAATTCTTTTCTGCCTTCGACCGAATCATGATCAATTGCGTAGAGAGCAAACTCACTAGACAATCGGGCTTTTAATTTTCTAATGGATTACGACGCGAATCCCATTGACAAGGAAGATCACAATCCCAGCGAATACGCAATACAAGAATCTAAAGTATATTTCTTGCAAGAAAGTGACCTAATTTTTCAGAACTGGGTGTTCAGCTAATGAATCGATTTGATCGGATATCGATCTCCACCATCCACTAGGGTGACATTGAAAGGTTGAACGAGTAAAACAATTTTAAGCATATGTGATGTTATTCAAGTGTGTGCATATGTGATGTTACACCTTTCCATTATCAATCAGTCTTTTAATGCCTCAGCTCACAACCTTATAAGTTGAGGCCATCAAACAACCACATTTTAACGCTAACCACCACATCAAACAGCATAATAATTTTGACTCTAAACCCTCTCCTTTCGCATGAACCCTCTTCCCCCTCCTCTTTTCCACCACGAAAAATTATCCGGTGACATTCCTCAACATGTCCTCGCGTAGTACAAATTTTTGTAGATTCTCCTATCGAACATGTATAAATCAAACATGTGAACGCGGTACCAATAAAGGCGGAGGTACTCAAATAATATCGGCACATGAGGCCCATACGAATGTGTGCGTAGCTATCGGTAAGGATAATGGAGTCACTCAATTATTTTACTAGAGGAAGATATAGACGTAATTGTAACCCTACTAAAATGCCTTAACCGTCCCAAACCACCACAAGTTTCAACCCTACTAAGAGCATTTCCGACTTGACTTCGAATTTGGTGGTGACAATTTTTTCTAATATTGGACAATTTGACATCCCTAAATTTGATATCCACACAACTCTCCGATCATGGTGTCCAATTTCTATTTTAATATTTAGTTAGATCTTCAACAAAAAAAAGTATCGCCATTAATCCATGGCAAAATTGTTTTTTTTTTTTTAAAAAAATCTACTTAATCCGATCATGGTGTCCAATTTCTATTTTAATATTTACTTAAATCTTCAACAAAAAAAAGTATCGTCATTAATCCATAGCTTCTTTCTGGCTCTCCTCACCCGCCAGTTTCTCATTGCTGGATGAGACTGGTTAGGGCCTAACGGTGAAGGGTGGGTGAACGGATGGGTGGTCCAGTGGTGGTGATGTGGGTGTTGCTCAGCGCTGGTTTGTGGGGATGTGGCAGGTGTTAGGGTTTTCTTTTGTATGGACTTTTGGTTTTGGGCTTCAGTGATTGTATTTCGAGAAATGTCAGGCTGCCCCCACTTTTTGTGGGGCCATTCGTCTAAATCCTATTTTGTCTTTCACTCCTAAATAAGTCTTGTGTGCGTGGGAGATTTTTTCCCATTTAGTACATGCCGCGTGTCATGCTTCCATCACTCTCTTTATCTCTATTTCTCTCTTTCTACGGACAAGATCTACATATCCTGACACACATGAGACTTTATTTCTCTCTCTCTTTCTCCTCTCTCCGTCCTCTCTCTCTCTCTCTCTCATATTTTAGATTTGAAGTAAAATAACTTTCATTATGCACATTTTTTTTATAAAAATTATATATTTGAAATCTACTCGATGAGATCTTTCTAACAAGATCCATTGTGAATAAGAAATTTTATACGTGTAAAAAAAGTTTTTTTTATACCCGTTCTGCGTTCATTAAGAATTCATACCCCATCTAAATAATTCACATTCCCCAAAACAAAAAAACTCACATCTTTCAAATGCAAAATTCACATCATAACAGACTCTGCAAAAAACACAATTCACACCCAAAAATAAAGAATTCACATACCTGAATTGCAGAATTCACACATCATAAGTCACTCTCCAACAGACAAAATTCACACCCAAAAAGAAAGTGTGCCATTTAATGGTGTGAATTGTTGCAGGGGTGTTAATTGTGTGTTATTGGGGGTGTGAATTGTTACAAAGAGGGTATGAATTGTGAGCTATTTTGGTCGTGTGAATTGTTGCATAGGTGTGAATCGTGTGCATTTGCGGGTCGTGAATTATTTAGAAGTGGTGTGAATTCTGCATTAAGGGGTGTGAATTCTTTTTTTGGGGGGGGTGTAAATTGTGTATTTTTTGAGACTGAGTTGTGATGTGTGTGAATTATTTCATTTTTGGATGGTGTGAATTATTCAGAAATGGTGTAAATTAGTATTAATTAATGGGTATAAAACTACATTTTTTTACATGTACAAAATTTCATATTTAAATGGGATCTTATTTGAAATTAAAGATCTCATCAAGTAGATTCCAAATATATAATTTTTATAAAAACAATCGTGTATAATAAAAGTTATTTTATTTTAAAATACAATCGTGTAGTTTCTTGTTTTTGTTAAGCTTTTTCAGCCCTTCCACATCCATATACTCCAAGCCCATCTTTTCAGCCCAAGATAAAGGACAACAGATCCTGATTAATGACCCAGGCCCAAAATAACCATAGAAAAAAACATTCTCTATAGGATCTGAGCAATTGGGAACATTAGTCCTACTCTTACAAATAAGGACTATGATCAAATTTAACCTGTGAAGTTTCTTACCAATTGACAACTGGATTTGACCTCCATTTTGACATCGAATTTTTTTTTTATCAGCCGAAAAAAAAAATCATTTTATTAATCTTTAAATACATAGATTACAAAGATTAAAGGGAGTCAAAGATTTTATTAACCTTTGTTGTCATCAAAGTTAGAGAATCGTTCGATATTAGAAGTATTTCACATTTTCGACACCACTAGTAAAAAATCCTGACTTCATCACGGGTCACCCAGATATGCAGCAAGTCTATGCACGAGAAGCTTTATTACAAAGATTAAAGGGAGTCAAAGATTTTATTAACCTTTTTTGTCATCAAAGTTAGAGAATTGTTCGATATCAGAGGTATTAAAGGGAGTCTAAAAGTAGAGAATTGTTTCATATCAAAGGTCCATAAATTCTGACTCCGCCATGGGCCACCCAGATGCACAGCAAGTCCATGCACGAGAAGCACCGAATAATTCCTCCCCACCCACATACACTCCACATGCTTTATAAACCACCTTTCCTCCCTCCTCATTTTTGCACAGCAGTACTCTTAAGTCTAATGGCTCTTCAATGGCTAAGCTTAGTTGCTGCAATTTGGCTCCAATCCATTAACGGCACAAACTCAAACTTCCCAGCTTACTCCTCCGAACTCAAGCGCCTCCTCTCCCTCTCCCAACTCCAGCTCAACAACCTCGCCTTCGCCTCCGACGCCGGGAAACTCCTCGGCTTTCTCTCCGGCGTCGCCGCCTCCCACCTCCCCCTCTGGCTCGTCCTCCTCGTCGGCTCCCTCCTCGGTTTAATCGGCTACGGCATCCAGTTCCTTTTCGTAACAAACCAAATCCCTTCTCTCTCCTACGCCCACGTTTTCCTTCTAACCATTTTGGCCGGAAACAGCATCTGTTGGATCAACACCGTCTGTTACATAATCACCATAAACAACTTCCCCTTCGATCGCCACGTGGCCGTCGGGATAACTACTAGCTATATTGGATTAAGTGCGGAAATTTACACGGTTTTGGTTAGTGTTTTTTTCCCTTCTTCTTCTTCACCACACAAAGCAGCCAAAGCCTATCTGTTATTGAACTCTGTGTCACCTCTGGCTGTATGTGTTTTGGGTGCACCCATAGTAAGGTGTGTAAATAATGGGATGTCAAGGAGATTGGGAGGTGGGTTTGTTGTGATGTTTGTCATAACCATAGGGACCGGGATTTTCGCGGTGGCTGCGAGTTTCGATAAGATTTCGAGTGGGATATTGTCGCCGTTGGTGGTTGTGATTGGGTTGGGGTTGTTTCTTTTGGCGCCGCTAGCGGTGCCTCTGGTGGAAAAAATAATGGAGAGGTTTCAGAAGAAATGTTGGTTGAGGAGAGAGGGGAGGGTTTGTGATGTGAGTGTGGTGGAGGGTGGTGGTGGAGGTGGAGAGAGGGAGGAGGAAGGGCGGAAAGATGGGGATCAGGAGAGTGGTGGTGGTGGTGGTGAGGGGCCGGAGGAGATTGGGGTGAAGGAGATGGTGAAGAGATTGGAGTTTTGGTTGTATTTTTGTGTGTATTTGTTTGGTGCAACACTTGGGCTGGTGTATTTGAATAATTTGGGTCAAATAGCAGAGTCTCGTGGGTTTCCTAAGACTTCTGCGTTGGTCTCCTTGTCTTCTTCGTTTGGCTTCTTTGGTCGTCTGCTGCCATCTCTTTTAGCCCATATTTTCTCAAGGTACTCTCTCTCACACACACACATATAGTGTATATTTTTAGCACAACTCTCAAGCGTATATATGTGTATGTCAGAAGGTATTTTGTGAAACTCAAGTGCATGACGTGTTGGCACGGTGTCACGGTTCAATTTATAGTGGAACATGTGTGCACCAGGTGGAGCTGAGCCGGAGCTGGCATTGCTGAGTGTTCAGCCAGCTTAGTGTCAGGTCGTATCCCGTGCACACATGGCAACCACGAGTGAAACCGACACCATGTCAGCCAGTCACTGGTTTCACAGTTACACAAAATACTGTCTTATAGATGTAGTATATACCTTGTTTGACAACAAGGGAACTTGTGGTATGTTTGTCGCTAAAGAATTTTAGTTTAAAAAACCCAAAAATTTATTATTCCACGATATAGTACCAAAGAGATTCAACAATTTTTGTGACAAACATAAAAATTTATAGGAGCCATTGTCTATATCCGTGACAACTTAAAGTTGTCGTAACTAAAGGGTATCACCTTTGGTGTTTTTTCTTGTAATGTGTTTTGTAAGATCTTTTCAATCACACATTTGTGCGGTTGTGGAGCAGGATAATTTTTCTTTATTTTTCCCAATTTTAATTCTTCGGAGTGTTTAATGCAGAACAACTTGTTCAACGTACTCTTTGGTTGTTATTTTTGTCACCTTGGCATTATCGATACCCCCAGTGAAATCAGTGGTGAATTTGAATCACTACTGATTGAACAATGATACATACACTCCCTCCCAACCACTCGCTACCACTCCCCCTCTCACATGTGGTGGGACCCACCACATGTGGGACCCGCGGTGGGACCCACCACATGTGAGAGGGGGAGTGGATGGGGAGGGAGTGTATCTATCATTTTTGCCACTGATTTTACTTTTAGAGTATTTTTCGGAGGGTTACGTAGCATCGCTGCTTGTGGTAATGGATTTGTAGTATTTAATGGTGCAACCAAAATATCCAGGTAAATCTGAACCACTGATTTCACTTTCGGAGCATATTTTTGGGCCACACAGTATTGCTTCTTGCGGTAATGGATTTGTAGTATTAAATGGTGCACCAATTATATGGTTGCACATTACGTCTGTCCTTCTGTAAAGGTCTTTTCGGATACCTAATTAAACAAGAAAATTTTGGGTGCCGGACGGGTACAACTGACCGAAAACTAACAAATGCAAAATTTTTTTTGAATAAAGACAAAACGAAAAAAACCAAAAAACTAGTTTTTTCAAATTAGCCAAATCAGGCTAATAAACAAGAAAATTTTGGGTGCCGGACTGGTACAACTGACCGAAAACTAACAAATGCAAAAAAAAATTTGAATAAAGAAAAAACGAAAAAAAACAAAAAACCAGTTTTTTCAAATTAGCCAAATCAGGCTAATAAACAAGAAAATTTTGGATGCCGGACTGGTACAACTGTAGTACCCATCCCCTTATTCCATGCGTCTAAAAGTGTTATCAATGTTTTGGATTTGAAATAAACTATTACCGGCAGTAGTAACACTTTTGGACGGCTAGAATTTGTGGCGACAAATATCACGTAAGGTGACACATAATACCCACTCAACACCCAAGTTTTTCTCTAATTAAACGGACAAGACATTGCTGTGATACCAATGGCAGCGACCTTTTAGGCTTTTACTAAAAAAAAAGGCAGAAGTTCCTCGAAATCTTTGGGAAACGCTTAACTCTCCACCACGTCAGGTTTTAATTAATTGACTTATGTCCACTCACAAGTGCCATGCGGCAGCTGCACAGCAGCCCCCCAAATTCCACATACCTCCACTTCTACGCAAACTGTTTTGCATGTAAAAATAGTTAATCATGTTCCACAAGAATGTGCACGTGAAAGCAATTTAAGGAATTCTATTCTTCTAAAAAATTAAACGTAAAAAAAATGAATCTCAAACAAACGGAGTCAAAATGGGTAAAATATTTTACGGTCAAACAAACGGAGCCAAAATGTAAATCATAAAAGAAGTGGGAGATGGTTTTTCAATATTTTCTCTGTTTGTTTACATCAAATTGGTGGCATGAATCTCATACTATTATTTAGAGGTGCTTGAGGATCAGGTTCGTTACAAAATATATAATCGTTCCTAATTAAATAAAAACCGTTTTATGGTTGTTCCTTCAAAGTGAAAAGTGCACCTTAAACCTCTTTTTGGTTCGACAGCTAGTGCTGCATGTGTGCAGGTCAACTTACGTGCACCTACTAATATCTTCCCCAGTCCGGTCAAAGGTAGACCATCCACACCGAGACTAGAAGATTGCACCTTAAACCATATCATAACATGGTTATTGAGAGATACAAGTCTCATAGTGCATGGTTGGGTACATATGATATATACTAGTGATCATCTAATATTTGAAATCTCTGATCAATTTTTTGAATTATTTTTCAGGAACAAATGCATGGCTTCAACACCAGCATGCATAGCAATAATAATGGCCCCAATGTCAGCATCTTTCTTCTTACTCCTCAACGAAACCACCCTCTCTCTCTACATAAGCACGGCGGTCATCGGCCTATGCACCGGAGCCATTACTTCCATCGCCGTCTCCACCACCACTGAGCTCTTCGGTACCAAAAACTTCAGCGTCAACCACAACATCATCGTCGCAAACATCCCATTCGGGTCGTTCCTTTTCGGTGACATGGCTGCCCTTTTGTACCGTAGCAAGATTAATACCCCGGACGGAAGGTGTATAGGGACTGAGTGCTACCAAACGACGTTTATGATTTGGGGGTTTCTTTGTTTGTTTGGGAGTTTTTTGTCTGTAATTCTCTATGTAAAAACAAAGAAGATTTATGCAGATAAATCATAGATATATAGCCACACAAAAAAAAAAGGATGCTGATCTTCACGTAATTCGTAACTCTAAGCCTGTAATCATAGGTTGGTAAAGTGAAATATACGGAAAAATTCTTGTCCAGAAATTCTATTTTTACGCATAATATATGTGTCTGAAACTGTTCGGTGCACATACATCATACAAACTAATAAGGGACTCACGCATGTAGAATATTATTTGAATGATCCTGAAGTACATATTAATCTCCGAATCTATACCAAAATTGGTATGTATAACATTTTTTCAAGTAAGACCTATTTCACTAATTCAAAAAAGCCAGTTTATTACGAAAATCGAGACAATCATCCTCTCTAATACATAAAAAGCCGTGTGGACACCCCCTCGGTCTCTCTTTTCTTACAGGCCCAGTTGCCCCGAGCCTAAAAAGAAAATAGGAAACTACAAAGCAAGACTGCATCACAACAAGAAGCAAAATCTCAACTAAATTGGCACCCGAGTCTCTAGACAATCATATGTCACCCCGAGCCTAAAAAGAAAACAGGAAACTACAAAGCAATGTTGGCAAGTAGCCAACCAAAATCAAAACACCTTTAAAACAGCAGCACTCAAACATCCAAACAACAGGGCAAGTCGTGAAATTTTAGATCCCAAAAATCGAACCGAAACCTTTTATCGAACAAACCCGGCCTGAATCCGCTAGCTTAACCACCTCAAAGATCATATCATCATACTGTTTTGTTTTTGAAAAAACCTTTCGATGATTTGTCTTTGTATTTATGTTTTGTGCCATTGCGGTCTCCATGCAAAAAGAAAAAAGCTCCACAAAGGAGGACCTCAAAACGCCTGTATAAGACCACAACTTCAACTCAGGGATTGCATTTTGAAACCGCAAAAACAACAACAAAAGTCTCCCCTGCAAAATATTTGGGATACAACTAACGTACGTCTCTCACACGATGATGTGGATTTGATGTATGTGTTGGTCCCATCTCAAATAAGATAGACGTTATAATCAACCCGTTGTATTGAAAATTTTCTCGTATTATTGGACTCTTTTTAAACAGGGACGGTTGCCTTGTGTACACCTGATGTGGGAAAGGCATCAAGTATAAGAGAATAAATTATATATTTCCGCCACCGGTGGAAACAAATGTTTCCTTCAAATCAATCACAGCGGTCCCGTGTAATAGTATACAATCACACGGACTGTTGTGATTGATTTGGAGGAAAGATTTGTTTCCACCGGCGCCGGCGGAAATAACTTATTCTCCAAGTATAATATGTCTTACTTTTTTTTCGTAGACGGGCTGAATGCTCAACAATAGTATGGTATAACTCGATTCCCTTTGCCAACAAAGTATTGGGGTTACTGAGGGTTATGCCCGATTGTTACCTCCAAGGCTCTGGAATTAGCTCGTGAATACCAAGACATTTTGTGATACGTTGATGGTACGGAAGTGTCAGGTTCTCCTTTCGGTAAAAGTAGTAGTTTGAAAACAGAATGAGATTTGAGTCCACTTTGTCAAGCTCCAAAGCCCTCACTTTCGGTCCAAATCTCTTGATCCAAACGATATGTCAAAAATACATTCAGATACGACAATTTTCTCATGATGATTCCGTCCGATATTTTTCGTATGACATAGCAACTTTCGACCAAGCATTCAGTGGTATGATTGACAATTTGACACAACAAATACTGTTACCTTTCTTTGTTTAGAAACTTACAAAATGCGATATCATCATCAGATAAGAGCATCCTCATCAGGTTCAACAAAAATTGAGCCAAATTTAACCACAAAAACACATTTTACAATTTAGCAAGTCATTTTATCAAAAACTCAAAAAATCAGACTCTTTATCCAAACTTTACTATATTAAACTACTCCCCTCAAATCTAATAAAAAAAATTCTCTTCTCCTAAAAAACTAAACCACTGTCAGAGGAGGTGCACCTTTTGGATTAAACAAATCGTTTGTATTAAAACTCGGGAGGAGGTGCTCCACGCGTCAGCCATCCACTGTAAGAGAGAGAGTCATTTGTATTAAAAAATCGTTTGTCACGTACTCCTCTCTCTCCCCCCACTTGCCAGCACAAAACTCGGGAAAGGAAGAAACAATAAAAAAAAGGATAACCCGTGAACAGTAACTCGCTGAGGATGTAGTGTTACTGTAGCAAAAACAATTTGTTGAGTGAAAGTAGAGAGGCTGATTTTTGGGGATTTTGGGGGGTTTGGCTCAACAATTTGTCAAAAATAGTGTTTTACAACACCAAATGAGGATGCTCTAAGGGAGAGCTGTTGTCGACCGAAGGCCAACAAGGATCGAAGGAATATTGCCTTGCATATATACGTCTATAATACATCCCTAAAAGAATGGAGATTCGATCCCGTATTGATCAGTCATCAAAAGTATATGTGCGTTAATCATATAATCCACTGGATTTTAGCTGTTATTGACATGTTCGTTAAATTATATTACTATCGATGCTGACCCATGAGTTCGAGCCCAAAACATCTCAATACTTGAGTACTAGTACACAACCAACGGAATTAAAAATCTGATTACTATAAGGTGATGAGACGGGGGTGCCCTAGCTAGCACCCCTGACCCAGTCTTGGTTGGCCTTGACCCAGTGAACTCCATTAGTTAAGTACGTTTTATGTATAGCTAGACAAGATATTTTCTTGAAAAAACACTGGTTTTGGTTTTATAAACACAATTATATCGACATCTATGCAAAATAAATAGTATATTTTTTGAACTATTTTTAGTCAATAAGCCAATAAGCTCAAGCTTGTAGGATACTTGCATTTGGTTTTGCAAAAAAAAAAAAAAAAAAAAAATTACTTGCGTCAATTGCACGGCTCATTTTGTTTTGACATTTTATTTTTAGTAGTCTTGTAGTTACTAACGTCAAGATGATGTTAATAAAGCGTCATGTTCAACCAAACACAATCTGGGGTCACTTTCGTCTCTCTATTTGTCAAAAATCTTGGGCATGGTTTATCCATACTCTTCCCACTGCCGTAAAAGGCAGCTAGGCATGCAAGTCATCCTCTCGGAAAAGAAAAAAAACTTGAGTACTGGTCGGGTATGGCCACGTGATGTCCGATCGCGCATTTCGATCGTTAAAAAGTGTTTTATCTTTCTCTTGCTTTATCTCTTTCCTATTTGGGCCCTTTCTATTTTCACTTTTGTAAATAGTTTCAAGTGCTCGGGTTTGACTCCATGGTTGTGTAGTGTCCCTATAGAACGTGAAGTCTGAGGTTTGGCTTTGGCTCTTATGGACAGGAGGTTTTCCCTTGTAGTAATCTACGTAATAAATACTACTAGTAACAAACTAAAATCCTGGCCAAAAAAAAAAAACAGCTAAAAGAATTCTTGAAACGCTATTTTTTTTTTTTTTTTGTAGGAAACACTTCTGCCTTTTGAAATAATAAAAACCTTCTTCACATAACATAAAAACCTTCATCACATAACAAAAATGACTCTCTCCTCCCACTCCCCACCATTTTTTGGACTCGGGAGACCTAGGTCTGGAGTTTCTAGATCTGGGTTCTGGCTCTTGCACGGTGATTCTGTTCGGTTCGGGCGGTGGTCCCCTCAGCTCTCTAACTCTTCACTCTTTCTGTTTCAAAAACAAGAAAAACAAGAAGCAAAACAGTGATTGAAAACAACATGCGGGAACATGCTCCATTCAGTCAAAGGGTGGGGGCCTCAAGAGGACAAGCGCAAACTCGTTCAGAGAACCTTCCAATTTTCCTGCATACAAACTACGAACAAGTCCATTGCCTATCCAAAAAAATATGCCACCGGCACAAACATTCGGGTAAAGATTCGAATATCGAAGTATTCGTAACCATTCAATACGTGGGGAACCCGTATTTATTGTGTGGAACCCAAGTGCATGGGACAATTCCGAACACATCTATATCACGATGTGCAAACTTTTTATTTTTTTGAACAGCATGTGCACTGACTTGTGTGTCTATAATTTCTGTTTCAATAAAGAAAATCCTACCAACAAGGGGTGTCAACAGTTGCTCAAAGAAATTCAAACAAATTTAAACTGTGATTGCTCCCCCTGTAGAAAGTCCATAACGAAAACAAGACGTTTGAAACTGTTCAATGTACGGGGATCCCATATTTGCCGTGGAAAACCCACGTGCATTGGACGATATCGGACGCATCTATATTAGGATTCATGCATAAACGTCTGTGTGTGTGTGTCAGTAACATTTCTCTTTCAAAAAAGATCATACTAACAAGGGCTGATGAACGTTGCTTAATTAAAGAGCTTGAAACACAAGGTGTCGGATGACCAAATCTGTGATTGCTCCCATTGCAGAAAGTCCATTATGGGGCCATGAGGTTCGAAATCAGATTGCTGGATTCTTTGATACGGTCATCGCATTGAACGTTTCATGACCACTTCCAAAATGTATTGAGAATGTATACGATCTACAGACTTTGGACCATTTCTTCCAAGACATTTTCAACTCAAATGGTGAAACCGATCCCTTGTGCCGAAGACATCAGGTTTATCCATCCTTGTCGCGACAAGTTACAGAGCAAAGGCATCATGCAGAACTATGAAAAAAAAAAAAAAAAAAAACCGAGCCGCAAGTCCTGATCAAGTGGGTTCTTATCACGTAACTCGTGGAGCACTGTTGAGGACTATCATGTTATGTGATATCCGAGAAACACCTGGATCTATTTAAATTACAGCTACTACAATCGATCTTGGTCTATCTCTCCCTTTAGTGCTACCACATAAATCAACCAAGTCACTCCATCCAGGGGTGCAAACAAGCTGAGCCGAGCTTTATATTATTTGAGTTCAGCTCGTTTACCAAGTGAGCCTCAAACTCCAGCTCGAGATAGGCTAGTTGTCAACGAGCCAAGCCCGGTTAGTTTACTAAACAAACCTCTTTAAACGAGCTGAGCTTTTGCGAGCCACGCCAAGTTTCTGAGTGTTGAGCTCAGCTCGTTTGCTAGACGAACTTAAAACTCAAGCTCAAGCTCAGTTCGATTACGAGCCGAGCTAAGTACTCCTCGCAAGCAGCTCAGTTCGTTTGCAGCCCCAACTCCGTCTGACAACTGTTTCGATCAATGATCTACGATAAAGTTAATTGCATTACTAGGAGGGAGATGGTAGGGGTTACTATGCTAGTTGGCTAATAAATTCACCAAACAGTACCAAAAAAAAAAAAAAAAAAAAAAAAGTGGGACCAACATGAGAACATGGGCGGCCAAGAACAGCCCCGTAGAGGAATTGTCGAGGCAATAAATTCCCCCTAAGATTGAGACTCATTCTATGCGTAGAGGAATTCTCATCCACTCAATTCCTTGATATGTTAGAAAAGGCAACACCCTTTTATTGGTGCTTATGCCTGAATGACTCAAACATGACATCTTGATGGTAGTAGTCCATAGTGTTAGTTTCCCACAGTGTTAGTTTCCCACAGTGTGATGTTCCCCCCATTAGATAAGTAGCATGGCCAATAGAGAAAAACTGGACTCTTGATGGTCAATTGAATTCAAGGGTTTTGAGTCGTGTAGGTACTTTTTACATTTGATAACTGTTATGGTTATGAGGGGATTGGTAATGAGGTAGGATCAGGATCGACATTCGTAATGAGTAGGATTCAAAAGGAATGTTTGAGTTCAATCTCCATGTTTGTTTTGCACCGGATTAAATAGTCGGATTACTAATGATATGCTAGAAATTATCCCCTTCAAGATTAGTGAGAGAGAGGGAAAGGGAGAGAGCTGAGTACATTTTATCATTCTCATGAAGTAGAATGGGCATCATGGTAAGTACACAAACAAGAGGTGAGCTGGTGGGGTAGGATTCGTAAAAGACTAAACCTCCTCAGGGGCAATAATGCTTGTCCTCCATGAGGTCGTATATTCGAATTCCACAAAGGCTAAATATTCCAAACCTTGGGGTGTCTGCCTGTTAACTTCGGGGCCCTGGAATTAGTTGAGGTACGCGCAAGCTAGCCCAGACATCCGGTCACCAAAAATACACCTCCCACATGGGATGGCTAATTCTTCTATTTTGGGGGATTTATAATAATGCGATTAATGGTCTTACTCAATTTTGATAAATCAACCAAAGGAGTAGAGGACCACAAGATTAACAATACAATCCCCCATAATACCCTAGACTTGTTCAAAGTCTGCCATATAGTCCCAATAATGTCAGTCAGCTAGTGAAAGAAATTAAATAAAAGCGTCTCCAATTCTTACCCTTTTATACTTGAATTTAAAATTCAAGTAGGAATCGCTCAAAGCTCATTACCTCATTGACTCAAACCAATACAATTTTGAATTTTACTCAAGTTTTTACCGGCTTAGGAGAGTCAAATTTTCAGAAACTTGTAAATGCTTTTATGTGTCTTTCGACCTTATTAATATCATTAGTGTAATAGCTTCTTATAATCTCAATAATTTTGGTTACACTTAATGAAAAATAGCTTATTTTGCATTCTCATTTTTCAATTTCTTTCACAAATAAAAACTAAGCATGTGACGTGAATATTGCAGTAGTATAAAGAAATCGAACAAAATTATTCATATCCTTTCATTGCATTATGTTAGATTAATTTCAATGAACAAATGTATTACATTGAAAAGCAAAAGCCCTGTGATATAATAAACATACGTTCAAATAAAAGTATGTCTTTTAAGTTGGCCCCCCTTGAGCAAAATCCTGGCTCCGCCACTGGCCATGTAATCCCAACATTGTAAGTCAGCTAGGAAAAGAAATTATACAGAAGCATCTCCAATCCTTGCACTTTTATACTCGAATTAAAATTTTGGTAGAAATTGCTTAAAACATATTACCTCGTTGACTCAAAACCAATACAATTTTGAATTTCACTCAAATTTTTAACAGTTTAGGAGACTCAAATTTTCAGAATTTTGTAAAGGGTACGATGTATCTTTCAAATGCACAACTATTCCCGTAATGAAGTTTCTGCTAAAATTTCTATTTAGATTTGAGTTTTCCATTGCTTCTACTGTCGGACCAAACACACAGCTTAACCCTACTAGCGACAAGAACAAGTGTCTCCCAAGTTTGGGTCATGGGTTCAAGCTTTATCCACATCCTCTGGCTTAGACAATGTGCTAAAGTGATAAGAGCAAGTCTTTCACAAGCTTAGTCCAAGGTTTCGAACTTTCTCCAAATCCTAGTTCATTATATAGGTTGGGCACACACGGAACGAGAGGTTGGGCACACACTCCGTGTGTGCATGTGTGAATACTTGGAGTGTGCAAGTGGGGGAGTGGATAGTTGAGTGGAATATGGGGTATGACAGTTAAAGTGAGTGATATTACTTTTATCATCCTGGCAGTTAGTTCTTGAGTCCTTGACGTTGTTAAAGAGCAGTAAAAACATTTTCCCGTGGGGTAGTTCTGGATGTGACACAGCTTCACAAAAGCGTTCATGCCAAAGTGCCTAGCCCCATTCTATATTAGAATAGATGTATTGACATCTTTACTACTTCAGCCAAATAAAAAGGAGCTAAAAAGCAGTTAAGGTCCATACGGGGTTTTAGACTTTTAGGTGGAGTTCTTAAGCAGCAGGTAGTTCTACTAAAACATTTCTATATATCCTCCACTTCAAAAATATGGAACAGTTAGAGAAACGATAAATGTGAAAAAAGGATGACTAACCCGGTAAGACGTTCAATAGGACTAAAAGTGAAGCACTGAAGACCATGAGCCCTAATGCCCTATAAAAGTTATTGCCCTTCCTTTCAGCCCCCTGGTAATTTGCTGCGAACAATATCACCACAAGGTTGAGTCTTAGACATGGCACCAGTGACATAACAAATGAAAGTTGAAACAAAGTGCCTGAAAAAAGTGGAGAGGGAGATAAAAAGGAACGACAAGAAAAGTGCCAAAACTAATTAACACGTCAAAATAACAACCGGTAAAGTGAAATAAACTAGACAGTGTCTTCCAAAAAATAGAAAATAGTACTCCAGTAATCCACAAGCACTAAGGTGCAATTCACAAGTATTAAGTCGCAATAAACACAGTGATCAGCAACAGGCGTAAGCAGGGTGGAGAAGACAGGTTGCAGATCTAACAGAAAGCCACCTTTATTGAGTAACAAATGTGACACAAAACCATTAGTAGCTGTACCCGGGATTTAGAGTAACCCACTAAAATCCAAGTTCTGTGAAGCAAAGTCCCACATCGCCTAGGAAACAAAGTAACATGAAATATATGAGCGTGAGAGCACCCTCACTTCATGAGCTAGCTTTTGGGGTTGAGTTCTACCCAAGACCGTGTAACATGGTATCAGAGCTGGGTACCAGAGATGGGTAGGGTGTGTGTCTCTCACCTACAAGCGGCAGGTGCTACCAAGTGAGCACGCTGCGGGTGAGGGAGGGTGTGAAGCAAAGTCCCACATCGCCTGGGTACCAAAGTAATATGAAATATATGAGCGTGGGGCACCCTCACTTCATGAGCTAGCTTTTGGAGTTGAGTTCTACCCAAGACTGTATAACAAGTTCATCTACCCCAAGGTCCATAACTGGTCTTATGCATCAGAGATTTCAAAATCACAATCGAGGGATTCTCACCAGTAAATGGACAGAGAACTGCAAAAAATCAAGCATTACCGGTATAACGTAGAAAGAGGAAAAAAGCAGTTCGAAGAAACTGGAGTGAGCATTATACTGTTACAGTTAGTCACTGTATAAACTGATATTCAAGTCCCTGAAAAAGCAACCAAGTTCAATTTGAACAACCCTCGTTGAGATTGAATGAACAAATGTGTCAACAGAAAGCTACACATAGTTGAATAACGAACATCCTGTGAGTCAACAAACACAGAATCAGATGACATTATCATCCAAGCTGGAAAATGCCAACAAATGAAGACGCCATTTCATTCACTACAACTAACTAGATATCATCGTTGCCACAACCTCAACGGAGATGATTACCTATCATCTAGACATCTACAATCAAGAGCCCCTCCAACAAGGTAAAAGCCACTCGCTTGACAAAACTATCTAAAGACAGCAATTTTTTATGACATTAACCTTTGACGTGTGTGTCAATTACCCAATACATTTGGTGTTGTAATGGGCAGTACCACGAAGTGCTTCTTTTATGAGTATGGGAAGAAGACTACAACTTGAGCCACCTCGGTTGGGAACAGCGATCCTTTGCAAATGATGCTGGTTCTATGTAAATGGCTTGATATGATGAAAACGAATCCAGTTAATAGCCAGTGTTTGAGTATCACCAGAGGACTATTTTTCTTCACTATTGAAGTTCTTGTATAGACACCTTGTTAGTAGTTTCTTGAAGACATTCACACATGAAAGCACAATAAACCTTCTTCTGCAGACTGGACATGTCGAAATGCCCATCAATCAGCAGAATCTGCCTGGATGAATTAAAGCTCATCATCAAGTTAAAAAAACACCTCAAACAAAAGGCTGCAGAGAAGCAAGGGAGGTGGCAAACAGTAAATCATTGTCGTACTAACCAAACTCAGACAGAGAAAAGCATTATTAGATGCCACTAGTGTTCAGAGATACTGATTTACTTCCTGGCTTTTCTGTGCCCAGAAATAAACGGTGAGACCGCTATGAGGAAGCTTTCCATAATTCTTCCAAAGTATAAGGAGCGTTTCAAGCTTTCCTAACGCTCATGCGTTCGCCGCTGGAATGCAGGCACCATTACCACTCCGAAACTTTTCATTGCATAGTTTCCAAGCTTTCCTAACCTCATCTAATTCTGCTTCTGGAATGCTTGTATTTGCATCCAATGTCTCAATCCATCCTTTCCAAGGAGATTTTGAATGATCCAGGAACTTTGAGACATGAGGTAACATTACAGAGTTGTAGAACTCATCAACAACCTTCAAAATTTCTTCTGATTCAACCAATGACAGCATTTCAGGCCTTGTAACCTTGCCAGGTCGATTTCTCAAGGCAAAACTGTTTCCCCTCAAAACTAGAACTTCAGATGGTGCCAGGGGTAAGATCATCCGTGCAAACTTGGCCAGTGACAATTCGAGAATATCTCTGGGGAGCAACTTACGCTTTACAGCCACAGCAGTCCCAACCATTTTGCGAATCTGGACAAGTGAGATATGTTAACGACTAGAACTACATAATTAGGTAACACAAAACTAATATATTATTCCCTATTTGATTGTACTAAGAGATGCCAAGTAATGTGAGTCTAAATCCTTCACAGTTCGGAAACTTGACCTCAAGGAATCACAGCTGGGTAAGTGAACCATAAAAAGGTAATAACTCATGTCAATCTGAGTTGTACACGTAAATAAGGTAAGCCAAAGATATAGGAAACCAAGTATATGATAACAGATGTCTGGAACTTCCAGCAATAATATCCAGTTAAATCTGTAGGAATATGTTTTGAGGATTTTTCCAAAGATTGGCTACACAAAGTTTGACTCCATGCAAATAAAAGCAAAAATATGCTCCTTTTCAGTATCACTTCAGCTATGAACTTTAGACAAACTTGAAGAATTTCATTTCTTTGATGAACAATAGAAGTGGATGATCTCATCGTTTTGGATAGACTGATTACCAACACGAAAAATGTACTCTTTAGTTTTGCTAAATGCACCCAGCACCATACATATTGCACATGTAGAGCCCAATGTTTTACCTACAAATTAGCTAATGAAAAGGTGATAATACTACATCTTCTAAGCAGAAAATATGTAAAGAGCAAGCACTGCAGCTTCTACCCAAGAGACTTACTTGATGTAAATGAATGATTCTCCAAAGATGGAGATTTCAACATAATTCATACCAAGAAACTGATCCAGCTTTCCACAAGAACAGCGCAAAATCTTTCTAAAATGGGAAGCACTGAGTCTGTCTTTTTCATCGGGTTCATGTAGCCATCTGGCACGAACTGCTAAAAGAGGTTCGTGATCCTTCAAACTATTCCCATGCTCCTCATTACTTTGTGATGGATATTTGTCGCAAGCACTGGGTAGTGATAAACTATCATTGTTTCCCTGGACATCCATTGCAGCCATGTCATCTGCACTGAGAGTTTCTTCTCCATCACTTTGCTCGGACTCAGAACATCTTGGTTTTTCATCCTCTATAGATAATCGTTTTGCAGACTTTCTTCTATATTTGGATCGTATTGTATAGTTATGGAACGGATGTTCTCCCTGTAATATGGTTCAAACAGAAAGCAATATGGTTAACTCAGGGATGGTCCCCAACAACTATTACATCCATTGCCTAGTTTCTACGAAGACCATGAACCAACAAGTTCCAAAATATCTCCATGGTATGGCATTATTGCTTTCATCTTAATGATCACGGCAAAAGACTTTTTAATGCGATCCCAACTACATGTCGAAACACCATAGCGACTAAAGGTTTGAAAAAAATATTAGGTTTTGCATTTTAGCTTTGCTAGGGTACAAAAAAGCATCTTGGCTAGGTAACTAGCAATGTCGGGAACAAACACAAAAAAAATAGAGGTAAGTTGAAGTTACCTCAAAAGTATTCAATATATTATTGAAGTCTGATAGATGAAAATCAATTTCAGAAGGGGTGAAATTATTTTTTATTCCAATAACTTCAGCAGGCAGGAGGTAAGAATACTTGCGGATGTTGCATTCCCTTCTAGCATCAAAGCTCCTGAAATAGGTGAGCAAACAAAAGAATTACACCTGGAAAACCAGAAAGTGGGGGTAGCAAATGCTTAAAGGCACTAATTCAATGTTACACAGAAAAAGAAATCTGGTGCAAAAATAGGTCATGACGCACCACAGTCTTGCAGGAGAGGAAGAGGAAGCTGAATCGGTCAGGAATATTTATGGCTTGTCCATGCCATAGGTAGGATCATGGGCTAATTGTAAGAATATGGTTTTCACGTTGTACATCAATTAACACTGGCCTAATCCAAAAAAAATCTAGCACAACTGACAAATTAAAGTTTAGTAGAAAGTGCCATACATTGTGCAGGCTTAAAAATGTGGTGAACTATCTCACCTTTGTGAAGGCAAAATGCTGTAAACTTTAACAGTGTTAGGAAGATGAGCATTCACATAATTTGCAAGAGCAATGCCATTAGGATCTTCCTTCCATGCATTTTCAGGAATTTCCATTTTCAAGGATATCATGGTCGCCAAAGAGTGAACCTATAACATATATGACCAGAGACAAGATTAAATGATTATTATACACATTAATTGAAACGCAAACAAGATATTGTGCCCGTAAAATCGGGCCAAGCAACATAAGCAAAACTAAAGGTTTACAAGCAACTCACTCCTTTATCAGTTCGGCTACTTCTGGCCCACCCAATTTTGTGCAAATTCCCAAAATTACTATCTCGAATCCCACCAGCTTTAAAAATGGCATTTTCCAATTCCCCTTCAATGGCTACATTACAAAAAAATCATATTGCTGTAGCGGAAATCCCAACCACGCTAGTAGGCGGATGAAATATAGTGAAAGTAGTCAAACCTTTTGTCAAATTCAAAAGCTGAAAGGCACAAACTAATGCATAATCTATATAACAAAACAAGGATTGTTTTGAATAAAATATTCTCCTCCTACCCAATCTCAGCCCTCCATTCTTACAAATCCAACGGCCCAAAAATATCCATCTCACAAACTAACTTTTGAGTGGCACTCCCGTAAATACCTCTCATGTTTAAGGGCTGAGCTCTAACCCCTGAGTCTACAATACATCACGCAAACCTCTGGGTTTACAATTTACACAGCACATCAGGATTCAAAATTTGAAATTGAAATCCATCCAAGAAAAGAGCAGTGCAGTGCAGCCACCGACGTCCCACGCTTCATCGTCTCTCTCTCTCTCTCTCTCCCGCCGTCTTCACAACCCATCAACGCCGAGAACGGGGAACAACCCATCAATGCCAAGCACGAAAAAATTGGGGCTTTTGCTGTAATCTTCTAAATCCATCCCCGATTCTTAGCTATCAAGTGTTTTATCCATGTATTTTCGTGCATCTGCTGTTTGATCTCAGTTCTAGGGTTTGTTTATCTTTTTCTAATTCAAAAAATCCATCCGTTGTAGGAGACGGTCAGGACACGGAATCAAACCAAGTCTTGCGCCAGTGTTGCTCTGCCATATCGTCCCCAGCCTCGCGTCTCATGTAGAGTTCAGGTACAAGATGGTTTCATCATTACTGTTGATTTAAAAGCTATTAGATTTGAATGTGGTATTGATTAATCAAAGGGTGTAGATAGGTTTCATTTTGTCCGGATACTGTTTTTTGGAAAATCAAAGTATACACATACAAGAAAATCGACCTTCTTTAGGGGGGAACAGGACAATAAAATCAACATATTTTCATTCTTTGTGCGTGTTTCCCGTCGTTTTGATTCCCGCATACCCCCAATATGACTTTTAACTCATTTCTTCTATTTTTTTTTTGGAAATTGTTTTAAATAGCAAACTTATAATTGTGTCAAACTCAATTGCTCTTTTAAGACAATGGGACGGTTACAAATCATTGTTCTTTGAATAATTACCTTGAAAAATGATAAATACTTGTAATGAGATGGAGAAAGCATTTCCTCATCATTTGCCAACCTAAAACCTAAAAATCAGAATACTAGTTTTTCCAAGGAATTTGGCAGCTTTAAATCTTTTCTTTCTTTCCATTGTTAGTACTCAAGGAGAAATCCAAAACACAAGGAAAAAATGCTGAAGATGGGTCTGCTCTTTCCTCCATGTCATTACAGGCATGGATTCTCGCTGTAGGAATTCGGCTCAATTGAGCTCATATGCATCACTGTAGGAATTGGTTTATGTGCCCTTTTACAAACCAATCTTAACTTTCAGCCATTTATCATATGTCTGATTGAGATGGTAGGTCAACTTTTTATTGCGATCTGTCTCTAGGGTCTATTCCGTATGGATGCTCCAATATCCAGCAGCATTTCCTTTAAGTTTTCTCTCAGATTCTACATGTTTGAGTTTTCCCCTTGAAACTTCTTTGTATCCTTTGATTTATGTCTATAATTTCGCAATAGTAATAGAACTGGTGTGCTGATTTAGGTTGGAGTTGGGAGGCGGAGAATCTACAACAATGTGCTAGAGAGCATTGGTTTAAGGTCTCTGATTTCTCCCCCTTTTGTGATTTCAGCATAATCACCTCCACACATCACGTTTATTTGATTCTATTAGGGTTTTGACCTTTATTTTATTCTTTTAAGGAAGGCTTTGTGAGAGCTTAAGGTAATAATGTTTATATTTTGATTTATGAAACTTCAATCTAGAGAAAGGTTTCTCCTGCATAGTGCATACACAAGGAAGTTGTGTGCCTGTGTTCTTTCACCTACTCACATACAGGTTTTTTTCCATTGGCTTTCCACTCGATTTTTTTGACTTCATATTAGTAAGGTACCATTTTTTTTGTATGAAGCAGGCAAACAATAACCAATGGTGGATGTTGATTTGGGTGGGAAGTGGGAACCATTCAGTGGTCGTCTTTTGAAGTGCTAGCGCTGAAAGCAACATCAAGCCTTTATGAATATTATTTTAATATAGGTAAGTTTTTTTTTTCTTGAGTTATGAGTTTGTTGTAATGCTCCATTTCCATTGAACTTATCAAAATCTGCATTTTAATTTTGTTTTTTAATGTAAAGACACCGCACAAGGAAAAATTCACGGTCAAGACCTTAGTTTTTGTATACCTTGGCAACTTAGAGTCCGTGGTGATGTTTTGCAAATTGGTTTCTGTTGAATAGCAGATTATAGTTTGTAATGTGGTTTGTTTGGCTTCTTAATTTTTTTTGTATGCAGCCAACCAATTAGAACATGTGTTTTTTTTGTTATTCCCTATATCAGTAAGTTCTTACTTTTCATGAAACCCAGCTAACCAGTGATAAGGGAAATTAGGACATGAAGTTCTTCTTTAAAATGAATGTCCTCCCTATCCAATTAATTCACATATGGATCTCTTACAAGTGGTTGCTGAGAAATATAAAATTTCTAAGTACTCCTGTTAATTTTCCATAGGTATCTTACTACACTATTAATTGGCTTCCATAAGTGGAATGGCTATGACACTAGCTAAGTAGCTATGATAGTTAGGTGTGCTTTTATTGTTTTTCAATCTCTTTTTCTATTGGTTTGTCTGAATCAATCATATCTGTAGATGAGAGGTTGCAAATGAAAAACTATATGGTGGTGCTAAGGGAAATCCATGCATGAGGATCACATGCAGTAATTTCCAGTTTCAATACGGGAAGGTTGCGAGACATGGGGTCCTACTATTGCTTGATAGTGTAAGAGTACATGATTTGATTGCGGTAAGTATTAGATATGGATTTGAATGGGTTGACTGGGTTTGAAAAGGGCCTGAATTTGAATTTGAGGAGGAATATGGTGTAAGATGGTTTCATGATTAATGGTTGTTTGAAATGTGTATGCACATTGGATGTTACAAATTAATACATCTACAATGACTCTTCCCAACCACGGGTAATTGGTTTTGGACCTTTAGTCGTAATAAAATTATGCAGGTGCGTATCTTTAAGCATGCTCAATTGCTCATACCTTATTAATGACACTCAAGGCCGTATCAGATATCTAATTCTTCAAGCCGTGCCTTCAGGCACGGAGCACATAAACTGGACCTTAGACCAAGGTTGAGGGAAATGAAACCCCTTTGGGTGATTTTGGGTTGTGTGTGTGTGTGTGTTTTAGTAGGGAACAAGGTTGAGGGAAATGAAACCCCCCTTTGGTTGATTTTGGGTTCTGTGTTTGTTTTTTTTTTTTTTAATAGGGATTGAAACATGCCTATCATGTAATTTGACCTTTCTTCTTTGTAACTAAGTTATTAGAGCATCTCCATTTTTGCATGCTATATCACCAAGCAGGTCAAGTCACCTCTATATAAGTAACAACATTGCCATGCACGTTCTCTTTTTATAACTGAAAACAAAAGGATATGCCAATGAGCTCTCGATAAGGCTATCTATTTTATTGTCATTGGCTTTCTTGAATTTGTATAGCTATCTATTTTATTGTCATTGGCTTTCTTTAATTTGTACACGTTCTCTTTATATAACTAAAAACAAAAGGATATGTCAATGAGATGTTGATAAAGCTATCCATTTTATTGTCATTTGCTTTCTTTAATTTGCCACTACTTCAGTGGAAAATTGATATTTGAAACTCTCTATTTGCAGATGTTATTTTCCAAAGTTGGAATCATATTGTTGCAAGACAACACATGTAGCTTCATGGCGTGCATTCGTGGAAGGAGGATCTTCCATCAAAGTATGTCAAGCGTCAACTTACCAATAGGATGTTTGGCTGGGTATATGACCTACTTAGCCTCTTAGTTGTGGGGAAATCTGGAACCGTAATGAAATTAAATCAGTTTGATGGGGTACCTTTTGGGGCATTGGTTTTCTCCTTTCTACGCTTCGAGGGAGTTTTTGTTTGCCTCTACCTTACACGTGTTTGGGCATTGCCTTTCTTTTACCGGCTTTGTATCTTTTGTTGAGTTCTAATAAAATTTTATTGCCAATAAAAAAAAATGAGTGCAAATTACTTCGACGCGCCGTGCCTTTAGGCACGGGCAATCCCTAACAATCACATATTCACATATATAGGATATAAAGATAAACATTTGTACCACTGTGAGTCTGTGACGACCCACCCCAATTGACCTGCTAACTTTTAGCCTAACCACGTGCTTCAAAAGGTTAACCTACCACATGTAATTCCCACACCTTTCGGATGTGAGACTAATTACCCACCAAGGTGAGCTATCACAATCTCCCCACCTTGTAATGTAACGTCCTCGTTGCATCAGCCTAACAACCTTCCCCCAGTGGCCATGGTGTAACACTTAGTTCTGCATAGCACTTTGTTCCAACTCTGAGATTCTAGAGGTGGCCCCCACCATGTAGACCAGGGTTGTACTATGATACCACGTGTAACGACCCGCCTCAACTGACCTACTTAAATCAGTTGAGGCGTAATGAAATTAAATCAGTTTGATGGGGTACCTTTTGGGGCATTGGTTTTCTCTTTTCTGCGCTTCGAGGGAGTTTTTGTTTGCCTCTACCTTACACGTGTTTGGGCATTGGCTTTCTTTTACCGGCTTTGTATCTTTTGTTGAGTTCTAATAAAATTTTATTGCCAATAAAAAAAAAATGAGTGCAAATTACTTCGACGCGCCGTGCCTTTAGGCACAGGCAATCCCTAATAATCACATACTCACATATATAGGATATAAAGATAAACATCTGTACCACTGTGAGTCTGTGACGACCCGCCCCAATTGATCTGCTAACTTTTAGCCTAACCACGTGCTTCAAAAGGTTAACCTACCACATGTAATTCCCACACCTTTCGGATGTGAGACTAATTACCCACCAAGGTGAGCTATCACAATCTCCCCACCTTGTAATGTAACGTCCTCGTTGCATCAGCCCAACAACCTTCCCCCAGTGGCCATGGTGTAACACTTAGTTCTGCATAGCACTTTGTTCCAACTCTGAGATTCTAGAGGTGGCCTCCACCATGTAGACCAGGGTTGTACTCTGATACCACGTGTAACGACCCGCCTCAACTGACCTGCTAACTCTTAGCCTAACCACGTGACTCAAAAGGTTAACCTCAAGTTATATAGTAGCTCGTAGGGCGTTGTTATATACCACATGTAATTCCCACATCTTTCTGATGTGGGATTGATTCCACACCAAGGTGGGCCCTCACAATGGAATATAAGAAAACGCCCCACCAGCTATTGTTAACTATTGTGATAATACTTTTCTAGTATCCTATACCATTACTTCATATTTTCTCGTTTTTGGAATCTTTTTTTAACTTTGTTTCTTTTGGTATATATTTGCCTAACAGGTTCTATCCAGATAGGAGCGGGCTCCTTTCTCAAAGGGAGAGAGGTTCCAAGGAGTGTCCGCCTTAGGAGAGTAGAAGCGATGTAATGAGATTGATTCGCCACCCAGATAGGAGGTTCCTGCAACTAAGTCAAGAACACATGCAAGCCCAGCCTAGTATAAACCAAAAGTCTACATGAAACTAAGAAACGCACGAAGCCACCATCAAAAGATAAACATTCCAACCCCAATGACTAAAAACAAGATAAGCTCATTAGCAACAGCGAGGTAGTAATAACAAGAAAATACCATCTGTATGGGCTTGTATATGTCTATTTTACATATATAGCTTCCTAACTAGATCCTAGTGTTGATTTTGAACACCTAAAATGAAGCAGTTCAAGTGGACCAACTATATCCAATAGGTAAAAGCCAATGGAGGTTGTTCTCATCTGGCTTCCCATAAGTGGCCACTCCAATCGGTATCATTTAAAAATTTAACGAAAAAAGTTTAATTGCTTCAAACCAACCTCCACTACATGAAAGCATAAACTTGCTTAGTTACAACTTAAATCGCTTCGGAGCTTCCTCATTTTCCAAACATTAAAGCCTAATTCCTAATACCTTTTGTGGAAACTTTATATCCAACTCAAAGCCAATTGACAATGAGTGGAGAGGTTCCAAATGTTATTAATTAAACTCTCATTCCATACCCAAGCAATGTTGAACAACTACTCTAACACCCCCTCATGTGCAACCGCATTTAGGTCTGTCACATGTGGCCACTTTTTGGGACCTATCATCGTGCAACATTTTCTGGATGTCATCATGGTGTGTGAGCTTGGTTTAATTTTTTCCATTATAAAATTTCAGATGGAATGGAGCCGTCTTATACCAGATTTGTTTGTTTACTAGATAGATGCTAAAGTTTCTACACAATAAGCTTGCATTGACCGCAGATGAAGACATAAAAGCAAAAAGAAAACAAGATTGAACTCGAGCCCCTGGTAGATGATCCCATAATACATTACCCAGTTTGGCCCTGATGAATCTGCCCGTATGTTGAAAATACCGAAACTCAAAACACACACACACACTCTCTCTCTCTCTCTCTCTCTCTCTCTCTCTCTCTCTCTCTCTCTCTCTCTCTCTCTCTCTCTCTCTCTCTCTCTCTCTCTCCTCTCCCTCTCCTCTCTCTCTCCCCTTTGTTCGTCCATTTTCTTAGCAATCAAACTAAATAAACAGAGCAGGAGTACGAAAAAAAAAAAAAAAAGAAAAGAAAAAAGAAAGGCTTCAAAAATGTCTTACTGGACAGGGAGTGCACATCTTTTTGCAACTGCAGTCCTGCAAATTTGAACCAAATCTAAAGTCAAATTCACAATATCAGAAAACTCCTACAATATAAACAAACATAGAGGCATGTATCGTCGAGTATAACAGAGAAAGAACAGAACTGGCCTTTATAATCAGTACCGACGTATCCGACCCGCATTACGACTTTCTTTTTACGGGAAGCCTCCCATTTATGATCACTTAAAGGTGAGGATAGGGTGGCGGTGGATGGGGAAGAGTGTGGAGGAGGTGAAGAAGTGGAAGAGAAGAAGTAAAGCAGAATTTGGGATTTAGGGTTTGAAATTCGGATGATCGAAGCTAGGGATTGAGATAGTTTAGAAAGAGGTGATCTGGGATGAGCCATGGCGGCCATGTGGATGCGAGTGGAAGCGCCACCACCGGTGGTTCTTCACAATACTCCCTCCCAACCTTTTATAAAAAGGGTCGGAGGGAGCATTATTAGTTATTACAGTCGTTTTGGGCCATTTCAATGATTTTTACCAGTTGGGTTGGACCTATTTCAATACGTAGTATTTTTGGACTTAAAATGAAGTTAGGCCGACCTAAGAAATCCAGAAGGCCCAATTTCAAAAACTCAATTTTAGATAGTAGGGGGAAGCACGGGCCGGTCCAGTTTTTTGGGCCCGTGCACGCCAAGCTCCATTAGTTTCTGAAAAATGCACCAAAAACTCCAATCATCAATAAACCTAGCCCGATATTTGTCCCATTCTCTCTCTTTCTTTTTTATTTTACATTTTAAATTTTGAACCCCCAAACCGTATGAAAATGCCTAAATTCTAGAGTACCATATGAAAATGTCTAAACCTAAACCCTAGGGTACCCTATAAAAGTGCTTAAACCACTAAAACCCTATAATAGGAAAGAGTACCCTAAACCTAAACCCTAGGGTACCATATGAAAGTGCCTAAAATTTTAGGAAACCCTATGAAAGTGCTAAATTCTAAATGTACGGTTTAAATTTTTAATGTACGGTCTAAATTCTAAATGTATGGTGTAAATTTAGGGTACTCTATGAAAATGCTTAAAATCCTAGGGTATCCTATGAAAGTGTCTAAACCACTAAAACCCTATAATAGGAAAGTGCACCCTAAACCTAACAAAAAAAAAATGAATGATTGACCTTAATGGTAATTAAAAAGAATGACTGACCTTAATGGTAATAAATATTTATTTTGTGATCTTAATGGTAATAAACTCTAACCTAAAACCTAAGTTTGCGGCTGCAGGTTTTGAACTCGCGGTCACAACCTATATAGGTTGACAGCACCATGAAATCGTTTGTAGAGAGTGCATTTTTTCAGGGATATAGACTTAAACCTGTTCAGTAATCTATTGTTGAAATTATTAGAGCAAGCCCAACAATGGGTAGCCAAGTTATACAGTGTACAATGTACATATCTATAATAACTAGACACTTTTTCTATCAACACTCTACCAATACTCTGTATTTTACTTATTCTTATTAAAATAATATTTTTCCTTCTATTAAAATAGTTTTCTTCTTTTTAAAAGTAGAGAGGAGACAGGAGAGAGAGGAAATGATTTTTAAAATGTTTAAGTGGTGAATAGTACCTAAAAAAAATGAGAGAAATAGAGAGGGAATGCAGCTTGAGGTAATTTGTTGAGGCTTTTGTAGAGGCTGTTTAACGGGTTTTTGAGGTTTGGCTAGGTAAAATAGAAAAAAAAAAAAAGCTCACTTGTTGAGTCTCTTGGGATGCCCTTAGAGCATCTTCACCAATTTGAATAAAAATTTGTGTAAATATTCTTCTCTCTCTCTCTCTCTCTCTCCTCCCATTAGCGGACCAAAACAAGGAAACTCTATCATCACCATTGCAGTTTTCTCCACCACCACCATTCTCTCCCTCCCTCCCTCCCTCTTATGTAACTATCACTTTTCTCTCAAATCATTATCCCTCTCTCTAATTATTACTCTAATTTCTTTCTCTATCTTTCTCCGCTCATTATCGCTATATTCGATTATTATTTATTACCCTCACTTCTCTCTCAAATCATTATTCTTGTCTTCAAAACTAAACTAAAACTACTTTCTCTTTTCCTTTTCACAAGTTGTTGAAAGAAAAGCGTGTCTTGTTACCACGCTTCATGAGTGGCAGTGTCGCCGCCTTCTTCTCTGAAACTCGTGTACTGCTGTAACTTATCCCCTACATCAAAATCATCAGGCGCCGGCGATTCAAGTTCGGAATCTACCAGGCTCTTACTATTGGTGCTCCAGAATCTTCTCCACAAGAAGCCATGCCCTAGCCCCCCCTGGTGTTCTCTCTCTCTCTCTCTCTCTCTCTTCTCTCTCTCTCTCTCTCTATTGATATCTGTACGCGCATATACCAGTGAGTGCATTCCTGCGTTCATTTATTCATCTATATTTTGCCATTGAGCATCGAACCTGAGACCTTGGGTGGGAGCAAACCCCTAAGTCCCAAGGCAAGACCACTTTTGCCAATCCCTTGTTTAACATGCATGTAATTTGTGAAGAGCCAAACAAGCTCTCAAATTCTGAAATTCTCCCTTGTTTTGGTTAAAGGTTTGATTAAAACTCTTATCTGGTACAAGTGCAAGTCAAGAATTGGAGTGAATTTAGAGGGTTTTACTCATAATTTTGTTCTGAGTCAATTATAAGAGTAAGCTGCTGGAGATGCTCTAAGATTAAGGATTGAACTTTCATGTTTCAAATTCCCAAGATATTTAGTCAGTGGCTTTCTCACATGGTTCCCCACGATTACTGATTGTTCCTCCATCAGCAAACGGTTCCGCCATTTCTGAGTTGAAATCTGTATAATAACCTCATCATAATCATTTTATTAGATCAACAAACTTGGGATGGTTAAGTTTCCATGTATGTATCGGGAGAAATTTATGGTACACAGCCTGCACGATAAAATGAGCCAAGGAAAGTTATGAGTTTTTTCTTTGTCACGGTTGCGAACCATTGTGAAGTTAAGAATGGGTGAAACAGGAGAAAAGCCTGAGTTATGAGGGTTTGTGATTATGTATATAGCTATTATTGTGGCAAGGTAGGTTAAAACCTGGTGTTTTTTTGTCATGATTCATTAAGTTAAATAGTTGGAAAATTAACAAAAGTACATGGTATGTTCCCTTAAATAATTGGTTTCCCAATGAGGGAGCAACAAAATGGAACGAGGGATAGTTCAGTAGTAGAACATTCCCATTTAGAGGTGTGTATTGTGACATTTCCGTGTCGGTACGTATTAATAACTATACATATATGTGTTGTTAAAAACACTTTCATTCTGGTAAGCTTAAAAGTGACTGTCCTTGTCTGAATGAAAGTGAACCAATTCCTGCTAATTCTAAATTGGAGGCATGATTGATTTTGGTAGAAGTAGCCGCCACTACCACTTTACACTAGTCAAGTAGAATAATCAGAGTTAGTTATTACTTCCAAAAATGATACGTTTACAACATGAGTTTCCAAACCGGCTCCAACAGCTAATGTGGCAGTGGGACCCACCCTGGGTCCCACTCATTTAACCCAGCAAAAAAAAAAAAAAAAAAACACAACCGAAATTTTTTGAATTACCCAGATCGTCTCCCTCCCCCTCCCCCATTTCGTTCAACCAAAGAGAGAGAGAGAGAGAGAGAGAGTGAGAGACCCGCCACCATCGAGCACCTGCTCCGGCCACTCAGATCTCCGGCCTCTCTCCACATCCGCCGACCGTCGCCGACGCCAACACGATCTGAACAGAAGACAGAAAACGGATCAAACATCACCCCACAAAACCCTAGAACTCGATTTCTCCTCTCTCCAAATTGCAAGCTCAGATTCAACTCCTTCCATCCTTTCCGCTGCTCCTCTCTCCTCCATAAGTCTTCTCTCTCGCTACATCTTCTGATTCACACATGATTACATATATTTGGAGCCATCTGTGTTTCGAAAATTAGGCTTTAGATTGATATTGAAACTGTGATCGTTTGCTGCTGATTTGCACACATGATTTATATATATGTGTGTGTTAGATAATTGTAATTTGATATTTGGGTTTTAGGTTCAGATTGAATCTGTGCTTGTTTGCTGCTGATTTGGGTCTATTTTTTGGGTCTCTGTTTGATCTACGAAAGGAGGAGAACATAGTGCCTACGAATTCAAAAATCGCTGTAATTTGAGATGTTTTAGGTTTTGCGTGTTGAAATGTTCAGATGTTTGTTTGATGTTTAGGACCTACAAAGTTGGAGGTCAAAGTTAGACACTGAAGTTGAAAATGCTTGTTTCTTTCCTCACTATGTAGCTCTTCATTTGTGGGTTATTTCCTTTGATTATTACTGGCTTATCACTCTTGTTGGCATAGCACCAATTTAGCACAAGAAGTTTACATGCTTGTTTCCCTTTCCAATTCAGTTTTTAGCCATATTACAGAACAACCCATACCCTTTTCCAATTCCATCTGATATGCTTTTACTGATTTTTCTAGAAGAATGTAATTGCTCATAGTTCTCGTACCAGATTTATTTTCACTTTTTCCGACAATTTGGAAACAACATTTTAACGGTTTCCCGACAACGGGTACTTGATTTTGAAAATTAGACTAGGTTTCAAAGACCAATAAGTATTCATTTTTTTAAAACTCTAAACAAAGAACAAAATTTAGCATTGTTTTCGTATCTGTAAATGATTTTTGAGAATTTGACTATCTTTAAAGTATCTTAAAAAATATCTTTTAAAATGGGGGTTTTCTAAAGATTTCCTTAATATACCAATTTTCCAAATCCATAGACCAAAAATGTTTACTCGATAATATTCTGGAAAAAACTTGCTCTGAAACAACATTTCAAATAGGAGTACTTAATCCGTTTTCGAATTCGATGGATCAATTATCTAATTAGTTTATTTTCTCTTTTTTTGAGAGTGTGTATACTTTTTATATTCCAAAACTATCCAGCCAACTTTTTTTATTTACACTTCAAATGTTATTTGTCTATAGTAACTGCTTGGGGTAAAATAGTAAATGTATTTTTAAGTTTCTGACTGCTTTCGACGGTAACCGTAAGGCATGATGGACAAATCAAGAAAGAAGAAGAAACCGGCACTTCCACGTTGGAAACCCAACTCTCCCTGCATCTTCCATCATAACCCACATCCAATTCCTTGGTTTCAACTGGGTCTACGAAGCATGCGGTGTGGCAGCAAAGGACAGATTTTGATAGAAATGTGGCTTCATACATACTTGATTAACCTCCTGGTTCCTCTTCTCGCTATTTGTATTTTAATTTTTTCAGTCTTTCATTTCTTAATAAGTAGTCAATACCATGTCTTTTCCACACATGTTCTTCAACCTTGGTGGGTATGTTGTGATATCCTATATTGATTGGTCTTTGACTTGGGATTTTTAATAGACAATGAAAGAAAAAGACTTTTGGTGTTCATCTTCAAGAATAATTGTTGGCTTCTCATTTTTCCTTTGTTGTTGCAGTTTTAAACTGATTCCCAATTTGCAGTTTTTCTATGGGGTCTCTGCACAAGAATTGCGCGGTCATTTCTTATGCTTGAGAGTTGAGACCTCACGTCCATTTTCTACCCCATTTTTTGTACCAACAATGGATAAAAAATTGTGAGTAGATGTTTATACTTGAGTTATTATTTGCTTACAAGATATTGTATTTTTTTCCCAGGAATTGAAGTACAAATTCATGGCCAACCGCTGAGGCCAAAACAGTGAGAGTCACACAGAAAAAAGATGATGCCCCAGAGGAGACCAACCGATTCTTCTACGATGTTGCTTCTTGTAGAAACTTAGGATTCTTCTCTTTCTTTTTGTTTGTACATGGAGGATTCTTCTAAAATTTGTTCTTGCTTGTAAGAATTTATTTTTTAAATGAAGTTTCGACTTTGAACATCTACAAAACTTTTGTTCCGATTGTAATGGATAATTGAGATGACCATGGTTTGGATATATATTGTGAGTATGATGAAATGTGTTTGTTGTTGTTGTTGACTGTCTGATGAGACGCCAAGACGTCGGGCTAGGCAAGAAAACAGGGGAGATGCTGTCAAAATTTTTCCAAAACGGCCTACTTTCTAAACACGCATAACCCAAGACACGATATTGATGAAAGGACATAGACATAAATATAGATTCAAAGGTTCCAAATGGTATTAAATTGCCACATTCATAGTAACAAATTTAACAAAAATGGAGTCAAATACTATCAAGCCTGGATTCATGTATTTTTTGTTGTTCAAGTAATGAATGCCTTAACTTGCCCAATTTTTTCCGGAATTAGCACTTATTCACAATTCAGCCCTTCATTGCCCGAAAAAGATAGGGGAAATGCTGTCCAATTTTTGCCGGAATTAGCACTTATACACAATTCAGTCCTTCATAGCCCGAAAAAAATAGGGCAAATGCTGTCCAATTTTTGCCGGAATTAGCACTTATACACAATTTTCTGAACATTTATACTCAGTTTCAGCAACCACAAAATGTTATCTAAAATTTTATACAGACTATCACGCTCCAACATCGGGCTAGGCAAGAAAATAGCGGAGATGCTGTCAATTTTTTTTCCAAAACAACCTACTTTTTAAATATGCATACATATCAATGGACTTAAACCAACAATTTGAAGCAATAAACACAAACTTTTAATGACCAAAAAAAGGCAGGCTATATGACTAACCGTCAACTACTATCAACTAGTTGTGGTCACGGGATACGGATACGACACGAAATGGACACGGGATACACACGACACGATATTGATAAAGGACACATACATAAATATAGATTCAAAGGTTCCAATTGGCATTAAATTGCCCCATTTGCAGTAACAAATTTAAGATTCCAGACACAATATGGAAACGGGATACCAAAAAACATTTCCAAATCGTATTAAATTGCCACATTCACATTAACATTTCCATTAAGAATTTCATGATTCCAAAAGAGTTCAACATTACTACTACTATCTTCCGAAGTACCAAAAAACATTACTAATACTACAAATATACCGATTCATCAATGTCATAAGCAACAAAAATAACTATACAAATTCATCATTATCCATAGGAAGCAACCAACTATTCTAAAAAACTTGATTGTCCTCGCCAACCCTGCCCAATAATATCGATTTACCATGATGATTCACGCCTACAAATGGAGCAAAAGGCATGTCATACTTGTTTACTAAGTAAGTTGTGTCAAATGTCACAACTTCACCAAACTCCTTACAAGCTGCCCTACTCCTTGCATCGGCCCAGAATACATTCCTCAGTCGGCCCTTTCCATTCAAATCCATTGCAAAGAAGAAGTCAGAATTATCGGTTTGCATTCTTGTGAAATAACTATACATTGCTTCGGCATCTCCTTCTTGAAGTCGTAAACGCCGAAGTTTGTCCAAATAATTTCTGCAATCCCTCTGAAGATACACAACCTCATTAGGTCCCCCAGCCTCAATTCAAAGTGAGTCATAACTCTGGTGCAATTTGATCCCGGCTAAGTCATTCACTTCAAGCTTCTTTTTTACCCTTTCATCAAGCACCCTATTGCTCTTGAAAAACCTCACCTTCCCCGGGCTTTGTTCGTGATTGTGCTCCAAAACGACCCGGCTTAACCCCCACTTTCCATCCGAGAGTATAACAGCCGTAACGTGAGCTAGACAACCAATTCTTGATTGTGGCCTTGGTCTGACTGGGTTGATTGTTCTCACCTTTGCCTTTCCCGCACGACTACATGAAAGAGTCGCATCCTTTAACTTTCCATCTGCTCCTTTTCTCGATGTTCTTTTAACTATAGCAAATCCCTTTTGTTTAGCATATCTTGAGTAATACAAATAAACTTCCTCAAAGGTGTCATATGTCATTCCCACCTTCGGTTCCTCAACTGTATTTTCACTATTTTCTTTTGCCTCCTTCCCATTCTCATTAGCATCTACCTCAACACCTTCTTCGTTTGAAGGACCACTCCCCTCTTCTTCATCTTCACTGTCTCCATTCCACACCTCTTCTTCTACTACATGAGGAGGCATTGCCGACGGAACAGACTCCGACGACATCATCTACTGGTTCAAGAACAAATAGAAAAACAATTAGTTATACCACTAAAACCAGGCTTTGCATGAAAAATAAGTCGTACATAAAAAACTAGCAAGGACTAACGAAAGAAATCAGATTTAAAAAAAAATAGAATTTCAATATACTTTTCAAACACATGCAGCTCGTGCGCGTACACACACATATTTATACTTTACACTCGTGTTAGGCCACGTGCTATGCACATAACCATGTGATCATTGTTGTCGAGATGAGTTGCTTAATTATTATTTTTTTGATAGACATTGCATTCCTTTTTTGAACCGTGATTGTGAGACCAAACCAAATGGTAGTTCTTGGTGCAAGTGTGCGCACTTTTTTTTTTTTTTTTGATCGGCAATAAATTTATTTGTGAAACTTGACAAGGGTACATCCAATCGGGAGAGAGGGGACTCCAACTAAGGTTGAAGAAATTAAAAACATCCAATGGGACAAAGCCCAAAACAACACTTGAGGGACAAAGCCCATAAACACATAATGGCCTTAGCCTAGAATAACAACAGTGAATCCCAAACATCAAAGGTATACCAAATTCAAACTCATTTGTCTTTATATTCATATTACCCTTCACCTACTGGGCGGAAGTCAGCAAATAATAGCAAAGACCCGATAGATGTTACTAATTTGGTATCTGTACTGCATTGAATTTTCTCTCTATTTTCACATGTCAGGATCTTAACAGCAGGCCCATTACTCTGTCTTCATTTTCTCATAAGCCCAGAAATCCAAACCCATTAAGCTGTTTAATATGAATCCAAACCACGCAGGTCGCACTGTGCACATAATATGTATGCTTGTTAAATCCTAGTATCATAGGTCCATTGAAATGGACTGAAACCAGCTGTGTGTGTGTGTGTGTGAGAGAGAGAGAGAGAGAGAAAGAGAGGGAGGGAGGGAGAGAGAGAGAGATCGACCTGCGTGGAGTTTTTTGAGCCTTTGAAGCCGGTACAGGTCGCCCTGCTTGAGGGCTTTTGCGGTGGCGGCGGTCGCCGGAGGTGGAGAGGGAGGCCGGAGATCTTGGATTGCCGGTGGTGTGGTGTGTGGGTGGTGCGCCTCTGTCTCTCTCTAGCGGAACGAAATGGGGCGGGGGAGGGAGGCGAACTGGGTTTCAAAAAATTTCAGTTTTTTTTTTTTTTTTTTTTTTTCTTGGGTTAAATGAGTGGGACCCAGGGTGGGTCCCACTCCCACGTCAGCTGTTGGAGCTGATTTGGAACCAAATGTTGTAAACGTATCATTTTTGTATTACTTCGATGGTCACAACTATTATGATATGATTAATCAGTTTTACCTTCGAATTTCATAGAGCATCTCCAACACATGACTTCAAGTGGGAGCCCACTTTGGATTTGACACTCCATTTGACATCATGGTTGGATCAAAGAAAGATTCAAAAGTTACCGTTTCTACCTCACGTAGGATTTGAAGCCGTGGATTGGAGATGCACATGTTATATTTTGACGGGACAAGCCATTGGCTTTTCAAGAATTTATGGTTAGGAAATACATCAAGGATTAGGTGTTGACTGTTGATGAACGATACTATTAACAAACAGCAGGCATATAATGGCATTAGAAAAGAACAAGGTAGCTATGATTTGGTATCATAATCTGAAGTACTTTTCAAATGGCCTTGGCCGCCCTTTGATAAGGAAAGTTGATTGGGATCAATAATAGATGGAATACAGTAAGCAAATCACAATTAATGCATGGATAATGACGTACTCCTACCTTGAGAAAATTCTTACATGCTTTGGTAGCTAAGACTTGGTATGCAAAATAGAAAAAATAGTAGGAGGGTCTAGGTTTTTCATTGGACTTGATCTAGTCACTGCAGATAAGCGAAATCCTGAAAGCAGGGGCGGACTTAAGAGGGTGCAAGTGGGGCCCCTGCGCATCTCTTTATTATCCCAATTTTTCTACTATATTTTATGTTATGTTTGTAAAAATTATGAAGAAAAATCCCCTCAAAATTCTGCTATTAATATATAAGGATAATATTTTGTTGTTAATTTATGAAATATATCTGATTTGGTCTCCCCGCGATAGGAATCCTGCGTCCACCACTGCCCGAAGCCACTAGCGTGATCTTACGATCATTGTAATCAAATCGTTTACTACCGCGTTTTTTAAATCAGCACAATGGAGATGATAGCAGAATTTAGATTAGTAACCAACTAGGATATTTATTAGGTTAAAGTTATATATTCTGAAGCAGGAGGTCCGGATCGAGGTTAATTCAGCCGAATCCGATGTCTGATTATTTCTTGCTTACTATGAGACTCTTCATTTAATTGGTTATTTTTCTAAAGTTATGGAGTTCTTTGTTGGACTAGTTGCATACAAATGATTGTGGATTTGGATTAGATTTCCCATATCAGTAAACAAGGATTTGCTGATCTATTCATAAATTGACATTGCTTATTTTCCCCTTTCTGTTTGTTTCTTCAAGATAATGAACATGAAATGGGCAACATGGAGAAAAGAAGTGCACAATGTACCTTATTGTCTTTGGGGTAGGAATACTTTGAAGGTTAAATTCTTAAAACACCCCTCATCTTTTCCAATTTTCCTAAAACACCCCATAACCTTTAAAAACGTCCATACGCACCCCCTCATCTATGCAAAATGCAAAACACCCCTTACTCCGTTAACGGAATGACAAAAATGACTATAATACCCTTTAAAAATCGCCCACACTCACCCCCTCATCTATGAAAATCATCCACAATCACCCCTCTCTCTCTCTCTCTCTCTTTTTTTTTTGTGTGTGTTTGTTCACATAAAATTTCTTTAAAATATGTGTATTTGTTTCATTTAAAAACACACACAAAAAAAAAAGATAGGTGTAATTTTTGGAAAATAAAATAAATTCACCTAATAAAAAAACAAATTCACGACCAATACAACTAAATCCCGTTATGTATTGTCCGATACTCCCGCATTCCATACTCCCGATACAATTACACCTCAACCGTTACCGTTACGATATCCTTATAACAAATAACCTTGGATTATAAGAATTCCATTAATTGGATTCTCGTTGCCACGAAAGATTATAGCAGCTATCCACGTTTTCAAACATATCCTTACACCAATTTGTACATAATGCATAATCAAAACCACAAAAAAAAAAAAAAAACACATCGTAAATCATTACTAACAACCTTGAGTTTTAGGCTCCACATTATTCTTAGTTTTGTCCATTGCCCAACTGGCAAACTCATTCTCCGCCCCAGCCGTCGTCCCCGCCGGCGGCTTTTCCTCCCTACAACCACCGCCAATTAATACTTCCCTCCTCTACTTCTCTAGCAGCCTCTTCTTGGCCTCCATCTCTTCATTGCCTGCATCACATTCACCCTTCTGAGCACCATCTCCATTTCGGTCGGCTTCAACGGCGATTTCGGCAACGAAGAAATCAGTAAGCACGATCTCTTTCTGGTTTGGGTTTGGGTTCAGTTGGGGCAAAGCCCACTCTATAGGGCGACACCAGAATGGGTCCTCCGGTATGGGCTTGCTGCTCTACCGGTCTCGGAATCTCGAAACCCTAAAACCACCAAATTTAGCTTGAAATTAAAGATGAAACCAAGGGGAGTATTGACCCCGTACCTCAGTTGGCAAACTCACAGTGACCACTGATGCAAACCACCATTGCCGCCGTCGCCAAATCACCACTTCCGTTGCCGCACAAGAGGTCGCAGAGAGAGGGGTGGGTAAGGATTTTTACGAATTCCTCTAATTTCAGAACCCAAGAAATTCAAGCAGAGCGAAGAAGAGAGAGAGAGAGAGAGAGAGAAAAATTTGATCGATGAGAGAAGTAGCAGAGATCCAGTCGGCTGAAGAAAAGAGAGAAATGAGAGAGATGTAGTTTTAGAGGAGAGAAGGGTTACAACTGTTACAGTCCAGTTGAAGGGCATTTTGGTCTGAAAAATGTGCAAATCTCTCAAGTACAAACGGTTATGTAACAGAAGGGTTAAAAATTGGAAAAGATGAGGGGTCAAGATGGGTAACTTGTTATTTAGTGAAAGATGAGGGGTATCCTGAGTGCCAGATTAGGGGGTCTGTCTGGACGATTTTAAAAGTTAGGGGGTGTTTTAGGAAAATTGGAAAAGATGAGGGGGTGTTTTAGGAATTTAACCTACTTTGAATATGTGTTTTCTAGCTTGTTATTTAGTAGCATGTAACTGAGCTATTTTTTTGTAGCAGTGGTATCCTGAGAACTATCATAAGCCAAATTTCAACCTATGTCCATGATTCAAATTAACAGTTCATATGCATAACAGGTAAAATATATGACAGCTATGTAGGATCCAGAATTGTTTCTGCACCTGTACATTTACAACTATATATGACAGTTTTAACACCTAGTCCACCCATGAAAAGAGTTCAATTTCAACAAGGGATGGTTTAGGCCAAACGGCAGCCATCCACTAGTCTTGGTATTGAATAGGTTAAAACAAAAAAGAAGCATGGTTTTATCTACTTTTTCATGAACTTTTATGTTTCCTATCTTTTACTACTTGGTTATAAAGTGAGGGGGAAACTTCATTTATAACCATGTGTGGATACACCCAATATGTTCAATTTGTTGCACATAACTACCCTGTCCTTTGGGGACTTATGCGCACAGTCATGTTTTCCATCCATATGATCAACAGAGTTTTCACTTAGGGTCAGCAGGCGTTGCTGTGCCATCAAAATGGTTTTTATACCGATCAAAAAATAGGATCCGAACCGGTCATATTGTAGAGTTTAATGAGTACTACATTATACTAAAATTGATCTAAATCGATCGGATAATAGGAACCTCATGGTCGAAGATAATTTTTGAGAGTCATTTTTACAAGAATGGAGTTATTTTATCACTGAGTTATCATTGTCCGATGGACATGACTTTTTACAGAGATGATTCACTTCATTATTAATATATTATCAACATAACTGTTAAGTTTAAATTTGTAATATATTAGTTAGCTTTAAGGAAGAAGACAAAGGCATTTTTGTCAAATTTTTTAAATCTGACAAATTAGATTAAATTGGATGCAAATACAATCTTTCACAAAGCACAGGGTGGTTACGTGCAACAAATTTTTAACCTGAGGGAGTGTATCTGCACTGGGCTAAACCACATACCGTGTAAAAGTGAAGTTTGCCCTAAAGTCTATTCTTGTTTCTTAAAGAGACAAACGTGGGGGTTGAAGAGTCTGAAATCTGAATATCTACAGTGTCTAGGACTTGTTCGTTTTTGGACTTGTTCGTTTTGGTTTTCAAAAACCGGGTTTCTCAATTATTATTCAATTATTGCTCCTATTTTTAAATATTATTTTTATTTTTCTCTATATATCTCTCCAATCATTAATACTTATTTTTTAATTATTTTCTCTATTTCTCCCTCTAATCATTATAAAAAACAAAACTCAAAACCCAAACCAAACACAACCGAAATGAGTTGAAGGTTTCTTTTCGAACGGACGAGGTAAACGTTGAAAAGTCATGGAATCCAGGATTCCTTTTCTTGACTGTTCTTTAAATATTTTGTGGGTGCTTTTATTGACATGAAAGTAACATTTACTTTTGTGTAGCTTTATTGTGCATGGTAAGCTCTAGAGCTAGAATCATCCACGACAACGTTTACGTACTTACTGTTCCTAGTCTCTCTCTCCCTCTGTGAGACAAAATTGGAAGAATATTATTTTCAGATCAAGAAAATAGACCGGACTGTCCAATTAGCTCATTTGTCGGCCTTTCTTGCGCCCATTTGGATGATCCAAACCATTCAAGACATAGAACTTGTCGATAACATTAACCACGTCAAAAATCAGTTGATCGGACGTCAGTTGACATAATTTCGGAATGCATTTGTATTGAGATAAATGGGTTCAATAGGTTACGATTCGTTGTTGTAATCTTGTTATTTTTTAAAAAACAAGTATTCCGAATCATTAGCAAACGATATCCGATCAATCTGATTTTTTGATGTGATTAATGTTCTCAATAAGTTCAAGAATACTAACGGCTTGAATCATTAAAATAAGCTCGGAAAAATCCTACTAAGGGGGTGTTCCACTAACCCAGTTTTTTGAAAAAATTGATTTTTTACGATTTTTTATGTGATGTGTTGTGAGGAAATGACCTGTCTCGGTGTTTAGAAAAAAACAATTTTTTGTTAGTGGAACACCCCCTAACTGACCAAATGAATGGTCCAGTCCATTTTCATTTGCAATCCAAGCTGTTTGAATGTCCCCACTAACTTTATTATGGTCTGATGTGATTGGTTAACTTGTTCTATTACCTTTATTAAAAGAGGAAAAGACATCTTCAAAAGGATTAAAAAAACCAAAATGAAATGTCCAATCTTCTGTCGGCTACGCTTTGCTACTCCAAATTGGATTGTTGTTAGAGGAGTAACTAGGGAGTTTTTCACTAACTCACTCAGTTTTTTTGAAAAAATTAGTTTTTCACGATTTTTTATGTCATGTGTTGTAAGAGAATGACCTGTCACGGTGTTTGAAAAAAACAGTTTTTTGTTAGTGGAACACCCCCTACTTGGTAGATGTGCACTAACAGTAGTTATAAGCCAACACTTTCCTCAAGGAGCTTCCCACTTATTGGCCGGACTGCTTGTTTTAGATAGGGGATGTTAAATCAAATCCTTTCCTTGTTTTAGATCCGTCGGTGATCAATTATTTAGCACTCCATATGTATTTGAACGCCACAACCGTCTATTAGATAACTACAAGATTTGTGTACGTGTTTAACCTGCTTATAATCACGCACGAGATGACGTGTTAAAAATAGACAAGGAGTTGGGGGACGAGAATTCGGGAGAGAGATACACAGACTTAAATCTAGAGACTTTTTATCCCAGCATTTAGGTTCGTGAATTGGAAAACTCATGGTTTTGTACTTTTGGAAGGAGTTAGTGGTGTTTTGGCCGGTGTTTTAAAAGAAGGTCTGGAAAGGCGAGTACTCGCCGCCTAGCCGCTAGAATGAAATCCCCTCGCCGACTGGCCCGACTAACCCAACTAGACCGACTATCCCGACTAATTGTCCGACTAGGCGCGTACTCGGCCCTGAAAACTAGAAGGTGTCCGGCCGCTCTGGGAGCGCCTAGCGAGTTTTCCTTGACTTGTCTTTCAACTATCTTTCATACTACGCTACATATACAATTTTGATGTTGCTTTCCTCTAATCGTTATCAATGAATGATGTATAGTTCATCCAGGTGGGGCCTATCCTTACAAGTCATTTGGACCAATGGTGGGGCCTATCCATATCTAAGTCATTTGGACTTTTTTCGTTTTTTCGTTTTTCATCTGTGTTTTTTTTTCGTTTGGCCTATCCATATCTAGTTTTTTGGTTTTGGAAATTCCACTTTATCTCAAATAAAAATTATGGTGGAATAAATAGTAAAAATAGTTAAATAGGACAAACTTATATCTTATATTTTTTAGCTGTGTTGTATCTTATATTTTCTAGCTGTGTTGTATCTTATATATTTTTCTGACCATAGGACAAACTTAATTAAAGCTATTCAAATGGCCCTTCCAGATTGACAAATTATTCTTGGCATTTACCTGCTACTGAAGACTTTGATCAATTGGTTCATTTCACGTAAGCGTGTTTTTAGATATTTGTTTATAGAATTGATCAAATCCACCAGTCTTTATACCATTACTCCTCACTTTTTCTCTTTTTCCTAGGTATGCTTTCAGGGATGGAGCCAGAGGGGGTCAGTTGGGGCGGCCGCCCAAAAAAAAAAAAAAACCTCTACTATTATATAGGGAAAACAAGAATTTTTCTATGAATTATATATATAGACTTGCCCCTACAAAGTATTTTAGAAAATAAATTCGCCCCTGCGTAGTGAAATTTCTGGCGTCGTCCCTCTATGCTTTGTACCCTTATGTTTTCACTAAAATCTCATTTTGCGTCCTTCATTTCTAGTTGTGTTAATCAATCCCTTGCACTCTAGATCAAGTGGTGCTCGTATAGCCTGGGGTAGAGCTATCAAGGGGGTCGGTGGCACAGACCATCCCTGGTCCCATCATTCTACATATACATAGATTTTTTAGGCTATTTTGTATGAGTAATCTTAGAACACGTGTGTTTTTTTGGTATTAGATATTTCTCCGTTCCAGAAAAAATTGTTCTGTCCGTAAAACGAGAATTTAAAAAAAAATTCATTTTGGTTCAGAGAATTTCTAACTTTTTTTTCCCGTAAGATACTAAATAAAAACATATCATTTATATATTCTCGGTTTGACGGATCGGACATTCTTTTTGGAACGGTGAGTATATTGATCATTCTTTATGCCACCTCCAAGTTTACATCCCGGCTCTGCCACTGCGTATAACCCTTCTATCAGGGTAGTTGGAAACAATAGATCGAAGGGCTACAATGACACCTGAACTACAAGGTGAGTGGTTAACTGATACAATTAGAACTTGAAGGGTGCAAATATGATTTTCGTACATTTAAGGGTGCAAAATGAAATTTACTCTTTCTCTTCTCTATACGTAGAATCCATGCACAAAAAGTCTAGAAGATTAGGTAAGATGCCTGCGCCAAACACATCCCAAGAGTTCTCTATATATAACCCAAAATCTGGGCTTTGCTTTCTCAACACATTCCTTAACCAAAAAACAACCTCCTAGCTAGTGTTTCTTAATTCCTAGTGAAAATGGCTTCTTCATCTTTTTCCTCTTCTGCTACATCTACTGTTGCATTTTTTTTGCTTGCTGTCTTACTCGGCAGCTCCTCTGCTCAACTCTCCACCAACTTCTACTCTAAAACTTGCCCAAAGTTATCGACTACTGTAAAAAAAGTCGTTAAATGTGCCGTATCAAAGGAAAAGCGCATGGGTGCTTCTCTCCTTCGCCTCCATTTCCACGATTGCTTTGTCAATGTAAATCTTCTTGTTTAGTTACATGTTATATATGCTCAACAAAAGTTACATATTATAGTGAAAATCATTTTGTTAGCGCACTTTAGAGGAGGGTAAGATCTTCCCTCCTTTCGAATTAACCTTAATTCGGTGTAAAAACACACGCACTTGAGCATAAACATGTACTGAGCACCAATTCTTTTATTGTTGGCATTACTCCTTGAGCACTAACTAAATTAGCAAGTTGACATGGTATTCTAGGACAGCAAAATGCTTCTTCTTGGCGAAAATCAGAATTGGTAGAATAGTTAGATTAGCACCTTAGAAGACGAGTTGAAACCGAAAAATAAATAGTAAATAAATAAATACTTCTTACAAGATAGGTGGGGCTGACCTGACCCATCTTGGTTGGCTGATAAGTAACGAAGTCGACCCATCGTATGATTTTTTCGCAACTTTATTGTTACCTGGTTGGGACCACCAAGTATATGGCCTGGTTGGGACCACCAAGTATATGGTACTACTATTGAGATATTTGGTTCTTTTTCAGTGTCGGCATGTGGATTTCATTAGAAAATTCTAAAATCAGTCCACTAGGCTATCGTTAACTCTTAAAAAGTATATTGAAACTCGTGAAAAGTGTGTGAAAGTGTATTAAAAAGTGTAAAAAGTTCACTGGATCGAAGTATATATATATTTTTTTTTTTTTTTTCCTTGCTTATTGTCAACTCAGTGGACTGTCAATAGGAGCATAAGGCATAGACTATATCTCTAATTATTTGCATGTGTCCTTTTGTTGTCATATTCTTGTTTATATTGTAAGAGCATCCTCATGTACAAATCACATTATTGGTCAAAGTAGGGAGCAAATGTTCAAAAAAACTCCCACACTAGTCTTGCTACTCCAACTTAACAATTTGTTTTTGCTATAGTGACTTAACAAATAAGAGGAGGCACTATTCACTTAACAAAGCAAAAAACTCTTAAAATTTGTGAAATAAAAGGTGGGTGGTATTTGAATAGAAAAATCGAAGTAGAAAGAAAGAATAGTTTAATATAGTAAAGTTAGAATAAAAACTCTGATTTTGTGAGTTTTTGAAAAAGTGACTTGCTAAAGTATTTTTGAGGTTAAAGCTCTTGATGAGGATGCTCTAACGAAGTTTCTTGGGGTTTTCTAACGAAGTTTCTTGGGGTTTTCATGGTGTCATGATATCTCATGTTTGGTCTTTATTATACGAAACAGGGTTGTGACGGGTCAATACTTCTGGATGATACTTCGTCATTCACTGGGGAGAAGACTGCTGGCCCCAATAACAATTCCGTTAGGGGATTTAACGTGATTGATGATATCAAGTCGGAAGTGGAGGATGCGTGTCCCGGTATAGTCTCATGTGCCGATATTGTTGCTATTGCTGCTCGCGACTCTGTTGTACTTGTAAGTTCTCCCCATTTCTACCAACTCTTCTTATCAAACATCAGGTAACCAAAAGATAAATTTCCGTACTTGTTAAGAACTGTTGAATTATTGAGCCAAGCGATGGCTATTGGATTGTGGATTAAATGAACGTATGGCTAGATGGTGTACAATTTACTACTGTATTTTCTTAGGGAAATTTTATTGTAAAGGAATTTTGGTCTAGAATACAGTACTCTTTCCATAACAGTTGTCAATTATTTTATGTTGTAGCTTGGAGGGCCGGGTTGGGATGTGAAACTTGGCCGCCGGGATTCGAAAACAGCCAGCCTTTCGGCGGCAAACAGTGGCGTAATCCCACCTCCCACTTCTACCCTCAGCAACCTCGTCAACAGATTCCAAGCTAAAGGCCTCTCCACCAAGGATATGGTTGTTTTATCTGGTACTCTCTCTCTCTCTCTCGAAAATTTTCAGTGCCAATTTTGGACGGTCCAGATTTTAAAGACTTTCGGTCCAGAAATTTCCAGAGAAAAAAACTTTTGGACGGTCCGGATTTTAAATAAACTCTTACCTGTAAGAGTTAAATTAAAATCGTTGGACGGCTGTGTTGGGGCGTTGCAAGTACCACGTAAGGTGCCAGGTGGTAATTTTTCTTCTTTCTTTCGGAAAAGATCAATACTTGAAAGTCTAATCCTGTTTTGGGTAACTAAACAGTAAAGTGGTGATTTTTTTTATTATTATTTATTTTTATTTATTGCCAACAGAAGTCTGGGATAATTGGTCAAATTGATTTTAAATAAAATACCCATAAAGTTTGGGCATATCCAATTTTATTGCTTTTATCCCAGTCTCGTCCAAGACTGATACTTCTTCCATCCTATAATTTTGGTCTACGAGAAGCCGTGTCCATAATTGGATTCTTCCGTCCTATAATTTTGGTCCATTACGAGAAGTCGTTTCCATAATTGAATACTATTGCGGTTTTAGCCCTCACCTTCTTACTGATCTTTTAACCTGTGGAACCAGGAGCACACACAATAGGGCAAGCAAGGTGCACCGTCTTCCGACGCCGCATCTACAACGAGACCAACATCGACACTTCCTTTGCAAAAACAAGGCAAGGCAGCTGCCCGTTCACCGTCGGCTCGGGCGACAACAATCTGGCTCCCCTGGATGTCAAAACCCCCACCGTATTCGACAACAAGTACTACAAGAACCTGATCAAACAGAAAGGACTTCTCCACTCCGACCAGATTTTGTACAACGGTGGTTCAACCGATTCCCTCGTGGAGAAATATAGCAAGGATTCGGATTCCTTCGACTCCGATTTCGTTGCTGCCATGATCAAGATGGGAGATATTAGTCCCCTCACTGGATCCAGCGGCGCGATTAGGAAGAACTGTAGGAAGGTGAATTCGTGAAGAAATTTACAAGAAAGATTTTACTGCAACTGAATTTTGATTAATTGCACTGAAAATAATGTAACGGCTAGCTAGCTTTGGAGTTGCCCATAAAATAGGTTTGCTGCTGGTTTTTTTTTTTTTTTTTGGCTTGGAGTTCGATTGTGATTTTTTAGTGGGCATAAGCTGTATTGTCTTGAGTTTTGATGAATAATTTTTTAATTGGCAAATTTGCCTCTCATTTTTACAAGAATGGCGTTCTTTGATCACTGGCCCCGTTCCGCTAAAAAAAAAATAGTTTTGTTTTAACTCAAAAACTATCTCATTCCACTAACAAAAAACCACTTAGTTTTTTTTCAAAACAAAAAATCAAAAAAGCCAAAAAAAACTAGTTAGTGGAACAAGTTAGTTTTTTTGCAAAACTAAACATACAAAAAACTAGTTTAATGGAACAAGTTAGTTTTTTGGCAAAACTAAAAACCAAAAAACTAGTTAGTGGAACAAGTTAGTTTTTTTGCAAAACTAAAACATCCAAAATATTCAAAAAACCAAAAAAACCAAAAAAAATTTGAATAAGGACAAAACAAAAACCAAAAAACCAGTTTTTTCATTCATCCAAATGAGGCCTTAGTGAAACATCTCCTGAGTCATCAATGTCCGATGGACATGGTTTTTTATAGCGATACTACACTTTTTAATTAATATATTACAAACTTAACGGCTTAGACTAAGTTTGTAATTGTAGGGAAGGTCAGTGTTCTCTAAAAGTTGGCCGACCACTCATAAAACGACAAGTGTCAACCGGGGTAGCGCGACACATGGCAAATCCGAACGGGTCATCCATGTGCGCAGTACAGTTGATTACATGAATCGTTTCGCTCACATGCCACTAGCGCGGGAACCCCGGTGAGAGCCCAACGTGTTCTACTAAAGCCCAGTAAAGGGAACTTACCTATGGCTATGGGCCATCCAGACATGGAGAAAAAGCCCATAAGCAATGTGACTAGTGCAGCCCAGAGACATGGGCGAGAATGCACGAAAGGTCGTTTATATCTGGCCCAGGAATTATGCTTGCTTCGGTCTAAGGCAAGACCAGAGGGGTCCCCTAAGGCTTGGTTGTGGTACAGGCACGACCGAACAGGTTATGACTTTGCCCTAACGGGAATGGAAGGGGATTTAGTGGCTACAAAAGGAGAAGAGGTTCTCCACACGTGGGTGGAGTAGCGGCTTAGTGCGCTCGAGTATCCGTGGGGGGTCAACCCCACGGTGGGTGACCAACATCTGTACGGTCAGGGTGTACAGAAATAGCACGTGCCCTGGCGCCTTATCATTGGCTCATGGTGCCTATATATATGGGATATTCCTTTCACAATTCCTAGGGGGTGATTTGATTGACAGAGTGTGTCATCCTAGAAAGAGAAAAGTAGGCAGTCATTGATTTGGAGATAAGAATATTCTCTCTAGTGACATCACCCTATTCTCTCTAGATCACTTGGATCCTCCATGGATTAGCCTTTTATGTACACACCTGCTCTCTTGTTTACCGTTCTTCTAGATCACTCCATTCCCCTTAATCTCTATCGTTAACTATTCTTACCTCTCCGGCTCATACATTTCTTCTTGAATATTGATTGATACAAAGAACCCATTTTTTTTACAGTAATATATTAGTTAGCTTTAAGGAAGAAGACGAAGACATTTATGTCAAATTTTTTAAATCGACAACTTAGATGAAATTGGGTGCGAACATAATCTTCCACAAAGCACGGGGCGGTAGTGTGCAACAAATTTAACACGAAGGAGTGTATCTGCACTATGCCAACCACATGCCGTTTAAGTGAAGTTTGCCCTAAAGTCTATTCTTTCTTGTTTCTTAAAGAGAAAAATGCGGGGGTTGAAGGGGAAAAACCTGGTTGACGGTCGGGTATGGCCACGTGATGGCCGATTATGCATCTCGGCCGTCCAAAAGTGTTTTGGACGGCCAGATTTCTTTCCATTCTCTCTCCTCTTTCTCTATTTACATATTTCTTCCCCCTCTCTCTCCTCTTTCCCTATTTGTAATCTGAGCCGTCCAAAACTATTTTGGACATCTGAGATGCACGGTCGGGTACCACGTAACTATATCCGACCGGCATCAAGTTTTCCTTGGGTTGAAGAGTCTGAAATCTGAATATCTACGGTGTCTAGGATTTAAAAATGAGTTAAAGGTTTCTTTTTGGACAAATGAGTTAAAGGTTGAAAAGTCCTGGAATCAAGATTTCCTTTTTCTTGACTATTCTTTAAATATTTTGTGGGTGCTTTTCCTCCCATGAAATAACATTTTCCTTTTGTCTAGCTTTATTGTGCATGGTAAGCTCTAGAGCTTGACTCATCCATCAAAATGTTTTAAGTACTTACTATTCCTAGTCTCTCATGTTTTAGGTACTTACTATTCCTAGTATCTCTCTCCGACACTCTCCCTCTCCCTCTCTCTAACAAAATTGGAAGAAGTTATTTTCAGGGGCCCATTTGGTTGATCCAAACCATTCATGATGTAGAATTTGTCGTTAACATGAACCACATAAAAATTCAGTGATTTGATTGATAGGGTGTGTCATCCTAGAAAGAAAAAAGTAGGTCGTCATTGATTTGGAGATAAGAATATTCTCTCTAGTGACATCACCCTATTCTATCTAGATCACTTGGATCCTCCATGGATTAGCCTTTTATGTACACACCTGCTCTCTTATTTACCGTTCTTCTGGATCACTCCATTCCCCTTAATCTTTATCGTTAACTGTTCTTACCTCTCTGGCTCATACATTTCTTCTTGAATATTGATTGATACAAAGAACCCCTTTTTTTACAGTAATATATTAGTTAGCTTTAAGGAAGAAGACGAAGACATTTATGTCAAATTTTTTAAATCGACAACTTAGATGAAATTGGGTGTGAACGTAATCTTCCACAAAGCATAGGGCGGTAGTGTGCAACAAATTTAACATGAAGGAGTGTATCTGCACTATGCCAACCACATGCTGTTTAAGTGAAGTTTGCCCTAAAGTCTATTCTTTCTTGTTTCTTAAAGAGAAAAACGCGGGGGTTGAAGGGGAAAAACCTGGGTGGCGGTCGGGTATTGCCACGTGATGGCCGATTATGCATCTCGGTCGTCCAAAGTGTTTGAACGGAATTTCTTTCCATATTTTTTTCCATTCTCTCTCCTCTTTCTCTATTTGCATATTTCTTCCCCCTCTCTCTTTCCCTATTGAATGTCTGAAATCTGAATATCTAAAACTATTTCTAGGGATTCCGAAAATGAATTAAAGGTTTCTTTTGGACAAACGAGTTATATCCGACCGGCATCCAAGTTTTTCTCGGGTTGAAGAGTCTGAAATCTGAATATCTACGGTGTCTAGGGATTTAAAAATGAATTAAAGGTTTCTTTTTGGACAAACGAGTTAAAGGTTGAAAAGTCCTGGAATCTAGATTTCCTTTTCTTGACTATTCTTTAAATATTTTGTGGGTGCTTTTCCTCGCATGAAATAACATTTTCCTTTTGTCTAGCTTTATTGTGCATGGACAGCTCTAGAGCTAGACTCACCCATCAAAATGTTTTTAAATACTTACTATTCCTAGTCTCTCTCTCCGACACTCTCCCTCTCCCTCTCTCTAACAAAATTGGAAGAAGTTATTTTCAGGGGCCCATTTGGTTGATCCAAACCATTCATGATGTATAGAATTTGTCGTTAACATTAACCACATAAAAATAAGCTCGGAAGAAGGCTTCAAAATTGGCCAACTGAATGGTCTAGTCTGATGTGATTGGTTAACTTGCACTATTCCCTTTTATTAAAAGAGGAACAGAGACATCTTCAAAAGAAGTAAAAACCAAAACGAAATGTCCAATCTTCTGACGGCTGCGCTATGCTACCCCAAATTGATTCTAATTGACGGATGTGCAGGGCATTGATTCTAATTGACGGATGTGCAGGGCACTAACAGTAGTTTTAAGCTACCACTTTAGATGTGCAGGATGTGCAGGAGCTTCCCACTGCGTAGTGGCCGGACCACTTGTTTTACATAGGGAATGTTAACATAAATATTAGTACTAAATCAATCTTTAGATCCATCGGTGATCAATTATTTAGTAATATGTATTTGAACGCCACCCCGTCTATTAGATAACTATAAGATTTGTGCACGTGTTTAACTCGCTTATAGTCACGCATCACATGACGTGTTAAAAATAAATAAGGATCTAGCAGACGAGAATTCGGGAGAGGGATAGTCGGCATAGCGGAGTCAGAATTGTATGTCGTAGGAATCAAGTGAATGACAATAAAATATGACCCAATTAGGAATTCAAAGGAGATGAAAAAATGGTAGAGTATGTTTTGTGACAGATATCATATTTCCTAAGAGCATCCTCATCAGGGGAGGCAAATCCCCCTGATGGCTAAGTTGTTGAGTGAAAGAGGAAAAAAAAACCCCCAAAATCAGACTCAACAATTTTTTTGTAAATTTGCAAAAGTTATAACTTTGCTACAGTAACTCGGTAAATCCTTTGAGGCACTATTCACAGGTTAAATCAATTCTCTCTCTTGACTTCCTGAATAGAGAGTCTGATTTTGTGAGTTTTTGAAAAAGTGACTTGTTAATTTATAAAATGTGTTTTTAAGGTTAAATTTGACCCATTTTTTGTTGAGCCTGATGAGGATGCTCTAAGGCAGAAGTTGTGTCGAAGTTATCTCAAATTATAAATGTTTCTTTTGAAAAGTCCACACTACTACAATAATAGATAAAGATCACATTATAAAATTTGAAAAGATCTCACTTTTGTAAAAAGTGTGATAAAGAAATGGATGTTAAATTTTTAGTCACGGTTGAATCCATAAAGTGAGATTAAAATTTGAAAAGATCTCAGTTTTGTAAATGTTTCTTTTGAAAAGTCCACTTTATCCAATGCATGAACTAGTATACTACGCTACATATACAATTTTGATGTTGCTTTCTTCTAATCGTCATTAATGAATGATGTATACTTCATCCAGGTGGGGCCTATCCTCACAAATCATGTGAACTTCAATGTGTTATTTCTATTTTGATATGGCTATCATTTATTTTTTATTTTCAATTTCATCTTTTTTTTTTCGGTAAAGAGATAGAAATGTATTAAATCAAACTACTGGCCCAAAATCGGTAAACAAAACAACCAAAAAACAAACCCACCGGCATAGAAAACCGCCGGCCAAAAAAACCACCTACAAAACTAACAACAACAAAAAAAGAAACAAAAAAATAAAAAGAGCAGAAAATGAAACCGCCGGTGCTATCGCCGCCGTTGTCACGCCGTCGGTGTCAACGGTCTAGGTCGGTCTCCCCTTGTTCCAAAAATCAAGATTTCGGCCACCCACACTAACCTGAGAGCAAATCCAGCCATGCATGGGGAGCTACCGGCAAATCCAGGAGAGGGGTGGAGGCAAGGATGGAGCCAAGGGGGGACAAGTGGTAGAGTATATTTTGTGACAGCTATCATATTTCCTAATTAAAGCAGGCTGTGTCAAAGTTATAACAAATCATACATGCATGTTTCTTTTGAAAAGTCCACTTTAAAGAGTTAAATAGAGCTATGGTCAACCAGATTCTAGATGTGTCTTAGGGGGTGTTCCACTAACAAAAAACTGTTTTTACCAAATACCGAGACAGGTTATTCTCTCACAACACATCATATAAAAAACCGTGAAAACTCAGTTTTTTTCTGACAAAAAACTGAGTTAGTGGAACACCCCTTATTGTATATTTTTTTTTTACCATAAGACAAACTTATTAACTAAAGCTGTTCAAATGGCCCCTCCAGATTGACAAATTAATCTTGGCATGTACCTGCTACTGCAGACTTTGATCAACTTGTTCATTTCACGTGTTTTAGATCTTCGTTTATAGAATTCAAATCCACCAATCTTGTACCGTTACTGATCCTCAATTTTTTCATTTTTTTCTTTTCTTTAGGAAAAACATGCTTTTCACCCTTATGTTTTCACTAAGATCTCATTTTGCGTCCTTCATTTCTAGTTGTGTTAATCAATCCCTTCACACTCTAGATCAAGTGGTACTAGTATAGCCTGGGGCAGAGCTATCAAGGGGGCCGGTTGGCACGGGCTATTCCTGGCTGAGCCGGCTCGAAAATTTTGGGGGTCGGAAGCGAACTCATTAATCGAGGCCCACTTTATATTTCTATACAAAGGTTGATCAATAGAGAGTCTTTATAGAAATCATTACAAAAGATTTACAGATACAAAATGTAAACGTATAGTTATCCAAAAAAAAAAACCCATTACAATACTTTAAAATCCATCATTTACTATAGAAGGCTTAGGTAAACACTATTAGGGCCTACTATATATATATATAGGGATCTTAAGAAATTTGGAGGCCCGTAATTTTTAACATTTTTTGTGGGCTTGAAGCCCAGACTTCTTGGGCTTTGCCCTTAAGCCGGCTCTGATTCCTGGGTCCCAACATCCTACAAATACATGTATTTTTTGGGCTATCATGTATGATTAATCTTGGAACATGTGTGTATTTTGGTACTAGATACTTCTCCATTCCAAAAAAGATTGTCCAGTCCATACAACGAGAATCTAAAAAAATTGCATTTTGGTTCAGAGAATTCCTAAGTTTTTTCCCTGTAAGATACTTAAATATCAAAAGTTTGAATTTGTTCAAATAAAAACATATCATTTATATGTTCTCTATTTGACAGATCGGACATTCTTAATTTTTGGGACGGTGAGTACATTGATCATTTTTTATGTCACCTCCAAGTTCAAATCCCGGCTCTGCAACTGCGTATAACCCGTCCCTCAAATAACGGTCGTGTGGTCTCTTTCTGTTTCTTAGTTGAAAACAATAGATCGAAGGGCTACAATGACACCTTAACTACAAGGTGAGTGGTTAACTGTCACCATTAGAACTGAAGGGTGCAATGCAAAGTATGATTTTCTGTTTCTTAGTTGAAAACAATAGATCGAAGGGCTACAATGACACCTTAACTACAAGGTGAGTGGTTAACTGTCACCATTAGAACTGAAGGGTGCAATGCAAAGTATGATTTTCATATAGTTAAGGTGAGTGATTAACTGTCACCATTAGAACTGATATATATATATGCAAATTTATTTATTTATTATTTTATATATAAATTTTTTTTCTATACGTGCAAAATGAAATTTACTCTTTTTTTATACAAAAATTGTCATTTACTGCACAAAAGGTCTAGAAGATTAGGTAAGATGTCATCCCATCCCAAAAGGTCTCTAAGATTACCCGGTAAATCTGGGCTTTGTTTTCGCCAAACACATCCCAAGAGTTCTCTATATATAACCCGAAATCTGGGCTTTGTTTTCTCAACACATTCCTTAACCAAAAAACAACCTCCTAGCTAGTGTTTCTTAATTCCTAGTGAAAATGGCTTCTTCATCATTTTCCTCTTCTGCTACATCTACTGTTGCATTTTTCTTGCTTGCTGTCTTAATGGGCAGCTCCTCTGCTCAACTCTCCACCAACTTCTACTCTAAAACTTGCCCAAAGTTAGCGACTACTGTTAAAAAAGTCGTTCAATCTGCCGTATCAAAGGAAAAGCGCATGGGCGCTCCTCTCCTTCGTCTCCATTTCCACGATTGCTTTGTCAATGTAATTCTTCTTTTTTAGTTACATGTCATAGATGCTCAACATAAGTTACAAATTATAGTGAAAATCATTTTGAGAAGTGGGTAAGATCTTACCTCCTTTCGAATTAAGCTTAATGATTTAATCCCTCAGAGAGGAGGGTAAATTTCACCTACTTGTATAGGGTAGTGAATAGATTCATACTTTTCATTCACACACACTAAATTCGGTGTAAAAACACACGCGCTTGAGCACAAACATGTAGCAAACACCAATTCTTTTATTGTTGGCACTACTCCCGGAGCACCAAATTAGCAAGTTGACCTGGTAGAATAGTTAGATTAGCACTTTAGAAGAGGAGTTGAAACCAACAAAAAAAAAAAAAACTTCTTACAGGATATAGGTGGAGCCAACCTGACCCATCTTGGTTGCCTGATGAGTAACAAAGCTGGCCCACCGTATAAATTTTTCAGTTGGAGATCCTCTGTTTCAAATTCCCCCATGCCTCCGTTGCAAGTGGTTTTGGACTGTTGGATTGTGAATTTTGTTTTTATGTTATAAAAATTTGTGTGTGATCCAACAACTCAAAACCCCTTGCAATAGAGGCATACAGAGAATTTGGAATAGAGGATCTCAGGCCCAATTTTTCACAACTAAATTTGGGACCAGCAAGTAGACATTCCTCAATGGTACTACTCTGAGATATTTGGTTCTTCTTCAGTGTTTCTGGATTTTCAATTATCTTTAGAGAAGAGCCAAATTCAATTTACAAAAAATGGTACAAAAAATCCGAATCATTCATATTCTCATATTCTTGGTTATATTGTAATGAAGTTTCTTGGGGGTTTTCATGGGGTCATGATATCTCATGGTTGGTCTTTATTATACGAACAGGGTTGTGACGGGTCAATACTTTTGGATGATACTTCGTCATTCACTGGAGAGAAGACTGCTCGCCCAAATAACAATTCCATTATTGGATTTAACGTGATTGATGATATCAAGTCGGAAGTTGAGGATGCGTGCCCCGGTGTAGTCTCATGTGCCGATATTGTTGCTATTGCTGCTCGCGACTCTGTTGTACTTGTAAGTTCTAGCGATGGCTATTGGATTGTGGATTAAATGAACGTATGGCTAGATGGTGCACAATTTACTATTTTCTTAGGGAAATTCTATTGTAACGGAATTTTGGTGTAGAATACAGTGCTCGTATCCTAACGGTTGTCAATTATTGTGTGTGTTGTAGCTTGGAGGGCAGGGTTGGGATGTGAAACTCGGCCGCCGGGATTCGAAAACAGCAAGCCTTTCAGCGGCAAACAGCGGCGTAATCCCACCTCCTACTTCTACCCTCAGCAACCTCGTCAGCAGATTCCAAGCTAAAGGCCTTTCCACCAAGGATATGGTTGTCTTATCTGGTAATCTTTCTGTCTCTCTCTCTCTATCGAAATTTTTTTCAGTGCCGAGCAGGTACCACGCGGTTGTATCCGTCGGGCATCTCGGCCGTCTAACAGACTTTTGAACAGTCCGGACTTTAAATAATATTCTTACCAGTAAAACACTTTTGGACAAATATAATAAGGAGTTGCGGATAGTACGTAAACCGTCACGTGGTAGTTGGTACTGCTCGGCGCTGAAAAATTTCTCCTCCCTCAAGAGTCCAAGATATCATCCCCTTAATTATGGATAACAAAATATATACGCGGTTCTAGTAATTTTTCTTCTCTTTCGGAAAAGGTCAATACTTGAAAGTCTAATCCTGTTTTGGGTACTAAACTGTAAAGTGGTTATTTATTGGCAACAGAAGTCGCAATTTTGTGCTTGGTCAAAATGATTTTAAATAAAATATCCATAAAGTATGGGCAAATCCATTTTTGTTATATTTTCCGGTCATTATTGCTTTAATCCCAGTCCGAGACAGATACTTCTTCCGTCCTATAATTTAGGTCCATTACGAGAAGTCGTGTCCATAATTAGATATTATTGTGGTTTTAGCCGTCGCCTTTTAACCAGTCTTTTAACATGTGGAGTCAGGATCACACATAATCGTCCTATAATTTTGGTCCATTACGAGAAATCGTGTCCATAATAAGATACAATTGTGGTAATAGCCGCTGCCTTGTAACCAGTCTTTTAACTTGTGGAACCAGGATCACACACAATAGGGCAAGCACGGTGCACCAGCTTCCGAGCCCGCATTTACAACGAGAACAACATCGACGCTTCCTTTGCAAAAACAAGGCAGAGCAGCTGCCCGCTCACCGTCGGCTCGGGCGACAACAATCTTGCTCCCCTGGATGTTCAAACCCCCACCGTATTCGACAACAAGTACTACAAGAACCTGATCAACAAAAAAGGACTTCTCCACTCCGACCAGATTTTGTACAGCGGCGATTCGACCAATTCCCTCGTCGAGAAATATAGCAAGGATTCGGATTCCTTCGACTCCGATTTCGCCGCTGCAATGATCAAGATGGGAGATATTAGTCCCCTCACTGGATCCAGCGGCGAGATTCGGAAGAACTGTAGGAAGGTCAATTCGTGAAGAAATTTAAAAGAGAGATTTAGCTGCAACTGAATTTAATTGCACTGGAAAATAAAATGTAACGGCTAGCTAGCTTTGGAGTTGCCTGCTGTTATTTTAACTTTTTTTTTGGCTTGGAGTTCGATTGTTTTTTTTAGTGGGCATAAGTTGTATTGTTTGAATTTTGATAAATAATAATACTACATGAATAGGTCTCGATTTTTATCTTGGCTTGAATAACAATCCCTCCATCCCAATATGTTTGACCATTTTCGATTTACTTGTCAATTTTTAATTGTTATATCTTTAAATTCTATTATACCAAATGTTTGAAATCATGGAAAATATTATAGATTGGAAGATATAATTAATTGAAAAAACGAGACGAACAATGAAAATAGACAAATAAAATAGACGGAGAAAGCATGGCTTGAATGAGTTGTTCAATGTCTTGTCAATTTCTGTGCACTTAATCCAAAGGAGTTGGCGAAATAGTCTTGGCCTGAGACTTAGGGATTGGCTCTCACGTAAGATCTCATGTTCGATTCCTTTTGCCACCAATTCGTGGGGCCACCTCACCCTACGAGTAAGCTTACGAAACTAAAAATAAATAAATAAATAAATTCCATACACTTTGAAACTGGGTGTCTTATGTTATATGGAGCTCACATACTTGTTACTCAAGTACATAGATTTATAGGAGAAAGCTATCCCACAAAAGTACTCCCTCCGTCCGCATTTGTTGGTTCCTTTTTGAAATCCCACAAATAGTACTCCCTCCGGAACAAATAAGATAACGGTGTTGCTAACCTCCGCCATTAGGGAATGATAATATGCATATAATAATAAATAAGTTTGAATGTCAATACATATTTCAAGAATATCCAAATATTTTCACGAATACCAATACACTTTTCTCGGATGTCGATACAGTTTCTACACATTTTCGTCCGCGCTAAGGATTGAGGTTAACATTTTCCAAATGATAAAAATCATTTAACAAGGCTTATTTGATCAACATGATTACTTTATGAATGAAGTTGATCATCAAAATGGACCACATTTGGCACCCGATTGAATGGTCCAGTCTATTCACTGTAAACCTTAACTGCAGGAGTGTGGCTTTATTTACTTGGGCTAGCTAGCTACAACTTATGGGCTCAAATAATTGGTTTTGGACCAGGAAATAGTGGGCTCTAGCTCTACGATATCCAGAGATTTAACGGGAACAGGTTGGTTCTACAAGAGAGGCCCAAAGTTAAATTTCATCAGTACAATACTGGTCTAGTTATTCAGTTTTTCCGGAGCACGGTCACATAGTGCTCCGAGATACGCCAACACCACACATTCTCGTGGATTCCACGACTAAGTATATGAACCCCACATAGAGGTGTGGTTCTGCAATGATCCGAAATAGCATGTGACTGTGCTCCTGTACTACTATATAATTACTCTTAAAACGCTCATTTTGGCTTAATAAATAAACACGATTAGTTTTTTTTTTTTTCACTATTCAAAAAAAAAAATCTCATTTTTTTTTTTGTTCTGCTTCATTTTTTGGTAGATTAATGGTTCATCTCGACGAGAAGAATCTAAAACAAAATTACTACTATCAACAAAACAATTTTTTTAATAAAGACAAAAATGATTCCAGAAGTTTGTCTGTTTTGAATTATTTTTTTGGGTAGAGTACTTTTTAAGATTTTAATCATACTTTTTACTTTTTAGATTCCTCTCATCAGACAAACCAGTAATCTAAAAAAAATCGACGCAAATCTGACAAATATGGACAAAAAAAAATCAAATGGATTATTTAGGTCAAAACGAGCCGCTACGTAATAAAAAAAGACATTACTTTAATAGACTATTGATTATATAATATCTTTTTGGTGATGCAGAAATCTTAGTAAATAAACTCCTGCTGGCTGCTGCCGACTTAAGGATTCTAATTTCTAAAATCGAGGTGCTTAATTAAAAAAAAAAAAAAAAAAACCTTGTTCTAATTTGGTTTGTCAAGGAAAATTAAATTTCAAAAAAGTCAACTTCCTTAACACATTGGAACAATGTTTTTTGGTGTTTATTTCACAGCCAAGACCTTTTTTTTTTTTTTTTTTTTTTCACGGAAAAAATTGATGATATTATTAAGAGAGAAACCGGTCCGAAGACCTAACATCAGCAAGGGCAAGATTAGCTAAAAACTGGGAGACAGGACCCCCCCAATTCACTAGTCTAGCATCTAAAAGGGATTGCTTAGCCAACGAATGGGCTACCCTATTGACAGAACGTTTAACATATTTAAAAACACAAGAGGAAAATAACGGAAGAAGCTCTAGACAATCAGAGAGAATAGAGCTACAATCGGAGAACGATTTCCATGCTTGAGTAAGAGCTTGGACAATCTGCAATGAGTCACCTTCCACAATTATATTAGAAAGACCATTGTTTGCAGCGAGAACTAAAGCTTCTCGAAAGCCCAACGCTTCAGCGACTCTAGGGGAGCGCAGCCCATGGAATGGAATAGAAGCCGTCCCCAAAATCTAACCTGCATGATCACGAGTTACAATACCAACTCCAACCAGTCCATTGCTTTTACCAACCGCACCATCAACATTGAACTTAATAACCCCAACAGGAGGCAAAAACCACATAGGAGGGAACATAGAGGCAGGTGTTACAGCCAAGACCTTGAGATCCATAATTATTAACATTAACTAATACGCTAGCCTGCACGTATGCTTAAAATTTAATTAATTCTTTCAAACTATACTTAAATTAATCGCGTCGCTAAATTTTTGACGATTCGTTATTTTATTTTATTCTTTATTAAAATATTAACAACATGCAGTTGTTTTTTTATATAATTTCGTAAACAGGGTTAGTTAATTTAAAATCTGGACATTGAAAGTATCTAAGTGCCCCATGTGATGACTGTTGAGCTGTTTCCAGTCATTTGATTTGAGGATTTCGCCTTCGGGGATAGCATGGATGTTGGGCCGATCACGGTCGTCCGTAATCGGCCATGGACGTACGACTCAAATCTGTCCGACAATGAAAGTTTAGATTTGTTTGGATAAGATGTGAACTGAACCGTCCATGGTTGACCACGGACGGCCGTTATCGGCCAACATCCATGATGTCCCCGAATGGATAGCATTAGAGATTAAAGTAGATGTGGAATTCATGGGGCGATACGTTGTGTTCTGAGTACGTAAAAGAGGTTTCGGAGATCCAAACGCGGAAAATAATGAAATTGTAGAGGACCGGACGAATATAGAACAACGCTAGATTTACGTGATTCGCCCAACGTGGATATTTAGTATATTATGTCAAAGGTCGTTATCATCATTGTTTCATTGAGGGACAATTCAAAAATTGGATTGTCCCGCCTAGTCCAAAACCTGGCACAATTCAAATCTGGACCATCTATTAACTGCAATCTATAGTTTGGATTTTGTTCAAAAATTGGCACCAGTAAGAGTTTCTGAACAAATTTGAACCAGCCATTGATATACCATATATGGTCTAGATTTGGATTGCCCCGCCCAGTCCAAAACTTGAACCGGTGATGGAACCATTCCTACTATTTAACGCCATGTGACCTCTATGTTGAGAATAATTTTTTGGGTAATTGATTTTCACACTTTTTTTGCCTTTTAGTGAAATATTTATGTATAAAAATTTTACGAAAAGACAAAAAAAAATGGTGTGGATATCAATTTAGGGTTGTGAAAACCGCTTTTTTTTTTTTTTAGGGTTGTGAAAACCGCTCTTTTTTTTTTTTTTTTTAAAAGGAAAGTAATGTCAACATATGTTACTGAGTAGATTTCATCTTGTCCGGTTTGCAAGAAAACTTTTTGTTTTTTTATAAAATTTCTTTGTTTATTTTTTATAATCAAGAAATTGGGCCAGTTTACTTGTTGCTTGCTACTCCTGTACTCGACTAACACCTTTCAGGTTTCTCGAAAACTTCAAGTTGTGAGCGGATCGAGGAACAGATGAGCCCGAACACTATCTAAATGGAAAATCGTAGCAGTTTTTTTTTTTCCGTCTATTCTCCAAAATGTGAAAATTGTACAAATTCACTTGCCTAACGTCATTTTGAAATTAGAGCTCATTCAGTAGAGCTATTGGATGTCTCACACTGCATCCCGGGATCGAGTCTCATTCCCCTTTCCCCAATGTAACAGATTAGGAATGACGAATGACCCAAAAAAAAAAACGTCATTTTGAAATTATTTTTAGCACCGAATCACCCAAGATTTTTTCCGTTGAAAAATTGGAATAATTGTACTCCTAAAAATGAATACATCTATTAAAAAAACTCAAAATTAGGTTTCGTATTTTACCTTTTGGAATGGATATAGATGCACATGCACAAGGCCGTATACATCTACAATTATACATGACTTAGATTTCCGTACTTCGTATAGACTGATCGAAGATATCTACAATAATTTTTTAAACATCATTTTTATAAAATACATTGGCAGAAGTTGACATCATTTTTTAACCGTCATTTTTAATATTCGCCCACGTAATATCGAAATTTTGCATTCGTCCTTGCAAGTTGACGTCGTTATCAAAATTGGAATATTCAATCGGGATAAATCGTATACCCCCTTCTTATAAAACCACCTTCACTACTTAATTTCTTGATCATATGCCAAGAAATAAGCTTGGATTGAAAAAAAAAAAAAAAAAGAAAAGAGAGAGCCAAGATTGGAGTGGAAAAAATGAATGAATTGAGACGAAAATGTCACATTGAGCATTTTTTGCCCCAATAAATGAACAGTATTTGGGATTGGTTAATTATTACGTTGAATAATAGACAAATGCGACTACTTGAAGCAACCACGACGTGAGACCAAATTCCACCACCACTCTATAGGAGTCTATCTGTGTATGTTTTTCTATGCTGTGGTACTGTCCTTGTCAGATTTCGTGCATCTCGATTAACTCCAATACTTGAAGTTAACGATCGGAAACGGGAACCTTGCAAGGACGCTTCCTGTACGTAGGACGGCCCTGTACATATATCTGAGTTTTCTATCTCGACAATCAATGGTTTAGATTTGTAAAAGTACTAGCCGCCCTACAGGTCTCCCGGGTCCTTAATGACTAGTGAACTTCCAATGGCCCTGACATTTTTTTCCCCTAATGGCGGTGAGAGTCGAAATTGCAAGCTTGGTCGTAAATCTTTTACTTGTTTTAATTTTATGCTTTCACCCGACTAACCCATAAGTAATACTCCCTCCTTTCTAAATTGTTTGTCACTTATATTATTTTGGGATGTTCTAAATTGTTAGTACCTTTTGAAAAGTCAAAACAATACTTACTCAATCTTCCAAAATAACTCATTTACCAACAACAATATTGTCATTCAAAAGTTGAAATATAAATGTATTGTTGAAAATTAATAAATTTGTTTAATGTGAATGCGTTTATTGAATGCAGTTCTTGCATTTCTGCATAAAAAATTGGAATTCCCAAAAGTGACCATCAATTTAGGAGGGAGACAGTATTAATTAATGAATAGATATAGGGAAATAATTTTCACTCCCATATAGTGAAATTATATATACATTGCCATTCCCATCTAAAAATTGAATGTACACGTGAGGATAATTTAGTAATTCCATGTGAATAATGACAAAAAAAAGAATGCATGTGTGTGGAAAAATCATTTCGCTAGATATATATATATATAGCTTCCAATAAGGGTCATTCCCATCTAAAACCTATGCCCTTTTTTTGTGTTTCGGACCAAATTTTGACGAATCCAACCGCTCAATGTTTTTAAAATGCATTTTCCAAGGTCCACGCGGAAAATCTTCCAAAAAAATACCGGAAGGGCTTGATCCATGGTTTTGTTAAAAACATTTATATAGATTTTTATAAAAATGCTGGGATCAAGCCTTTCCGTATTTTTTTTTGGAGATTTTCGCATAGGGCCCTTAAAAATGCATTTTAAAAACATTGAACGGTTTGGATCGTCAAAATTTAGTCCAAAAAGTTGAAAAAGGTGAGGTCCGCATGGTAATTTAGATAAGGGACCCTTATTAGAAGGGCTTCCATATATATATATATATATAGTATCCACTTCTCCTCCGGGATCCGGGACTCCATGATCCGAGCTTTTTTTTGAATCCGATCCGTCCAATGTGTTCAGAAGGTGTTTTCCAAGGTCCACGCGGAAAATCTTCAAAAAAAAATACCGGGAAGGGCTTGATCCATGCATTTTTCGCAAAAATTGTATACACCTTCTGGACACATTGGACGGCTCGGATTTCGTTAAAACAATTTGCAAACACAAAAAAAAATAAAAAAACCTTCAATCCGGGGGTCCGGATTAGAAGATTATTTTATATATATATATAGAGTAAGCTTCCGGTCCAAACCTTAAGTTACGGACTACCGTCCGGACTTCACTTTCCGGACCAAATTTCGACGATCCGAACCGTTAGATGTGTTTAAAACGTGATTTTAAGGTCCAACGCGAAGATTTGGCAAAAAATAATACCGGAAGGTGCTTGATCGGGGCAGTTTTCACAAAAATGCTATATATAGTGTTTTTGTGAAAAACTGCCCCCGATCAAAATTTCGGGGCTTTTTGCCAAATCTTCGCGTTGAATTTTTTCACGTTTTAAACACATCTAACGGTTCGATCGTCAAATTTGGTCCGGAAAGTCGAAAAACCCCTAGGTCCGTAACTTAATAAGTTAAGGTAGTTTGGATGTGAAGTTTATTGTATATATATATACACGAATTATCCAATTCAGGATCCCTAAATCCCATTACGTTTTGAAGCATTTAGAAAATGTTTTTGGAAAATCGAGCCGTCAATGTGTTCAAAAGGTGTTTTCCAAGGTCCATCTTCAAAAAAATACCGGAAGGGCTTGATCCAAGCATTTTTTTAAAAAAATGTACATTTATTTTGCGGAAAAATGCTTGGATCAAGCCCTTCCGGTTTTTTTTTGAAGATTTCCGCATTGACCTTGGAAAACATCTTTTGAACACATTGGACATTTTCGTCAAAAATATCGGGAAGGTGGAGTCCCTGGATTCGGGACTCCGGACTTGATCGGGCCTAATATATATATATATATATATATATATATACCCCACGGATCCAAATCGGGGATCCAGATTTGGAAGAAAATTGGTATTTTTTTGTGTTGCAAATTGTTTTGGGAAAATCAGGAGGTCCAATGTGTTCAAAAGGTGTTTTCCAAGGTTCACGTAGGAAATCTTTAAAAAACAATACCGGGAAGGGCTTGATTCGGCTTGGTTTCCAAGCAAAAGCGTATATTTAACGAAAAAACTACTTGGATCAAGCCCTTCCTTCCGTTTTTTGAAGATTTTCCGCCTCGACCCTTGAAAACACCTTTTGAACACATTGACGGCTCGGATCGTCAAAAAATGTTCGGATCATGGAGGTCGGAAGTTCGGATCCCGGACTAGATCCGCCTTCTATATATATATATTTATATATATCGCAATTATCAATCAAGGATCCCGGATGGGAGGTTTTTTGGTGTTTTGATGCTTTTAAAAATTGTTTTTTGGAAATCCCGTCAATGTGTTCAAACAAGGGTCGAATACATTGAAAATCTTCAAAAAAAAATTTGGAAGGGCTTGATCAAAACGGTTTTTGCAAAAGCGTGTATTTACAATTTGCGAAAAACTTTCGGATCAAGCCCTTCCGGTAATTTTTTTGAAGATTTCCGTGGAGCGTGGACCTTGTAAACACCCCACATTGGGCGTTGACGGCTCGGATTTTCAAAATAATATCGGGAAGTTGGAGTCCCGGATCCGGGATTCCCGGATTAGATCGGGACTCATATATATATATATATAGTGTTATTTGTATTTGCCTAACTATGCATCTAGCTGAAATCCACACGCCAAGAAAACTAGAAACGTCTTGAATTATGGTTATACCTTTGTTAAGTTGTTGGCATATACTACCACACAATGACACAACTTTAGGGAATCAAAATAAGTTACTAGTCTACACGTAATTTTTATCTCGGTACGTCACGGGCCATGTCCAAATCAAACAGTTACAAACTTATTTTTTATTACAATTTTTTTATGCAGAATGACGCGGCAAGAAAATGAAAAGTGAATTGAATTTTGCGATAGAAATTGCAGTCAAAATTATTAATAGATACCATATTTCTTGAGAATTTTAAGGACAAACCAGATGGAACAACTAGTAAGCAAGCAAATCCTAGCAATGCGTGTTCCCCCTTATAGTTTAAGATTATTACATTCTTGCACCATCATCTGATTTTTAAGAAACTGATTCGATCACATTGATAGTAATGGATTACCATCTACTGTAGCAAATTCTTTCCCCCCAATAAAAATCTAACACAAAGATAAAGGGAGAGATACTTGCATTCCATTTTTTGTCTCTATTAGATAAAATTATTCTTGCACTTTACGACTATAGAGAAAAAAAAAAAAAAAAATATCAATATCAATTCCTCAGATAAAAATGAAGCCGCAAACATCTTTATTGTTCGTCTTTTCCGTTTTTCCGGCTGATTGACATTTTATATTTTGGATTAATCATCCATCTCGACCAGAAGAGTCTAAAAAATAAAAAAATTACAACGAAAAGCTAAATAAAAAATAATGAAAAGTAAAAAAATACCCAAAAAAGAAATACAAAACAGGTAAATGGTAGCGACCACCAAATTGTCAAGAAAATTTCCAACCCATGTATGGGGAGAATCAAAAAAAAAAAAAAAAAGACCCTTTTGTCTCTTGGAGGCCTTTTTATTAGTCTTAATTCGATTTGAAGCTCTAACATGGCACAGACTAACATGTACAACAAATGGACTCAAAATTCAGTCAAAAGCATATTAATTCCCCTCACGTGCAACGAATTCTAATGGTACATGCACCACATTCAAATTTGAAGACACTTCTATACTATGATTCGAATCTAGTAATATTGTTAGACTTACCATACAACATTTGGCTACATCTGATGTGCTCGTCACTAAAATATCGGTTTATCGGGATTCGCGTAACTCCTGTGATTGGTCCTCAATCGATCCACCAATCTTCAACTGTATGATTTCGAGGGCAAATGAGCTGGAATTGATATACGAGTCCAAAAAGAAACAGCTTCTCTTTAGTTACCAGAAATCAACTCATGAGGTAAGCTGTGTGTTGGTAACTGAAGAGAAGCCGGTTGCTTAGTCAAAATAAGCAACGCTATTGTTGGGAATGGAGTTGTAGCTCGTCGTAGTGACCACCGGTGATGTGTACAAAGAAGAAGAAGAAATGACGACAGACGGTGGAGGTGGCCGTGGCGGTGGTGTTGGCGGGGTAGTAGGAGGAGGTGGAGGGGGAGTTGGAGCTTGTGGCGGCAGTGCGGCCACAGCCACTTCCCCGGAAGAGGCTAAAGCCGCATGAGTGGAAGCCATGATGTTACTAGCAGCCTCTCTATATTTGTATTTCAGAATTTCACTCCTTACTGCATTGAGTTCAGCTTGTAAAGATTGAACCTGTTGTTGCAAAGCTGAAATTGCTCCCATGCATCCGTACACTGGATCTCTAAGCCTAACGTTTGCTTCATAGACTAAACTATTCGCGGCATCGGCTCTTTGACTCTCTGGTACCTCCTAAATTTTCATCAAAATATAGAAAATGAAAATCAGAACTTTGGTAATGATTCTAACTTATAATTAAGGTACAAGACTAAAAGCTTATCGGACCAAAGATCCGAAAAAATGCTTCATTCAAAAAAAAAAAAAAATCACTATCGACATATCTGAAGTGAACGTCTAAAGTCTAGAACCCGAATCCCAAATTCATTTGGAAATCAAAAAGAAGAATCGATTCGAAAGATCAATGGTAAATATTTTGGTCTACCCCAAAAAAATGATTTAATTTGATTTTTTCTGCCAAATAATTTTCTGGGATTAAATGATTCCGAAGAGCAGATTCATTAAGGGTATGCATTACACCAAAGACTTTCTGCTTGTGTTTTAGAGAGCTAATTTTTAAGATGGTACCGTGTTTGGTGTTTTTGTTTTCTACATTTTTCATTTCATATCATTTTTCTGAAAATGAAACAGTAACAATATGTAACACTCATTGTTTGTCATTTTCGGGTGAAAACAGATTTGACAAGAATGTTTTTTATCTAAACAACAAAAAAGGATTTTTTTTACCCGAAAAAAAACAAAAAAAAAAAGAGAGGATTTTAATCTTTAGAAACAAATAACAAAGATTAAAAGCACGTAACATCACAACGGAGCAAGGGCAAACCAAAACGGCATCCCCACACACCGACATTTTTTTGAAAAGAAATGTTAATGACATTGCTGCAGTATTTTCCGAGCAGTGTTTTTTTTTTTTTTTTCCTCCCTACAAAAATTTTCATGAGCAGTTCCGCGAATAATTTTGTTTGGTTAATTTCTGAAAAATGAAACGAGAAAACAAAAATACAACAAAAAAGGTACCAATTACGATTTTTTATTTTTGAAAACACTCGTTTCAAAAGAATTCTCAAAAAATAACAAATGAGCAAACAAGTTTACCTTGTTTGAAAAAATTCCCAAACACAGAAAATGAAAGCTAAAACAAACCTGGCCTAATTAATTAAAGTCTTGTTGGTTCATTCATTTTTAATTAATGTCATATCTTCGTATTAATTATTTTGTGTCTTGCACGTATATCTAGATACATGAATAAGATAAGTACATAATTAAGACAATAAGCAATGCAACCAGATGAATTAACCATGACCCTGATGGCCTGATTTTGACCGAAACAAAGAAGAGATTAGTCGAGGTGCGCGTAGAGTGACTCAGACGCTCCTTCCGTCAAACCCAAAAAAAAAAAAAAAAAAAAAAAAGACGTCGGGTTGGAGTTGGCATACCATGAGCATCTTGGAGACGTTGCTGGCACCAAAGACTTTGTGAACAGCAGCAAATTTATGGGGTTCATGGGGTGAGAAATAGGGAGAGAAAGGGCATTCCTCTGCACACCTTCTCCTCAAAAGCTTACATGCAGCACAAGGTGTGATTGTGTTCAATGGTGAACCCAAAATATTCCTCCTTCCCATTTGATCAAAATTAGATGCATCTATCTCTCTCTTGATCTTCTTCCCTATCTCATCAAATCTCTCCCTAACAAAAAACCAAATAAAATTAATCAAACCACACTAGATAATTTCAAGAAATTTAAAAAGGTTCTTATATATAAGAGAAATAAATTAGGGTTTTTCATTTTTTAGAATGGAAAGAAATTTGTTAAGATCACAAAATCGCGGCCGATCAAGAAAAAAAAAAAAAAAAATTGTGACAAGCCTACCGAGTTCAACTAGTACAATCACAAGAACATAAATTCGATAGATGTACCGATGAACGATGAAAAGGCAGGAAATCCGTCGTGAAATGCATAAAATCTGAAGATGATTATGTTTCCATAAGGACCAGTCGTTGGAAAATTGTTTGGTTTAATTTTCCATCAAACAAAAATTCTATATCTTCTAGCGGAAAGGTTCCAATGATACCCAAAAAAGAATTCCTCTCAAAAATTGATTCTTTCAAAATGAAAACCCAAAAAAATATGTTTCAAAGATATAGTAGATACAGTCAACCAGATAAATCTATGAATTTTTCAATTAGATACAAAATCAAATTCTGAAAACTGCAACCAAACGGAGCGATCGAGTTTAGTTTTCTATTGATAGAGCAAAACTTATCTAGGGTTTTACCTTTCTCTGGACATTAATCAAGCATGCCGTGGAGCTCTAGGGTTAGATGGAGTTGGAAGAAGAGGTGGAGAGAGAGAGAGAGAGAGAGAGAGAGAGAGAGAGTTTGAAAAGAAAGAAAGAAAGAATCAGAAAAGGGGAAAAGAGAGTGCTTAAAAGGCAAGCAGGAAGAAAGAAAGTTGGTCAAGTTGATTTTTTTTTTTTTAATTAGGAAACAAGAAAAGTATATATAGAGTCCGGTTTAGTCCGGGAGTCCCGGATCCGAAACTTCCCGATAAAAGTATATATATTTCAGAGATTTTCCAAGGTCAACGATCAAAAATACCGGGAAGGGCTTGATCCAAGCAGTTTTCAAAAACTTTATATTTACATTTTTGCGAAAAACTACTGGATCAAGCCCTTCCCGGTATTTTTTTGAAGATTTCCACGTGGACCTTGGAAAACACCTTTTGAACACATTGACGGCTTTCAATTTTCCCAAAACAATTTGTAAAAGCATCAAAACACCGAAAAGGCCAATCCGGAAATCAGGGATCTTGAGTGATCGGATCGCGGTGAGTATATATATTAGGAGATGGTGATACACACACACACACATATATATATATAGTAGTATTTTTTTAGGGGTGTTTCACTAACAAAAAACTGTTTTTTCCAAAAATCGAGGCAGGTCATTCTCTCACAATACATCACATAAAAAACCGTGAAAATTTAATTTTTTCAAAAAATCACCTTAGTGGAACACCCCCTAACCATGGTATTGGCCTCCGTGTGTTGTATTGCACATGATGTTCCATATCACTTCAACAACAGCCTCTGTGTGTGGTGTATTTTACGTGATCTGTTATTTTACGTGAGGTGTATTTTACGTGATGTTCCGGATCACTTCAATGCACATTTTTTATGACCTACGACAACTAAGCAATATATTGGATCCACATAAATGTGGTATTAGAGTTATTCAAAGTATCATGTGACTATGCTCCGAGATTACTGAATAATTACGCTTGTGTGTGAGGGAGAAGAATCCAGCTCTGGGTTAAAGATACCCACGTGTGTGTTCGTGCATTTGTTGACCTTTGAAAGCAACCCAATATTGGACCTTGCTTCACACCTATAGTAGCTGTAGCGTTCTTGATTTTCTAGTCTTAATTAATTACTGTGAGAAATGATTTTTGAAATCAATTTTTAACTAAAAATTCAGTCTTTCTCTATTCTTATCCAATTATAAGACTATATCAACAAAATATAAAATTCTTCTTCACACGTTAACCGTTGATTCTTTTTTGAAACGATTATTTTTTAATTTTGCAAAAGCGAAAGCAAAATATAAAATGAATTTCGATGGAAAGGGAGAGTTAAATTCAATTTCCTTAAAATTTTTGTATTCAATCACCGCTCCAAGCCGTATAGAAGGCTTGAAATGGAGACCAGAGAGGAAGATTCGCATATAAATTTAGGCCCAATGATTTTGGTCTTACCAAGTCTCGATATTAGATTTTGAAATTGGCTTCTCTGCAGGTAATTCAATATTCGAGTTTTCAAGAGACGGGGCCAGTGACCTAAACGTTATGCTTATATTGGTCTCGCGGAGAAATTTGACTAGAAAGAAACCTAACCCTTGAATTTTTTTGTGAATGTTTGTGGTGTTTCAAAAGATTAGTTTATTAGAGTTCTCAACCCACAAGGCTTGTCAACCTAATTGTAGAAAATTGAAATTGCATTGGAAGAGGAGCTGACCATGTGTTACACAGGCTCGATCATGAGGTCCAGTAAAATAGTAAATGTAGAATCTCACAACTAGGAATCTGCAGAGAAGAGAAAAAAACATTCAGGTCGTATCTCCATTCATATTTTTTAAATCGTGAGTAAAATGAACTTTTTAGCACCTTAAATTCTTTTTTTTTTTTTTTAATCGGATATGATCACCGGATTAGACTATATATTCAAGGTAATCAAAAACCCAACATGCGTTTAATTTTTTTTTGGCTTGGATGTAACTTTAATCCGAGAAACGTAATTCGAAAAAATGTGAGACATAAGCATAATGGGGGCTGCGTGATTACTCCCATCAATATTACTTTGCTGAAATATTATATCGTCTGACGGGGGATTCTGCATTAGTTATTAATCTCATCAAACAAACGAGCCTTAAGGTTGTTTTATTGACTGAGTATTTACTTATTTACTCATTTTGTATCTGAATTATCAGAATCATAATAAGTAAAATAAGCTAATAAGTTAGAGTTACTGAAATGCCCCTCAAATTTATCTAACTTAATTATTTAAGGACCTTTTTAAAAACATAAAAATACACATTTATATATATATTAATGAGACTACACATCATAAAATTAATAGATTGAATAGAATCATTGAATGAGATGGAAAATGAAAGTGGTGATATCAGGGTTAGGTGAAGAAAAGGAGGGAAACCCTAAAAAGGGTAATATTGGGAGCATGGAGGGAGATGCAACAATTTTTGAATAAGTAAAAAAATAAACTTTGCTTTAAATGCAAGGCAATGGATCCATCAGTTTTTGGTTTGACCCGTAATTTAAGGCTAAGAAGTCGCACCCTTGTTCTTTTTTTCCATTCCCCAAACCTACTTTCTACTACTACTCTTCTCATCTCATGTGTGATTTTTCCTTTCACTCAATTTTTTTTTTTAGTGTCAGAGGTTTTCGAGCCAACTTACACGTATCTCAACAAATTTCTTTTCGGTCTGGTCAAAGGTATCCACTCCAGGACCAGCAGATTCACAAAATATTACTTTTTTGTAGTCTAATCCCAAGAATCGAATCCTGATTATTTGTATGTGAAGAGCAAACTCACGAATCAGACGGACTAACTCTGTGGGCTAACTCCTTTCACTTAATTTTCTTCATCCTTTCAAATCACCGACTCCAGGTTTCGCATATCATGCTGAAATCATTGATGCATGACCACCCAACTCAAAACCCCATATGAGATATATATAGTAATTAATCAAAAAAAAAAAAATTTGAGCTGTTAAATGAAGTAATAGATTTGTATCGGCACATCAAAATCTTTAATTTTGGTGTACCAATTTTAAAAATTACAAGTTTGAACTGTTTCGACCAATCAAAATAGAGCGTGACATTCACTCACATGAAGTAGTAGGTGGACAAAATTATTTTTGACAATCTAACTTGTTTCGTAGATAGATCAACGGCTAACCCACTTTTAAACTCATCAATGATTTAAATTACACCTAGCTCGACTTGACTCGGCCTGTTTATGATTCTATTTTTCGTATGACATAACAACTTTCGACGAAGCATTCAGTGGATCGATAACCCTAAATATGTGCTAAGTGCTAACTATCTATCTGGCTAGGTCCCACATATCTGACAAAATAGGCTCGAAAATAAGACCAACTTATTTAATTTTATTTTACTTTTTTTGAAAAGCTATTTTATTTTACTTATTCGTTGGGAATTACCATTGGAGATTGTGGGATACCGAACATTTACAAGTAAGATTCACAGGTTCACTTGGTGCCTATTGTATCTAATGGGCAAAATTTGTCCAGGTTTCAAGTGAATTATTCACTTTTTGGCTTTTTATGCTTCACGAGACAGATCATTCTCCTCGTGTACGCATCAAATAAAAAAGACTCAAAAGTCAAAAAGTCAGCTTAGTAGAACGGGAAGCGAACTGTGGTAGGCCAAAAAACCCAAAAAAGTCAGTGCCATTTGCGGTGCAGTTTGAAGATTTCATGTGAAGGTCAAGGTGATTTGTTGCAAGCATGTTCAATATCTACTTTGCCTCTTTTCTTTTTTTCTTTTTTTTTTTTTTTTTTCCTAAACCCAGCTCAAATTTTCTTCTTGTTTTTTTTTTTTTTCTTCTTCTTTTGGGTCAGGACCCTCGGATCAAATTGAAATCCTAATAAATAAATAAAAAAATCTTAATTTTTGGTGCAGTGCGTCGAGGCTTCTGAGCGGGACTTTGGGCTCTGCCCCAAATACTGGCCTAACCAAAAACAGTTCAAGAAGTTTCAGAGTGCAACTGTGCATTCAAGCTTGGGACTGGCTTAAGTAGGTTAGATTTCTTAAGCACGCACATTTGTTCCGTTAAGGGTGTTTTTAGAATAAACAGGTTTTTCACAATTTTTTATGTGATATATTGTAAGAGAATGACCTGTCTCGGTTTTTGGAAAAAATTGATTTTTGTTAGTGAAACACCCCCGTCTAGTTTAAGCCAAACTTAAAATGGTATACTAATACGAGTCGAGTTCATAAGGCTTGGGATTTTGAAGAAATTACTAGTAATGGGGTAATTCTCAATTTGTATATCGAAGAGCCACACGAGTCGAATTCAAGTAGCCACTTCGAATTTGACGGGTTTTTTTTTTTTTTAGCAATTGTAAGGTTAAAATGCTAATTAAGTCATTGCATTCAAGCTGGGACTTCATAAGGCAACGTGGGCAGCTTGGGCCCAAGCTTGTTTTTATGGGCTAGTCCGAGCTCCGAATTTCGGATTGACCGAAGCCCATTTTTAAACACGGGCCGAATCTCTGTAAGAAAATATTCACAAGCTACATGGAATATCGGAGCTTATGTGTTTGAGCCGATTGATTAGGTAAAGGATTTTCATGAACAGCTGGTGCTGGTCGTTACAGGACTCTCTTCCCTTATACTATCCTATATTGTCTTCATTTTTCTTGGAGGAAATTTTGAGAAAGGTACGTATTGTGAGAGTGAGTTTTTTGCACTAGGTATTGCTATTGAGGCTGAGTTCTTGAATGGATTAAATGAGATTAAAAGGAAAATCTCATTTAAGTTGGTGTTTTATGGAGGGGTGATTAAATCATGTTATTTTCCCAATAGATTAAATCTAGTTTTTCCCATTAGGTTTCAAAAAGGGGAGCCAAAATCAGCCCTTAATTTAATCTATTTGTGGAGGATAGTGATTAAATTTCTGATTTTATCACCCAAAAATCCATTCAAGAACTCAGCTTGAATCATAATGTGTGTTCGTGTGTTTGAAACTTACAATATTGTCCTACAAAAAATTTACCCAAAAAGTCTCACTAGATTAGTGTGACAGATGCATTTTAGTGGTTGTTACGTGTCCGTCTTAACTGCCAAAAAAATCCAATTATTTTGATCAAAAACATCGTAACGAGACTTATTCAAATTACGGACCACAATGATATGTGTTTTAACTCCAAAATTAAAGGACTACCAACACAACATAATGTTTGGGTGTACAACTTTACACCCAAATAATCTCGATAGTTCCAAATAGGGTTAAAGTACTGAGCTGATTCTAGTAGTGTCGTGTCCGAGCTTAGGTCATTTATTAATCGAGCTCATCTTGATTACACAATCCAACAAGCTCAAACGAGTTACAAAATGTCCATGAAAGACTAAGTTCATTTGCAGCCGTAGTCCCAAGTATCGAACCGCACTGTTTCTACTAGCACAGTCAAAAGCCTAGTTCAGAGCCTTTCTAGCCCCCAGACTAAAATGAAGGGCTAGAAAACCCACAAGGCTGGGAATGAAACGAGCCGAGCTTTGCGGAGTTCGGGCTCGGCTGGTTATTAAAAGAGCCTAAAATTTGAGCCGAGCCACCAACAAGCTAAGCCTGATTCATTTCCTAAACGAGTTGAGCCTATACAACCGAGCCGAGCATTTTCAAGCCAAACCAAGCATTAGAGTGTTGAGCCAAGTCTAAAGCTCTAGCTCAGCTCGATTACTAAATGAGTCGAGCAGATCCGTACATCGATCTGCTCGCGAGGAGTTCGGTTCGCTTGCAGCCCTACTCAAAGAAGAATGTACATGAATGCCTTAACCATATGGCTCACGTGGTCTCCACCCCAAATTCAGGATCAAAATTAATGGGTAGAGACTAGATCCCACATATTCAAATGGGTAGACTCCTAAGTACTATCTGACATAACATAGGTTTTAATTCATGGCTTATTTAAATTTGCTATCAGAAGCTTCCACCCTTGACTCCTGAATCTTTCACATTCACATGCATCATGCAAAGTCAACGAGTATCTGTACCATGAATACTCTTTTTTACATTAGAAAACAGAATTTGTACCACCCCAGATAATGCAGTCAACCATGCTTGTCTGGTTTACCTTCCTCTAAACTATGAACAAAGTTGTTGGATACTTGGATCATAGATCTCATTTGCAAACTCCAAAAAATTCCGAATCATTAAACAATTCAAAATAGCTTCAAATAAGATGACAATGTATCACCAGGCAGGTTTGATTGGCCGGACTAGACAGAGTCTAGAAACAATTAGTAACAATTAGTGTAGAGATTACTTAGCAGGAGGACAACCAATCCAACAAACATGAGAGAATACTTTGGGAATATGGTACCGGTAAGTCGGTAACCTTTCACTGTTGTTCCAGTGTGATCAATCCCTCAATAGTGTGACAAATCAAATATGGCAGGCGGGGAATTGAAAAAGGGAAATTCGAAAACTACCAGTGATTCCAAGATGCGAGCTGTTTACTTAGTTAATTATAAATCATATCAGAGGCTAGTCTCCCCATGAGATTGAGCACAAGTTCAATTTGGTCATACTTAGTAATAAGAGAGAAATTGTTCTTATGAAAATTGAGTGATGATAAGATTCAAACCGTTTAGTTGTTATCTGTGTCATGACTCTACTACACGTGTGAAGTACCTATGTTAGATATGTAGGTTAGAGTATGAGGTATGTGTGACTAACAGTAGTGACGGATTTATGCAACAAGAATGTAGAAAACTAATTGTGTTCATCGATTAAGTATGTACGAAACTCACAAATGAACCATATCACCGGGTGAACACATTTCGTCCTAGGACGACAATGAAGAATATGAAGAAATAAGAATACTTGTATTATCCACTCCATTATGTCAATTATAAGTTTTGACTTGGACACACAGACATACTTGTTAGTCTAGTACCAGAGACTTGTAAGTCTTCCCATAGGATTGATCACCATGTTCACTTTCTCAGACCTAGCAAGTAGATAATTGCAAAAACAAAAGATTTTCATGCACTATATCATGCCAGTAGCATGATTTGCAAATTTATTTTAGCAGGGTAACACTAGCCTACCACAATAGATCCCTCCACAATATATGATGGTTAGGAAAGCATCTTGAACCTAATCAAGAACAAGAGGCCTTCAAACTTCCAAGATTAACAATAGCTCATGCCAATTCTCCAAGTAGTACCTTGACTATGTTTGAAGAGAAGCCACGGGACCTAGCATTTGTACCACGACCAAACCCAAAGCACAATGTTGAAACGGGTGATCCGACTTGATCTTCCTCTTTAGCCCTCAAATGAAAGGCCAAGCTTGGGTTTGACTGTCGCTGTGTATTTGGAGTAGTTAATGGAGAAGATGGCACAGAACGTGACCGTGACCGTGGTGATGACGAAAATGATGATGAGGGAGATGGCGGGTTACTGGTTTTCCTCCAACTGAGCTTAGGTAGAACATTGTGGAAAAGGTTGTGCTTTGATTCCTTTTTAGTAGGTTTTTTTGCGGAACCAGAAAGGTAGGAAGGTGGTGGTGTAAGAGGGGGAAGTGGGTAGTCGCGGAACTCGACTCTAGGAGTCCCCGGTTGAGATTCCCACGAAAATGGTATGCCAACTGGAGCTCCACCATAGTATACTTCTGAGGAGGAGTTGGTCACTGAGATCTGTTTGGGTACGCTACTGGTAGAGACCTTGATGGACTTCTCAGGAAGATTAGGCATCTTCTTGTTTCAGGTGCAAGCAACAAAAAAGTAACCAAAGAAAAGGAGGAAAGATAGCAGAGGGACTCAGCAAGGTAGAGGGGTTGACATATGTAGGTCCCTTGAGTATTGTGAAGAATGGGCTAATGTCCCTACAAATGAACCCCTAACATGCATATACGACTTGGGTAGCTTATATACCACCAAACTTTCCAAAACTGAGGGCTTGTTTTTTAAAAAGCTAAATGTAAGCATCTACAAAATGGGGGTTGACATTTATCTTTCTTTTGCAAAGCATAATAAACTAAGTTTGATTGAGATGATTACGGAAGGGGAAAAAAAAAAAAGAGAGCACCATCATGGCTCAAGGGCGCCACTATGGCTTCTGCGCTCAATATACATTGCATGTTCACAAATTTTTGAGTAAAATTTCTCATCTGCCCCGTTAAACTAACTAAAGTAGTATACAAAAATAAGATATGTGTGGCGGTTTAGACTTTTCTTGTTTCATATAGTTGAAACCAGGTATTTTGTCTGCTACGGTGGAGTCAATGTAACAACCGTATAAAAAAAATGTATTTTTTCCGCATTATTTCATTCAGTAGAGGCTGGTTTATTTTTTGGGGGACTCATAGGAAAAAAAAATCTTCGCATGAGTCCACTGGACAAAATCACAGTCACCACTGTCATGGATGATGCATGTGGATTCCTAATCACATGCATCTTCAAGAACCAAATGCAATAGCTTTGCATGAATAAAGCTCAAGATGTTTAGGCATACACGTTCTGGCACACATACATGTTCAGGAGGAAGCACATGTGAGACTTGGATCTTTGTGGGTCCCTAAATTGTGGAGAGTGCACATGTTGTTTCAATGGATGAGAATAATCTATCTTACCATGCCCTATGCTTTGGCATTTGAAGCATGACAGTTGTAAACTTCCCAGAAAGCAATAACTTACCACCCACTGGTTGTCTCTCTGCCTGCACAGCTACTCTGTGAAAATGGTCATTTCCATAGCAGATTTTAACTCCAAGTCTAATGCTTGTGCCATGAGTCAAATTTCACAAATTAAGAAATGTACCTCGGGACCAAAGTTTATCTAGCTTGTAGTTAAATATGAGAGCAGGCTGCACTAAGTCAACCTGCAAAACCAGTTGTTAGAAACTAAAGTAAACTAATGAAACAATACCATGTGGATGTAACTCAAAAATCAGTGTGTAAATCAAGCATTGATAACAAACTACATTGAAGTTACCATAAATCACGCACAATCCAAGGTGAGAAACTCCTAGTCCCGTGTCTGAAACTCTAAAAAGTACTCGCAACTCCCAAGTCATACATTTGTAAACTCAATTAAAATTCGGCATTGGATTCATTAAGCCTTAAAAAATAGCCACAAAACAACGAAAAATTATCAATCACCAAAAGATTGCATTGTTTAAGCCATCAGATCATAAATCTAATTGCTGAATAATATTTAAACAAAAAATTATGTAACCAACATTTAACATATAATGAGGCTTTTACTCGGAAATTAAATTCAGAAGTCTGAATGAGCACGTAATCTCAGGATTCATTGCAACTTCCTAACAATAGGCTCAAGTAAATCACTTTGCAGCATAAGATGAAAATTTCAGTCAAAGAAGATCTATAATCCCAAAAATGGTGTCCAAACTGATGACACCACGCCTGCAGAACATGTGGACCAGAGTCGTCTATCCCTTTCTTTGCCTGATAATTTGGGGAGGTTTAATCTTCATTTTTTTTTTTTTTTTGACAATCTGGGGAGGTTTAATCCTGTGACATTGCTTCACCAAATATCACAGTTCAAGGAAAAACTGGGTCTGTTCCTTTTATTTCCCTATTCCCAAAACAGTTGACTTGAAAAAGACAAACACGACAAAGACAAGACCCAACTTCTAACAACCAACACTTCATCAGTTAATCAATTGTTCTATCATCCTCAGCTCCATCATCGCCATTGATTTAGTAAAATCTTATGATCAATTAATAGGACTTGGTAAAATCTTATGATCAATTAATAGGACTTGGCCGGAAAGTGTATTGGCCTCTATCAGTAGCTTGGGTATTCGCTCATCAAATCAAAATACAACAAGGCGAACCGTGCCTAGAAATCACAAGAGCTGTTAGAAGGTCCCTTTAGCACTTTAACAAGCCTAACCCAATCTGAAGTTACAATGCTGGGTGTTATTCGTTCTGTAATATGAAGGCAAAGTAGAACAGTGCAACTTTACTGGATTGCAAAACCAGTGCTCAAACCATTTGATAGTTGTGCCCCATATGATACCACAAAGAGTTCAATCGCCGACCACTAACCCACCACCACAGTCAAACATAGCGCATTTTTTACTCCCATACAGATCTCCAGTTATGATAGCTGCAGCATGTGTCATGTTTGCCTAGACCAATAAGCTACTTAAGGTCCATAAAGCATGATTTTTCCAGCATTCACTAATTTTCGAGGGCCCAGATGGGCATCTGCAATGTCACCACCATTTCCAAACTGCAATTCACAAATCAAATCACCATTATATTCTTTTGCATATAGTGAAAACTCTTTTGATTGCTATTTAGTTCTCTCTCTTTTATACAACTTTGGAGATAAGTTTCATGGCAGAACCGCAATCAACACATCTCCACAGTTTTCAGCCAAAAATAATTATCTTTCCAGTTTCTAAGTCCAAAAGCAACATCAATTCTCTAACTATGGCATCAAATTGTAATCTCTTTCCCCTCTTCATCAATGTCATGGAGTAAAGAAGCTTTGTATGGCTCATGCCCATTTCCTTTGAGTTTCTCTTCCATCTCATCCAACAATAATTAAAATGTGGGAATTCAAGATGTGAAGGGTCGCGACTCACGTCCCACAAACTCGTGTACTACATTGTCCACCTCAATTGAACTGCATCCAGGGGTTTTATGCAGTCCCCTCTCACTCATTAACTTCCGGCAGATATCCACATCATCCCAGCGATTCAAAGATGCATAGAAATTGGACAACAAAACATAATTTCCTCCATCACCAGGTTCCAACTCCAACAGATATTGGGTTACCTGTTCAATGAATTTGGTATCCTTGTGAAACCGACATGCTTGAAGTAGGCTTCCCCAGACAACTGAATTTGGCTTCATGGGCATGTTTTTTACAACATCCATTGCCTCCTGAAGAAAACCTGCTCGACCCAATAGGTCAACCATGCAGCCAAAGTGTTCAATTCCAGGTTGAACACCATAAACACTACTCATTTGATAAAAATATCTCCTACCTGCAGAAACCAAACCTGAATGGCTACACCCAGACAAAAGCCCCACGAACGTAACCCCGTCTGGTTTCATATTTTCGTTCTCCATTGCAATGAAAAATTTAATTGCTTCCTCTCCATAGCCATTCATTCCCAAACCCACAATAACAGAGTTCCAGCAAAAGATGTTCTTTACATTAAGGCTATGGAATACATCAAGAGCAGCTTTCATACGCCCACATTTGCAGTACATATCTATAAGAGCATTACCTAAAACCACATCAACTTTGAATTTTTCCCTTCTAATGTAAGCATGTACCCACTCGCCCATATCTATATCACCAAGATGGGCACATGCAGATAACAAGCTGACCATTGTTACTTCTGTCGGCTTCACATTCCCAGCCTTCATTTGTTGGAAAGTAACCATCGCTCGGCCAAATTCGCTTGATTGAACATACCCCGCAATCATGGTATTCCATGTGACAGAATTTTTAACCGAACCCATCTGAACAAACAATTCCTCAGCATTAATTAGCTGCCCCAATTTACAGTACCCATCAATTATCGCATTCCAGGATACTACATCTTTGACAGGACTTTGATCAAACAATAAACGAGCCAAATCAATCCGACCCAACTTGCAATAGCAAGTGATCATTGAATTCCAGGAACAAGAATCTCGCTCTTGCATACCATCAAACAACCTCTGCGCCTCATCGACAAACCCATGCTTACCAAATGCCGATATCATCGCATTGTTCACTACAACATCTCTTTCAGTAATTCCACCAAACACCTGCCGTGCGGACCTCAAATCCCCGACCTTTGCAAAGAAATCAACCAACCCAGTTTGCAAAACCACGTCAAAAACAATACCCATTTTCAGTAACTGACAACGGAAGGATTCCCCTAAATGAATCGCACGCATACCAGCACACGCCCGAAATATCAAAGAGACTATATATTTACTAGGAAACAAATAATTTTCTCTCAACCCATTGTAGAAACCCAGAAAATCGAGCCAATTTTCAGATTCTAACGAAACCTGAACCATGGAATTCCATAAAAAAGGGTTGTTGGGTTTTGTTAGATTCCGCAAGAAAAGCAATGGGTAGTGATTTGTTTTCTGGGTGCGATAACAGGATGTGAGGAAGTTGGTGAGGAGGGAAGTGGAACTAAGACGTCCATTGGTGAGCAATTGAGCGTGGATTTGTTGAAATTGACGAAGGCTTAACAGATTGGTGGTCGATAAGATAACCGTTAGATAATCAGAAGCAAGTGGTAGGGGTCTAGGAATTGAATACATGTAGAAAGTCTTTTAGTTTCGGGAAGCATTTGTCAAACAGAGTTTCATTGCACGGCAAGGTACAACTGTAGTTTCGTTAACTTTACGTCCAAGAAAACTTTTACTAACCTTACGTCCAAGAAAACGAATACCGAAGGCTGCGAATCAAAAGAAGAAAAAAAGAATTACTCCATACATCCCAAATTCCTCCTCCGTTCTTAGCATGCAGATCTTTTTAAATTACTTATATTTTCTTATTCACTTTTTTTTTTGTTTTATATGGTACGAAAATTGCACAGCATGGTAGCGGATCTTTTTAAAAAAGAATTACTCTATACATCCCAAATTCCTCCTCCGTTCTTAGCATGCGGATCTTTTTAAATTACTTTATTTTCTTATTCACTTTTTGGTTTTATTATATGGTACGAGAATTGCACACTATATAAGGTAGCAAAAAGTGGCAGTGGCGTCCCCATATAATCAAAATTAAAACAACCCTCCATTCTCACGTGCTCTCTCTATTTCTCTCTCTTCCTCTCCCCCGACAAACCCCAATTTTATTTTTTCTATGGCCACCGTAAGCCATCCATCCACCTAATGATCCAATTCCCAACGTCAACACAAAGTTTATCTAAATATAAAGCAAAATCCCCTGATTTCTTCTTGATTTAATTGGATATATAGCTTTAAGTTCTTCACAAATATTTAAGCAACGAATGTTCAATTACAATCCTCAAATTGATTGGCACTTTTAAATCTCCCACGAAGAAGCCCTCATGACAATGCATTGTTCTAAATAACTCAAATAATGCAGATTTTTATCATCAACACCCACATCATTAATTTCAAATAAAAAATAAAGTATCCAGTCAAATCAAAATTTTTAAACTAAATCAAAATTAAAGAACATCAGCGAGGCATCTTTAATTTAGTCAAAGAACTGAAAATCATTAAAAACTTTAAACCTTTATCCTAGAGGATTTGACATACTTTTTAAATCCATCAAAATTGAACTGAAGTTGTTAAGTATATGTGTAAGGTTTTTGGCGGCAGAGAAACTTCCCCAGGTTGGGTGTGTTGGTGGTTAGAAATTAGTGTTATGCAGGGGAGAAGAGGGTGGGACTAGAACCCACACTTCATGCATGGAGAGGCAAAGACGTGACAATTGCCCCACTTGCATTAGAATGTTTTTTATGATTCTGAAAATTTTTTAATTGACTTGCTTAGAATGTTTTTTATGATTCTGAAAATTTTACTTTTTATATGTGAAAAATATAAGCAATTTTTTAAAGTATTCGAAATAGTAAAAGTGGTACTAGAAATTTAAAACGGAGGGAGTACAATTTGGCTTGATCAGACAAATAGGAAACTTTGATCCAGGGGGAAAAAAAAAGGACAAAAAGGATGACTACCTTTGTTATTTATTAACTTGGGAAAGTTTCTAACAAAAAAATACCAACTTTAACCTTAATATCTACTATAATAGACACCTAAACTTTGTTAAACTTCTATGGAACTTTGAACATTTAAATCATTGAGCCGTTATTCAATTAGGCTCTTGCCGTCTAAGAGGGTGTTTCGATAACTCATCAATTGCCGGAAAATGACGGTAGGGGCAAATTATTGCATTTTAACGGTGCACTTTTTCGGAATCACAGATCAATGAGAAGAGCAATAATAATTGTCTTAACATGGCATGAGAAATACTGTTGGACACAAAAGATATCCGATCAAGTTGATTTTTGCACCCTTCATCCACTTTAGTTGCACCCTACATGGAAAACGATTGCACTCCTCAACATATTCATTGTACCAACAAACGTGGTTGCAGTGTGGTCAAGTCACACTTTCTGGAAATATTTTCTGACCATTGCACTCTTCGTCCACTTTTGTTGCACTCTACATGGAAAACGGTGCAAATGTGATTGCAATGTGTGGTCAAGTCACACTTTCTGGGAAGATTTTCTGACCATTGCACCCTTCATCCACTTTTGTTGCACTCTACATAGACAACGGCTACACTCCTCAACAAATTCATTGCACCCACGTTGACCCAAATTCAAGAAAGGTGTATGTTCAACTCACACTTTCTGGGAAGATTTTCTGACCATTGCAGCCTTCGTCCACTTTTGTTGCACTCTACATTGACAACGGTTGCATTCCTTAACAAATTTATTGCATCCACGTTGGTCCAAATTCATGAAGGGGGTATTTATGTCAACATTATTATGAGTACTATGTATGTGCAATTAAAATTGTGTGTGCATGTCATGTTGGGAATAATTCCTACAAAGTGGTCCATTGAACATACCGCCATTTTATGGCAATTCTCCCTATTTTTTCCCTTATAGCTGTTTGGTTTGGTGAACCTAGAATGAGTTCCAAAAAAATGTATTCTTTATTTTTGGTGTTAAAGGGGAAAAGATATAAGTCGGAGGGAAACAAGCTTTTTAACTTTTCAGTTTGGTTAACATAAAAGATCTCCAGAATGTGTTCTGCGTGTATCTCTCAAACAATACACCTATTGCAAAACGCATTTTGATATATCTCTTGAATACTCTGTAGATTCATAGTACATTCTGGCCATAATTCAAAAGCCAAAAATGTGAATAGCAGAATGTAAAAAATAAAAAGAAACGAGACTCCCAAACACCCCTCAAATCCACTAAATTGGTGAAGGAATTTGATGACTTAGACTAATGGATTTTTTTTTTTTGAGTAATTTAGCATGAAATAAAAAAAAGGGGCAAAAGAATATACAGCCTACAAGGGCATACCCCAGGAGGACAAAACAAAGAAAAGAAAAGAAAAAGAAAGAAAATAAGCTAACAGCTACAGAATGGAAAAATGGGGGATGGCCAAATGGCTACATAAGGTAAGTGAAGGAACCTGATTATACAAGTCTAATAAGCAAATGCAGAAAACCACAAGAGTTTCTAACCCATCTAGAAAGAAGGGCCAGAAACTTAACAAAAGAAGTTAAAATACACCACATGAATCTAAGCAGAGGGAGGTTGATGCCACATGGTACTGAAGGCAGCACCATCAGATCAAACAGCGTGATGAATAATGGATTGCTACATGTATGGAAAATTCCCACTACGTCCCCCTCCCCCAACCAACCAAAAACAAACCAGGGGACCCTATAGCATACAAAGCACACTACACGATGCAGTCCAATTCGACAATGAACAACTCGAATTTAATCCAAAAAAATAGACGATCGGATTAAATTCATTACTCGGTTTAAATCTGAGCCGTATCGTCATTTGTCAAAATGGACGGTTGGATGATACACTACACAGTGCAGTGCATTTTGCGTGCTACACCATCCCCCCCCCAAACTCCACCAAATCCATTACCAAAAATAATAGAATCATACCAATAAACCATCTCTCCTCCATTATCGAACTAATACCAAAACCCATTTCTCAAGTGTCCAGTCGTTGTTTCTTGATTTCCTTTTTCATAATCCATGTGGACATACTTGAAATGGGTCCTCATTTCCTCTCATTTTATTTCCTCTCATATTACCTCATTAGCCACCAAAAAGTCAGATTTGAGAGACATGTAGTGAGCTTGCCCACTACACTCCTGTAGTGAGCAATCACGGCCGTCCGTGTAGCAATCAACAGTTAGGATTATCTTACATATAAAATACTTATCTTTACGGACAGTTGATTGCATAATGGACGACCGTGGTGTGCTCACTAAAAAGTTCACTACAGGCCCTCTGAGTCCCCACAAAGTCAAGAGAGTTGAGAAGAGGAGACCCAATTTGGTGAAATTGAATTAAAGTTATATGCCAAATAAACCATAACCCAAATTTTGAAAAACAAAGTACCAAAACCCAAAATTTTAATTTGCCATCATAAACCAATATTTCCTTTATGATTCTACACTATTAGATTTGAATCTTTATGATTTCATCCTGTAATTTGATTATGGGACCGTTGTGCCTTTATTAATTACTTTACTAGTATATATTCTTATTAATAATATATTCAATCCTGTTTTCCATCCTTTTAAGCACGTCATTAATTTCTACCTTTTGGTTTCCGCTTATTACGGTGATCCTATCTCTAAATGGGGTTCATTTCCGTACTTGTTTTGAATTTGAACATAGCTATTTTATTTCCTTAGCATAAACTGATTTTGAATTTCAAAATCACACGTCCTAAGCAAGTGAAGAATTTTGCAAGAATAACTATCAAGTCTGATTCCCGAGTCCTTTGGAAACCGGATACTGAATCTGTAAACAGTTGGTACACTCCCATGTCTTCGCAAAATTGGAGCTTAAGTTAATTGGAAGGTCACTTTATACAATAAAAATGGATTACTAATTTACCTAAATGGATGTTTCCATATTTTTGTTACGGTTGAAAAAATTAACCTAAATTAACTTACAGGTTACGATATTCACTAAACATGATTTACTGATTTACCCAAATGGCATTTTTTTTTTTATGATGGTTGTTAAAATTAACATTTGCACATAATGAACATGGTAATTTAACAAATCATTAAAACATGGAAAACTAGTAAACCATGTTCCGTGTATTAACTCATGACCCCATGCATGGAAAACCATCCACTCAAACAACCTGCTAATGAACCTGATATCAACACTAACAAATAAAGTCATCATCCAACATGATCATGTCACGCTAACAAAATCCATCAAGCACAAAGTACCCAATTAAACAAATTCGGGACTTGTCAAAAAATTAACAGAAACTATTCAAATAGTCACTAAGGATTTAAGTTTGTCTTAACCACGAACACTCGTTTCTTCTTATAGGTGCGTGATGGTTTGATGGATTTTTCAGCAACTCCAATTGCTTTTTCGGGGCTGCTTGTTCTTGCAATCATCCATATTTTGTCGAGAGGTCCACGAGTGCAGCTCATCGTTCAGAAATGTGTGTATAATATCAGCACGCATTGCACGACAATCATCCTTTAGAAACTTAAGCCCAACATTTTCATTCCGGAAGTGTTGACTGATAATATGGCATACTATTACCCCACTATCTAGGTTGTAAAAATTCCGAAAAAATAAATTATTAGATGGGGTGTACCGTAAACATGGCATATTAATAAACAATTTTAACAACACAACAAAGCCCATCTTTCATGACTAAAACCAATGACTTTTGGTAAGCAAAAAAATCTTTCGACAATGTTTTACTGGTTCATCATATTTGATGGACATTGGGGTACTAATGCAAACAGTAAACATGTATCCCCAATTCCTAAGGCCTGAATATCAACACACATTAAGCAATCCATTAAAATGGACAACCTATAATCCATGTTTATGATCCTTTAAGGATCTATAATCCATGTTTCTGTTTTAATTTTCCATAGGCCTAGGATCGATTTTCACTCATTTGTTGACCAAAAAAGGTAAATCAATGTCAAATAATCTACTGATTTCGAAGATTGGTTTTTCCAAACAGTGGAAATGGTTCATCGATTCACCATACCAAAACTATCAATGTCCTTAACCATGGTAATCCAGTAATCCATGTTCCAAGGAAAATCAAATTAAGCATGTACATCAAACATTGGGAGATTAATAACCCATGTTCTCAAAATCCCTAATTTTTCGGTCCAAATTAAATGGAGAATGGGGTAATAATCCTAAAGATTTATCGTCCACTGTTTACCTTCAAAAACCCTAGAACACTCTCGACCTTGAAGTTATTTTAAAAAACCCATAGCCGAAATGCCGTTACAATCGATTTACACAAATAAGAATGCCATTCGAACATCGCAATAAAACATGGACGATTGTGGATTTGGGGAAAAAAGAACTTACGAGCCATGGCTGGAGCGATTATGGGGTACACTGGTTAGGGGTTTTCTTCGGTGTTGAAATCGTCAGGCAATCGTTCTTATACTCCGACGCTTCACCGCCATGTTTTGGCTGTTCTCTAGCGTCAGACCGAACCTGGTAAATGGGATGGTGTGGTTGCTGAAATATCTGGGTTTGCCGAAATCTCTATGAAAGTGGGATGGTGGGATGGGACGACTTGGGTAAGGGGAAAATCTTTACCGTAAAATTAGGGATTGGGGAGGGTTGAATTTTGGGATGAGGATTATCTGGTTGTTGTGGATGGTGGGATGGGAAGAATGGGGTAATGGGAGATTTTTCACCGTAATACTAAGGATTTTAGAGGGATGGATTTTGGGATGAAAAATATTCTATAACCGTCCACCAAAAAATAAGGTGAAAAGGTCATGAAACTGCCCATTTTTTACGGTCAGTTTGAGTATTAAACGTGCAGCAGCTTTGTGGGATGGTTTTTGGGGCCATTGGCTTTTCAAAATCTGTTATTATAATATAGGAAATACAAAGAGCCAAATAATTTGTAAGGGCTTTTTGGGTATTTTTAAAAAGTCAGGATGGGATAAGAACTATTTAAAACCATTAGGATGAATCATAACTATTTTATTTGTAGAGGATGGCTAATTAACTGCCCCAAACAAAAACCAACAAATTTATTGAAATGCAACCCATTAAGCCACATCGAGTAGACCCATATTCCACTGCACCAACATTTTTTAAACTACCATACAAAAACCTGTAAGTCTAAACCCTAATTTCATCTCTCCATACATCAAATCTACATACTAGAGAGAGACAGAGAGTCACAGAATCCCCACAGAAGGGGCAAAACCTAAGGATCAACTCCCCAATAACAAAATGGAAAATTCTAAAATCCACCCAATGAGCTGATTATAAGGCTTAAAAAGTGTATGGGAATGTGTGAAAAATGTATAGGAATGTGTAAAAGTGTATGAGAAAGTAAAAAAAATACATTGGAGTATGTGTTTTTTTTGTTTTTTTGTTGTCTTATTGTCAGCCCACTGGGCTGACAATAGAAAAACCCTAACAAAATCCGCATCGAAGCACATTTCGAATCTCCGAACCACGCAACCGCTGCCGTTGGGCCTCGTTCCAACAGGAAGAAGAGATTACAATTGTTGATGTACATTAGCGGCTCTTTTCCCGATAACCACGAACTGGGACGGAGAATAGCTTTTGTAGCAGTTCGATAATGGAGAAGAGATGGGTTATTGACAAGGGTGTCCATGGACCGGTTCCTGGTGGTTCCGGTTGAGAACCGAACTGAACCGCTCGTGACGGATATTCGTTTTCAACATTCGCAACCGTCCGTGAGTGATCTGGCTGCGGATCGGTTGTGGATTGGTTTGGCAATTTGAGCACTGTACAATTTTCAATCAAAAGAAAATGACTGATGACATAATATCTAGTAGTACTATTTCCTAGAAGCCGGAACAGTTAATGGAATGGATTTGCCCAAAGCATGAAAAAAGAGTACCTTTTGAAGCTTCAAACTCGATGTTCTTTACCAGAAGTTTTACCATTTTCAGCAAATTTTTGGCCTGTTGCTTGACTCTCGTGAGGTTTGTATACGTAGAGGTGTCTACGGACCGGTTCCTGGCGGTTTCGGTTGAGAAACGGAACCGTACAGCTCATGGCGGATATTCGTTTTCAACATCTGCAACCTTCCGTGAGTGACATGCAGATGGACAGTTCGGTTGCGGATTGGTTGGATTGGTCGGTTTGGGCGGATTGGGTGATCCGCTGGGCACCCCTAGTTATTGACAGTATTCTAAAAGGCGCCTAAGCGCTATGCGATGACCAATGCCGCGCGTAGGAGTCTAGGCGGCAGACCGATTAATCGGACATAAGGCGCATTTTTTATAATTAAAAACAATAAAAAATATATTTAACTCACTTATTTTGAATTAAAATGATTTTTCTACTTATTAAAATCTATTTCTGACGGCCCTTTATCTTTTACTTGTTGAAAGAAGCATTTTGATCAGAAATGACATATTCGTTTCGTAAATTATATCACCTCTTAGGTCGAACAGTGTAATTGAGTATCGATAATGAACATTGAAACCGAAAAAAAAAAATCAGGTTTGGTAGTTTTGACATTAATTTTTTAGACAAAGAAGTTAAATAGAGTTGCGTAATTTTACGTCTTTAGTCATTTTTTTAAATATTTTAAAAAAAAGTTTCTTTTTGAAACAATAAATAAAATTAATAAATAATTTGATAAAAATTATCGAAGACGGGAAAAAAAGGATGCCAAAACAATAAAAAAAAAACTTTGAAGATAAATTGATGGGGATCAAACAAAGTATTCAGTCATTGATAATTCACGGTATCTTATTTGTCGGTAAGGAACTGGTAGGTGAACAGTGAACTCACCAAAAATGGAAAGTGCCAAAACCTTTTCTTTTTTTTTTTTGGCTTATTGGTTTTTTTTTTTTTGTTAATATATTGTGAGAGAATGACTTATCTTGAAATTTGAAATAAACTGGTCTTCTTTAAATTGCCTTAGTGGATTATGCAAAGGTTTTAAAAGTATGTTGAAATGCGTAAAAAATGTACTCTCTCAATCCCAAAATTTTAAGCGTGTTCACTTCATATTTCCAAAAAAAATTCCAAGAAGATTCTTTTCCATCTCTTATCTCTCAAATCATTAATCACGTTTCTCTCTCTACTCATACCCCTCTCTCCAATTATTATTTTCATTTCTCTCTCTATCTCTCTCTCCAATTATTACTTTTTCTAAAAACCCATTCAAACATTATTTCAAAAATATTTCTCAAAATATTATTCTCAAACTCTTAACCAAACAAAGTCTTTTTTGGGGAATCTAACATTTTAAAGAGACACAATCTTCAAAATATAAATACTTCCAAATTTACTCTACCTTTTGAATTGCAATAATTACTTTTTTAGATTTAATATATTTTCCCTCCATTTTTTACTTTAAATTTGAATGCGGAGATGAATGACAAAAGAAATGACTCAAAAGAAAGTGGACAATAATTTTGAGACATCCAAAAAAGGAAAAAAATGAACCAAAATTATGCGACGGATGGAGTATAAAAGTAGGTATAAATGTATTGAAAAGTATAAAATGTGCATAGGAGTAGAGTGCAAATTTATTCACCCTCACCTAACGAGCGTGAACAAAACTTTCACCCTGATTGGTGAAAAATGTGAGGTCCACGGAATCACATAACATTTTGGTAAACATGATATTATTTTGTGATGAACCTCATCACTTTTTGATAAGCATGACTTTATTTTGTGATAAAGTGAGAGTTTTGTGAACAAATCTGCACTCTTCATTGGCTCCACAGTCCACACCCAGGTGTGCCTCCAAAACACCACAAACTCACTCTTCGGAGCGGACTTCTTGAGGTCCGTGTAAAACAAAGGAAAAAAGAAAAAGAAAAATACATGTAAAATAACCCGAGTGAATGAATATTCGAGATCCAGCTGCCCACTGGTCTTCCTCTCTATTGATTCGAGGGAAACTTCGTCCATCCTCTTCCACCCACGTAATCGCCCTCGTACCTCTATATACGGCCCTACCCAATTGCTCTGTGGATTCTTACGCAAGTATATATACATTTGAAAATGACCCTTATAGGGTTTCACATTCGTGAGGATACAAACTTGTTCTCTCTCTCTCTCTCTCTCTCTCTCTCTCTGCAGTTCGTGGTTGGCTCAGACATGTCTCAGCTTGAACAAAATTGTAAAACAGCCCAAGAAGGTAAATATATTCCTGTTTCTAAAATCGGGTTCTTTTTCTTAATCACTATATTATCCTGTATTTTCGTTGACTTGTATGCGAGCGTGTCTAATCAGACTTGTGGATAGTTTCTATGGTTGTTGAAATGGTTTGGTACTTTTAGATTTAATTTAATGCTGTTCTTGGATTTGGGTGTTCGAAACATAATTCATCTGCTTTCCTCTGTGGTTATAATCTCGTCTGTGATAATGGAATTCTGGGTTTTGTTGGTCCTGTCCTCTATCTGCGTCCTCCAAAACTCGAATCCGAACCATCAAATTTATCAATTTTCGTTTTGCCTTTGTTACTATCCTAATGTCCCACATGGACTAAGTATGGACTTAGCCTTGTGTATATAAGCTCTTGGGGCACCCTCTACTTGTAAGCCGGTTTTCAAGGGTGAGTGAGTGTATCATTGGTATCAGAGCTAGCCATCACGTTGCAATTCGACTCACGGAAGGGGCAACCTATCGGTTGGGTTAAAATACCTGAAAAGTATTGAATACTGATAGGTGAGTGGAGTCGCCAAAAACGAGAAAGGGCTACCATCGGGTTAGTGTCGATAGAGTGAGCCGCCGTAGACTTCGCTTACGGAGCGTGGTGGTATATTACGATCCCAATGTTCCACATGGACTAAGTATGGGCTTGGCCTTTTGTATATAAGTTCTTGGACACCCTCTCCTTGTAAGCCGATTTTCAAGGGTGAGTTCTACCCGTGAGTTTGTATCAATCTTCTTCCGAATTCATAGCTCCCATTGAAACCTTAAACTCCTCGAACATGCTTCAATCGCAAAACTGTCTAACACCCTTACCACAACCACTGCTCTGATACCAATTGTTAGGAATCAAACAACATGTTCAATGCACGACGCCCCTACGGATCTTGGAAACTAGAGTGATAGAAATCGCAAAATAAAAAAGTGCGTAATAAACAGAGAACAAGAAAGACACACTGATATACATGGAAAATTTGTATTCTAGTAATAAGGATATTATAATTAGATAATGGAATTCTGAGTCTTAAACATATGATGATTGATTTGAAAGTGAACAAGATTGTTTGGAACTTGTGAAAAGAAGAGAGGAGAAGGGAAAAACAGAAATTCTCTTCTATCGTTGGGTTTGAGAGGAAAGTGAAGAGAAAGTAGCAAAATCCAGTTTTGAGCTCATAAAGTTTTCTCTACATTTTTCTTATGGGTCCTATACATTTTTCACACATTTCAATATACTTTTTAAACCTTAGCCCAGTGGGCTAATTTTAGAATTTTCCTTTTCTTATACTCACCTTCTTAATTACTTTCTCCTCTTTTCCATTCTCTTCCTCAAGTTCCAAACAGAGTGTAAGCATGGCTTTTGTGGTGCTTTTCACTTCCTCTTTATGAGGAGCCGCAAGCGCTTTAAGAATTTCCTTTTACTTCTTTGGTGCGAGTTTGGCATGAATGTGTCATATGTGTAAATCTTTGTTGACATTTGATGATGCAAAATATGTTATTCAACTTGATCTACAAAAGTCATGGTTATAAGTAGTAGTTCTAGACTTCTAGGAGACCTGGTTGTTGTGATTTTTTTTGTTTGGAGATATTTGTTTGTAGTTTGGTAGCAGAAACTCTGAAGCAACCATAACGTTTTATATGCTTCCGCGTGCTGAAATATTCTACTGTTCAGCTGTCATCGGCATTTGATATTGCAAAAGGATTTAGGTTCTTGTAACTATGCAATCAGCCTTGATTCTCCATTCTTTTCATTCAATTTTGCATGTTATTGCTTTATGCTAACATGAACATCTACTTCTTCTGCTATTGCTCAGGTCTAAATCTTGGGTTTGCAGTTGAAGTTGATTCTTGACGTTTCTCTACTTGATATTCATCATAAGGTCTCCTCAGCTGCTGAAGATATTTTTCCTGCATTTTCTAGTTTGTCCCTAAAATAGAGAAACCAGGGAATGCTGAAAGATGTGCTTGAACATTCGGGACACTTCCTCTGAAGTCAGCAATATTTTCACCTTACAAAAGCTACTTTTCTTCATCTTTGATGAGACTGGCCATTTAGTTCGTACATTACCCAGTCATGTTCAAATTCACAGCACAACGATCAGTTGTAAATGTGTGAAGACGGTTGAGTATCTGCTACCGTTTATTGCTCCCGTTAGGTAGGCTTCATACATCATATTAAAAGGAGATAATAAGAGTATTGTATTGTCATATATCTTGCATTTTTGCTCTGGTATGGATAAAAACGGAAGCATATTGTTGGAAAGATACGAATTAGGGAGATTACTTGGCCAAGGAACCTTTGCTAAGGTTTACTACGCGAGAAGTCTCAGGACTGGCCAGAGTGTGGCCATTAAAATGATAGACAAGGAGAAAGTTTTGCGGGTAGGGCTCGTTGATCAGATCAAACGCGAAATATCTGTTATGAGACTGGTTAGGCACCCTTATATTGTGCAGCTTTATGAAGTTATGGCCACCAAAACCAAGATATATTTCGTCATGGAGTGTGCTAAAGGAGGTGAGCTTTTTGATAAGGTGGCTAAAGGAAAGCTAAAGGAGGACGTTGCTCGAAAGTATTTCCAACAGTTGATCAACGCCGTTGATTTCTGCCACAGTAGGGGTGTCTATCACAGGGATTTGAAGCCTGAGAATTTGCTGCTTGATGAGAATGAGAATCTCAAGGTTTCAGATTTTGGTTTAAGTGCATTTGCAGAGTCAAAACGCCAAGATGGGCTTCTTCACACCACTTGTGGAACCCCTGCCTATGTTGCTCCTGAGGTGATTAACAGGAGAGGCTACGATGGGGCAAAAGCTGATATTTGGTCGTGTGGTGTGATCCTATTCGTTCTTCTGGCTGGTTATCTCCCATTTCAGGATTCAAACTTGATGGAGATGTATAGGAAGATTGGAAAAGCCGAATATAAATGCCCTAATTACTTTCCTCCAGAGGTACGGAAGCTATTGTCGAGGATGTTGGAGCCAAATGCCAATTCCAGAATTTCTATGGCCAGAATCAAGGAAAATTCTTGGTTCAAAAGGAGGTTGAGCGCCAAAGAAACAAAAACAGATGCAAAAAGAACGGAGACAGCTTGTCCGAGTACAGAATCAACTTCTGGAATGGCTGAGTCCAGTAGTATGCAAGAACTATTACTGAAACCTGCAACCTTGAATGCTTTTGACATTATCTCATTTTCTTCCGGATTCGATCTATCCGGCTTGTTTGAGGATTCCCATCTAAAGAAAAAAGCAAGATTTACTTCAAGGAAACCTGCCTCTGTCATCATATCCAAGCTAGAGGAAATGGCAAAGCGGTTGAAGCTGAGGGTGAGGAAAGCGGATAAAGGGTTGTTGAAATTCGAGGGGGTGAAGGAAGGTAGAAAGGGGATCCTATCCATTGATGCAGAGATATTTGAAGTCGCTCCAGCTTTTCATCTGGTGGAGGTGAAAAAATCTAACGGAGATACGTTGGAATATAAGAAGCTTCTAGAAGATGGCATGAGACCTGCTCTAGAAGACATTGTTTGGGCATGGCAAGGAGACCATCAGCAGCCACCACTGGAACTCCATCCGCCACCAGAACTGCCGCCAGAGCAGCAGCCACAAGGCCCACAACTGCTAATGCATCATCGTAACCTGCAGGATAAGTTACCTTAATAGTTATTCCTAGCCATTTTTCTAGAAGATGGCATGAGACCTGCTCTAGAAGACATTGTTTGGGCATGGCAAGGAGACTGGCAGCCTCCACCACTGGAACTCCATCCGCCACCAAAACCGCCACCAGATCAGCAACCACAACCTCAACAACTGCTAATACATCAGCATAAGCTGTAATACGTCAGCATAAGCTGCTAATACCTCAACAAGGCATTTTTCTGTACTAGCTGGAGTTTGTATCATATCTTGTTTTTAGTTTGTATCATATCTTGTTTTTTACTCCTTTGGTGGTGGTTTTCCACACGTTATAGTGTAATCAGCTGTGCTTTTTCATTTGCTTTTATATGGATGTCCTTCGTAAAGTTTGAAACTTTACTTAAGCTTCTTAGCTATCAGAGAAGAAAGTTGATTTTTGTTAGTCATTGCACTATCTTATACTCCCTCCGTCCCTTTTTAAGTGTATTACTTCGTAAATCCAACTTATTAAAAAAAAACATCATCATTACACATTTTACATAAACTTTTATCTCCACTACATACTTTTATATCAACTTTTACCTCCAATTTCCAAAATTATCCTCCGTTTTTATCCTTTAACTCTTTACCCACTATTTTTCAAAAGGGCAAAATGATAATTGTACAAACTTTTACCCATTAACTTTTCAAAACACACACTTATTAAGAAACAACCCAAAATGGAAATGTCTACACTAAAAAATGGACGGAGGGAGTAACATTACTGAATTAAAGGCCTTTACTAATGAAAACACCCACCATGACTAGGCATTCGTAATGCTAAGGGAAATCATGTGCAAGAAATGAGTGTAAAAGTCTGGCAATTAAAATACAGCCCTGATACCAACAAAAAAAAAAACACTTATAACCTGGATTTCTGGTTCATCTTTTTATTTTTTGATTTGTTTTTTTCCTCTTGATCAACGCAATAGTGACAAACGTGTCTTCAGGTATATCATATGCCAGCAAATACGTTAATACGGATGTAAAAATCACAAATTTAAATAAGCATCTGATTTATTACAGAACAGCCGCAACAGCCTCTTTGTTATTTCTCTATTTTCAGCAACCAAAGGTTGCGTGTCCAACGACTCCAAATTCAAACAAAAATGGGTGATTGCGTCAGGTCAATTGTTTCAGGACAGACATCTGAAACTTCTCTCTTCTTGCTACTAAACATAATTCTGTACCCGGGCGAGGGGGATATCAAGTCTACGACATCAACTTCACGAGAGAAAACTGAAGTCAAGATTGAAGGTTCGTCATACTCAACAGCTCTAACCGGCCGATCAAGTTCAACCCCATTATCCTCTTCAATCAGTGTAACAGCCTCTCCATTTTTGCTTCCTTCTGATGCACTAAACGAACTAGTGGAAATGGAAGATGACTCGTGCACTGTAGTTGTAGCCGCAAAAAGTGGATGTTGTCTTTCTCCTAAAGTTGAACTAAGCAAATCTTCTGACTGTCTTCTGCCATCGGCTTCTTGTATCCCTACACCATTCTGGTTATGAGTAGTCTCTTCAGTATCCCTCCTCCAATTACCGAATTCTGCAACAGTTGATCCTTCGCTTCCAGATCCATACTCATTACTTATATTTTTGGACATTTCATCATCATGCATTTCCTCTTCATCTTCGAATACATTATTATGAGCTGTTCCTGTATAGCAAGGAAGCTCGTCCAAGGAACAAACTTGAACCCTCATGTGCTTTGGTAGGCTAGGGCAACCGGCAGAATGCTGTGTGTACTTTGTTGAGAAAAAGTTTACTGTGAGGTTCAGGCTAACCATAAACAGAAAAGAGGTCAGCGACAGAGCAACAAGTTAAAGGGAAACCATTTGTAATGAGAGAGAATGTCTTACTTCTCCCAGGCCGGCAAGGTGAGCATTTTGTAGGCAAGCCTGATTTTATTGGCTAACCCAGTGAGGGATTTCAAAGTCGCAGCTGCATCTCTCACGGCAAGCGACTCTCTTGGGTGCTGCCATGCCCATTCAAACTGCAAAAATTTACAAGAAACCTTATTCCTGCTCTGTGTTCTTGCTTACCATCGGATATTGTAAGACAGTCAAAAAAAGAATTGAATACCTATCAGTGCCAATGCATTTGTCACAGGGTTAGGATGACTTTGGCATGCTAGAACTATAGACTTCGCTATATTTGAAATTAAGACAGACAAAAAAAGAATTGAATGCCTCTCAGTGCAAATGCATTTGTCACAGGGCTAGGATGACTTTGGCATGTTAGAACTATATCATGACATCGCTTTATTTGAAATTAAGGCTACACGATCCAACTGGAACCATAGGCACAGTTGAAATAACATTCCTTGTGCACTCAAAACTGTCTCAAGTTTCGCAAAATTCTAAAATCAAATACTCCTATATAATCTCTATAAGGAGGGACAGAATCACAAAGAACAAGCTTTTTACGAGGAAACGGAGATACTATTAACTAGGACAATTGACTAAAATAGCAAAAAAAGATGCACACAGACCAGGAGAAGAAACAAACCACAAACCATACAATGCCTCACCTACATCCTATGGTCTTTCATATACTGATATACCAAATGAGAAAATGGCCCACATTCTATATAGATCCATTTGCATGAGTTATCAAAATGGTAGAATTCTACCCAAAACCATTACTTGCTATTTTCTATATACTATGGTTTTGCTGATGCTGGAAGTTTTCTGTGATGCCCATTGACAGTTTTGAATTGGTAATGACTGTCAACGTGCCAAAAGCGTGTTCAAGAATTGCCAGGAGATTAAGGATGTCCGGAACAGCCTGTTTTGCAGCAGTGGGAGTCGTACTGATAATGGATCATCAAACCATCACATGGGCATTATTTTGATGACATCAAGTCGTTGAGGGCGATTAGAACGGAAAAAAAAAAATAGTCTGCTCCTAGCATCCAATCCCTAGCAAAACAAGCTTTTAATCCCATTGCCTAATTTGGTGGAAAACAATCAGAAGCCAAGGATTGAGTTCATCATTGGGTAATCCCCATGTGATTTTTATTCCATACGATAAGCCATACCAGCAAATAACAATAATCCAACAGACCCACAATGTACTGAGATGAACTTCAAAAATAAATGGGTAGCAAATTGAAAGCAACACTAAATTTTCAGAGACATCCTTGCAGCTGCTAAAGAGAGAGTTTCACATGAGAAGTCAAAGAGAAGATCAATGATAATGTTACCTGAAGAGCAGATACATGGGTAGGGAAACCATAGATGCAGAAAACCATTTCCCAAGGACGCCTAGACTTGGTCCTTGATGCACCACATCCAATTTCCCCATTATGCTGTCTAATTCTACGCCTTGGATTCACCGTAAACCTATCAAATTGGCAAAAACAGATCAATACAAAAGATGAACACAATTCATTAAGTTCAAGATTTCAAGGACTACAGTCGAAATTAACAATCAAAAAATACATGGCCAAGAGGCTCAGTTTGAATGGCAAAATCTTGCGGGGAAATGAAAATGTAGTTTCTGTTGGTTTCGAATCAATTGCAATAAGAAACCATATTTTCATGAAGGAGGAATCTGATCTCCACCCTCCCGCGTACGTAAATGGAAATGCAGGTACAGTACCCGTCACCACGGCAAGAAAGTATTCGTCACACCAGAGGATCCCATCGCACCTGTGTCGGGACTGAAGCTAAGATCCCACCGCGCGTGGGTGGTGTTAGGATTATGCTCAGCCCTAACAAGGGTTTATGGGACTCGAACCTGGGCCTAAGTCCGATCCACCACTGAACCAAAACCTCATTGTGGTGTTAGGATTATTTCTAGTGATCTGAATTATCTTAAAAAGTAATTAATGAATAAGTCCAAAACCTCTGCCATAAAATTACTCTGTAATTTATTTCTAGTGATCTGAATTCCATTTCTCCTCAAGATTACGAGCATCCAAACGCGGAATGCTAAGCTTAGATCATAGCAACAGGGTGAATAAAGGAACCAAAATTACACACACATATATGCGTACCCGATGTAAGTTCGACCTTTGTGCCTTGGGCTGAGGGAAGTGAGCAGGTAACAAGCGAAGAACCCTCCTTTTCCTTCTTTCCTTACCCCGGCTGTTTCCTTATCTTCTTTCCCCCGTACAACTTCTTGGCAAGGAATTAGGGTTTCTGATCCCGACTTCTTTTTCCTCTTGTCTTTGGAGATCGCTGTTCGTGAATTCCTTCTCCCCATCTCTCTCCCTCCCTCCCTCCCTCCCTCCCTCTCTCTTCCCCCTGATGTGATCGGTATTTTGTTTTATCGGAGACAAATTCGACCGTTGTGGCATAGCGTTTGAAATAAGGCACGGTGCAGATTTCATTTGGGAACGGATTATCTGGACACGGCTCCTGTCCCAATTTTGCTACCACCACACACAAACACATATAAACACTCACAGTCGCAAAATAGGGGAGGACAAAAAGGACTTGCTAACCGTCCAGAAATTATTGTACAAAAATTTTATCTCGGGGATCCTCGGAAAAATATTCTAAGAATAATGAACGGTTCGGATCACTCGTGTGGGACCCAAAAGTGGGTCCCCGAGAGCGTTTTGTACATTTTCTGTACAATAATTTATGTACCTGTAGGTTTATCCGGACAAAAAACAATTTCTGCATTCGAAAAGAACATGGTATAAGAGTCAATCATGGAAATAGGACACAAACTAATTCTTTAATGCCAAAAGGACAAATCACTTAAACATTTAAAAAATGCCTCCGTTAGCCCATGAAAGTGTCTAAACCCCCAAACCCTATGAAAATGCCTAAACTCCAAAACCTAATGAAAGTGCTTAAACCTAAACCCTAGGGTACCCTATAAAATTGTCTAAAACCCTAGGGTATCCTATGAAAGTGCCTAAACCACTAAAACATTATAATTGGAAAGTGTACCCTAAACCTAAACCCCAGAGTACCCTATAAAAATGCCTAAACCACGAAAATCCTATAATTTGAAAGTGCATCCTAAGTGTCTAAACCCACTATACCCTACCCCAAATGGCCTAAACCCCCTAAAATTGAACCTCATAATTGAACTCACCTCTAAAATTGAAGAGAGAGAAATCAATTTGTCTCACCCAAAAATTATTACACACAGGAAAGAGAGGAGAGATAGAATTGAAAGTGATGTGCCATCAATTAATGAGAGAGAGAGAGAGAGAATTAACGAAAGTGACGGGATGGGTGGGGTGACTGGGCGAGTGTGACTGTCAAGCTCTTTTTTTTCTTTTTTTTTTTAGCAGTGCATAAAGGAGGCGCCCAAAGAGTTTAGTATTAAGGACATTTTTGTTTAGTATTGTTCCCTTGAGCCCTCAAAAATTTCCTACCAATGTATTAGAAGCCTTAAAATAAGTTAAGTTGGACTAAATACCCTTTAAAGTTCCAAATTTGTCTTTTTAGACAATTGTCTGTATTTTGGTGCTCATGTCCTGTCCAGTTTCGCAATGGCACGGTCTCTTCTCGTTTTCAATTATTTTGTGTCCATTTCGGATCAAAAAATGATTTTTTTTTAGCCAAAGAGAGAATTTCATTCTAAGAGCAATGTCAATATAAACTTTTTTAGCCAAAGAGAGAGAATTTCATTCTAAAGCAATGTCAATAAAACATACTAACCTGATAAAAAAAAAATAAATGAAGAATCAAAAATGATTGGAATCGCTTTTTGTAAAACATAACCAAACAAAAGAATATCCATGTTGAAATCGATCTGATTGGATAACTTATAAAATATCCATGTTGAAAATTTTTGGATTACTTATAAAATATGAAAATCTCGTTAAAGAGGGAGAAAGGAAAAAGGAAAAAGGGCAAGAGTGGTTTGAAACTTTATGGTACATTTTTCTTACACAAACACAATTTGTTGAACGATTTCGGTCATTTATATATATATATATATTCAGAATGGACCCAAAAAGATAAAATATTGGAGGGGATTGTGAGGATTGGACCATATTCAATTTACACGCAATCACATATTTTGTGGTCCCCACACATCTAGTATGTGGTTTTAGACCTAACGAAAAAAGAAAGAAAAAACAGAAAATTTTACCCATAAAAGAAAAGAAAAAACAGAAGTGAGCACACACTAAGGAGGGGTTTTTTTAGAATAAATTGCCTTTTTACGGATTTGGGGGAGGTGTTGTGCACTTGGGTGCTTTGCACCGTGCTGTGCACCTCTCAGCCATCCGATTGTGTTTTGGACGGCTCAGATGTGTTCGACAATTATAATTTAATTTTGATTTATTTTGATATGTTGGTGAGTCGTCGTCCCACTCGAGAAATATTGTTTGTGGATATCTATTTTACTCTCTCCGTTTCAAGATAAGGGTGTCATGGTATGAGTAAATATTGTTTGTGGATATCTATTTTGCTATTTGCACCCTATATAAGTACATTCAGCAATGAAAATGTAAGCGGCAAAGATGTCTTGTATTGGCAACTTGGCACTCTCGTCGGTTTGGGCACCCCGAAAACAAGTTCCTGGTTCCGCCCGTGGGCCGTGGGTAAGGGGAGATTGACCATGAAACTAAATATTTGAGCATTTGTGAGCATGGTGAGAGAGGGATCGGAACCGGATCCATTCTGCAAAGCCAGGAAACTAAAAGCTAATCCTCATATCCTCCGCCCCACCATGAAACTAAAAAGCTGAATTGTCAAACCCAGAGATCCATTCTGCAAAGCCAGGAATTGATGATAATCCATAATGCATTCTCAAAGTAATACGTAAAGAATGTAATAGCCTGTTCAATCCAAATCAGTATGAAATTCGAAGCAAAGTAAAATGGGTACTTTACAAATTCAACAAGTTCAGTAACAGCATAAACTATGGGGATAATCTGGAAACAGAATTTCCAGGGTCAAGCATCTTTCGATATGTCTTCAGTCACTAAAAAGATATGAAGTAGATGACAAGATAACGGAATTCTAACAATCACCTATTCAAACCATGTTTCAAGAACAAGGCACCAATAACCTTAATTTAACTATATTTGTGCCCCAAAAAGACCACGATAAAATGTAAGGGACGACTAACATAATAGTAAGAAAGAAAAAGCCTTGCCGTAAGGATAAGCATCTGAATTTCAGCAACCACCAATGAACCTCTACAGCAAAGTCCTGCAAAGTCGCAATATTTTAAACAGTCCCAAGGATTGTCTAACCAAGTCAAGTGCTTCAATGAGATTGGTTCATCTGTTAAGCACTCCTCTCCCCATATATTTGACTGCTGCATACACAAGCAGACACAGATTTCAGATACAAATTCGCGATCTGTCAAAATTCTTCATAGAAATTGTCATCTCTATATTGGTAGTTTACATCTACCTCATCAAACGTGTGCCCCATCTACCCTCAAGTATGTTTGTGTAGGCTAAAGATATAAGGCCTTTTTCGCACATTCTGAATGACCACTGCCAAGGAGAAGGATTCAGGACTGCAACTGAGTGCAAAGCACCAAAATACAGCACATGCTAAAGATTTCCCAACCAGTGAAATAAACTAGTGGTGACAAACAAAATGTCTTCTGTTGCAATAGGTAAAGCTTCCTTCCAGTATCTGATTCCGCAAATAACCATAAAACAATCATCTGAAGCTCCAACTACACAAACATCTCTCAACATAGAATGCTCAGTATTCAGCAAAGGATTTTGAATAAACAGATCTACCATACAACATTCTGTTGAAGAGACTCATGCAGCTTGCTCCCCTCGTTCAAGAGGACAAAGCTTGAGAAGCTTCAGCGTTGATAAAGTTAAAAAGCAAAATGGTCACACATCAAGTGACGTAGTCACTGATAGGACCTGATCATAATGCAAGCACACACTGCCTGTTTACGGAACAAGAGAGGATATTCAATTGTGCCAAACTGTGGTGCCCAAGAGTTCATCTGGGAGTGAAACGCTTCAACCTTCTACTTCACAAGTCCATCACCATATTGTTACGCAACAAAATCATTTCAATCCACGCATAACGATCAAGAAAGAAAAACCAACCAAAAAGATCAAAATACAACAAAAGACACACATGCATCAGAGGTGTGGTCAGATCTCTCACACCCCCTCCACTCCCTCAGTTACTAAAACCCTAACTCTCTTGATCCAATAAAAACCTACAAAACTTAGGCCAATCCCCCTCGGGCTCACAACACATGCAAGAAAAGGATTTCAAAGGACAGATACAACAATATACAGCATATATCCAATTCTTCAGAAGATATGTCTTTCAGATTCAAGTACAAGAAGCACAAACAAATATTAGTAACCAGAACACAAACTTGAAGGAACTCATATACAGATTGCAAGAATAGGCATACCTTTTAGTAAAGCAAATTCTACAACAATTTTGGCTGAGAGCCAGTACAGAGGCAATTCAGAGCCAGATGATAGCAAAATATAGGTGAAAATATAACCTAAAAGTGTAAAAAACTCAACGTATAGAACCAATAAATGCGAGATGATCTTGATAAGTCTGGTCATCTTCTTCTGAATCGCGAAAGAGAACACAACAATAGCAAGTGGTCAGCAAATCAGCTGGAGCGCTTGGAAGTTGAAGGCGTAGAAGACACCAAATTCCTCCACAGATAGCGGCCGCTCGCCATATCCACGCAGGTCCAGAACCCCATCTTCATTACCCCCAAAACCTGAAATTTCACAAATAGAATCAGAACAATCAATGCTAAAATAAACCAATTCAAGTACATGAAAAAGAGAGTAATTTTGTTCACCCTCACATCTAGTGATTTTTACATTTACCCACATTGAGCAAGATAAGTTGTGGGTTCCACTTCGATAACAAAAAATGTTCAGAATATCAGTAAGTACTTGATCGAAAATTCAACTCTGATCTATTAAATTCTAGACCCAAAAATTAGAATTTTCGATCAAGAATTTACTGATATTCGATTCAACTCCGATCTATTTAGTTGTAGACCCAAAAATTAAAATTTCCGATCAAGTATGTATTTACTGATATTCAATTGAGACAAATTCTTTCATGGGGGTAAAGTTAATGGCTCTCATTGAAAAAGAAAATTCGAAAAACAAACCCTAGAAATTAATGGAAAACACAGGAAAAATTGAGACCTTGGTGGATCGATTGACCGAATCGGGTTTTGCGGAAGAATCAGAAGTAGCATTGGCTGAATCTTCGGAAGGGTCTTCGAGGATTTGGGGCTGAGATTTCAGGTTTTTTAGAACGAAAAACCCGGCGAGCGTGGCTGAAAGGAAAATCAGAATGAGTCTCAGCGGGCACATCTTTCGTTTCTTCAGAGAGAGAGAGAGAGAGAGGCTCCGATTAGGGTATTGGATTGGTTGAAGAAAAGGGATGAGAGTTGGTGGGGGTTGGTTACCTGAATTGTCAACACGGTTACTGGGTTTGGTGGGAATGCATGCATTATCCCCTCCTTCAATGGTTTGACCATATCAATATGTACATGTGATGAAAATGATTTGTGGAATGATTTGTGGGAGGGATTAGTTAATTAATCTTGATTATCTTCTTTAAGTGATGGGCAAGTTGGGATATTAATGGTCCTAAAATAAACATATCTTATGTTTGAAAAAAATAAATTGATATTTGCACTCTACGTCTGAATGCACTTACAAAAAATTATATAAAACACTATTTTCCTTTTTAAATAAATTATAATTGCATTTTTTTGAAAAAAAAATTGAGTGTGAATGTTATTCCCCTCTTTTTAGCAAAAGAAACACCCTTCTTGCAATCCACCAATATACTTAGATCCGCGAATTATTAAAACCTAGAGTACTTAGGAAACGTGAATAATATAAAGGCTAGCCTAGCATGTCTTTAGAAAGGCTACAAGGCAATCAAATTAGGAAAACATCCATAATAAGAAGGGCGACTTGTTCAAAAGTCTCAGGCAAAGAATTTGTAACCCCATTAATCCACCAAACAAGTTTATAATCTATCTAGTCTTAACGCTAGCATCTTTCTTCATTTTTTTTTAATTTTTTAATTTGTTTTTTACGAAAAAAAGTTTGTACCTCTATGGAAGTTCCAAAAAAGTTTGTACCCTATGAAAGTGCCTAAAATTCTAGGGTACTCTATGAAAGTGCCTAAAACCCTAGGGTACCCTATGAAAGTGTCTATACCACTAAAACCCTATAATAGAAAAGTACACCCTAAAACCTAAATCCTAGGATACCCTTTGAAAGTACCTAAATTTTATAAAAAAAAATTGTGGACCTTAGACCTTGTAAAACTTTAACATGGACTAAATGTCCCAATAAGTCCCCACTTATGGACCCTAGAACAATTACCCGACTACTTAGGAAACGTGAATAATATCCTAATTATTAAAACCTAGAGTACATGATGATAACTTCGTAACATAATATTCCTAAAATTATTTTAACAGCATCATTACATAAGAGGGATAATTTGATTGTCTTGTAGCCTTTATAAAGACATGCTAGCAGGCTTATGTTTAACTCATCAATACTCATAAGATTCATCTCATATTGGAGATCATGTCTAACGATTCATCTGTCCCGGAGGAAGAATGGTATGAATTTTTGTTTTTGGCAGAGAATGCTCATGAAGATGGAGTTTCAAGACTTTTTGAATATCCGTCAGAGATGGCAACGAAGGTCGCAACAATTGCGAAGCATTTTGCCAAAAACAAAAGAGGGAATTTGTTCATACATGAGAGGGATATGTTGCCTTCATATATAGGGATATTTTGCACTTCCCGTTTACTACCCACTCACCCACATTTCTTTTTGTATATATATTCATGTGAAATTATCATTTTATTCTTTCCATAGTTCACTGTTTCATACGTCTAAGGGATAATGTAATAAATCCATAGAAGTCTGAAAGATAAAAATAAAAAATAAAAATAGAGTGTGAAAAACAATTCCCATACTTTTAGCTAGGCTAATTTCAATATACAAATATATTCAAAAAATTTAGATTACTCATCCGTCTCGATAGAAGGAATAATAATAATAATAATAATAATAATAATAATAATAATAATAATAATAATATAGTAAAACTTTGGACAAAAGTTGAAAATAATTCAAATAAGATGACTCAAGCGGATCTAAAGATATCTCTTTCGAACTATATTTGAAGGGAACTCGAGCGGTTTGCCCAATGCGATCTTGTGGGACCCATTTTCGGATCTCACGCAAACGATTCGAACCGTTAAATAATTTTAAAATAATTATTCAAGTGGTTGTGAAAAAAATTAGGCCTATCTGATATTTTTACGTAATTGATCTAATTCGATTACTCTTTTTTTTTTTTCAAATTAAGGACCTTGATCTTCAAGAAAAGTTATACAATTGTGCGCTCTGTACTTCATTGATCTGAAATTCTGAACCATAGGATTTGTACGGCTTGTTGAGAAGAGCATTCATTAAAAAAATTATCCTGTTCGGACATCGATAGGTATTTTTTTGATACCTATCGATGTCCGATCAAGATAATTTTTTTACTGAATGCTCTTGTGAACGAGCCCTACAACACATATTATTCAGATCAATGGATTACTGAGCGCACAATTGTATAACTTTTCTTGAATATTCTTTCAAACTACAGGGCCTGAATTCTGAATGAAAATTAAACGAATTAGATCAATTACGTAAAAATATCTAATGAGTCTGATTTTTTTCATGACCACTTTAATAATTATTTTAAAATTATTTAACGGTTTGGATCGTTTGTATGGGACCCAAAAATGGGTCCCACAAGATTGCGTTTGGCAAAAATCTTGAGTTCCCTACAAAACGGTGTTGTTTTTTCCCGTGTAGCAGCTGATGTGCAGGAAGCCTCCCCGACAGGGGTGAAATTTTAACCGGGAAAACCGAACCGGCCGAATAAACCGGTTCGGTTCGGTTCGGTCAAAGGTATCGGTTCGGTTCGGTTTTACTTTTACAAAATATTTTTTTTCGGTTCGGTTTTCGGTTTTTAGGAATTGATATCTTAAGCCAATCTCAACCATTGAATCTCTTTCTAACCCTATTTTCTTCACTTTTACAGCCAACAAACTACAGCAGCCTTCTCTTCTCTTCTCTTCTCTTCTCTCTCTCTCTCTCTCTCTCTCTCTCTCTCTCTCTCTATGAAGAGTTTGAAAACCTAGGAGCACCGAGTCACCGACAACTCCATCATCGTCAATCGATCATCTCCATTTCTCTCTTGAAGACTCTGGCAGGAACGCATCTTCGAAGTTTCTACCTCAATAACGCATCTTGAAGAGTACTCCACAGCCGCCTTTGATGAAGATCTGAACTTCTATTGAAGGGCAAATGATGTTCAATGGTTTTTTTAGATCTGAACTCCTTTCTCTCGTGATTTTTTTGTTGCTCTCTCCTTTTCCTCTTTCTGAGATCTGTCGTAGACTTGAATCAAGAGTTTCATGATTTTGTTTCATTTTCTGAAACTCAGATGAGTCCCAAAATGGAGAACCGAAAAAACCGAAAGAACCGGCCGAAACCGAACGAACCGAAACCGAAAAAACCGATGTCCTTGTCGGTCGGTTTCGGTAGCTAGATAATGAAAACCGAACCGAATATTCGGTTCTCAAAAACCGGTAAAAACCAACCGGACCGAACCGCTTTCACCCCTACTCCCCGACTTAGATGGTTTAAATAGGAAACACCTATACAATCAAATATGATTGTATCTTAGGGGCGGCCCAATACCTTCTAAGGCCTTAACCATTTTAACTGCCAAATTGCAGATGAGCTATTTAAACCCGTTTTCTTGATTCTTGAACATCTCATCACTCTCAAAATTCATTTCCCGTCTCTCTCTCTCTCTCTCTCTCTCTCTCTCTCTCTCTCTCTCTCTCTCTCTCTCTCTCTCTCTCTCTCTCTCTCTCTCTCTCGCAAAATTCATTATATATATGCACATACATTGTTCGGATTGGATTAGAATCGAAACCTTTAGTATAAATCAAAAAACATCTTGTTCTTTCCTTTTACTCTATCTAATAGGAATAATATGATAGACGGCATGAGATAATTACCGTTAAACATCTTGGCAGCCCCGGCACGCTTAAGGTCAACATATTGTTTAAGCACCTCTATAGTAACACTCTTCATGCTACCGTTCTTATATTGTAGTGGCTTGGGCTGAGTCTCTGATATCACTTGTAGTGGCTTGGGCTGAGTCTCTAATATCACAAGAGAAGAGTAATTTATCCCACTTCGGTCGAGCTGATCAAGATCATCTTCTCCTCCGTCGGGTTTCTTCACTGATATCACTTGTAGTGGCTTGGGCTGAGTCGCTGATATCACAAGTGAAGAGTCATTTATCCCACTCCGGTCGAGCTGATCAAAATCATCTTCTCCTCCGCTGAGTTTTTGCACAATATTCTTGTCTGATTGCACTATAATCACGTCTATATCACCCATCACCTCGCCTTCTACCCTACCACCGTCACCACCCAAACTACCATCACCATCACAAGCTGAACCCCCTAAACCACCGCTACTACCACCAGCATAAGTAGCATCCAGAGTTTCTCTATTTTTGAGACATTTTTTGACACATAAGTATATAGAGTTTTAATCCGTAAAACATACACAAATTATACATATATGCATACTTGTATATACACACATACATATACATTTATCTACTATATGCTTGCATATCTACATACATTCATTAAAAAAAAAATTGCAATTTGAAATGGGGTGGGTACGGATATTCGAAACTTGATAGAAGCAGTGCCTGTCTTTTTCACTTTATCATAAAACAACAATTAATTAAGGAACTTTTGAGATTTTACTAGCAGATGTTTGGTTTCTTGTTTGTATCCATATTTCCTTGGAAAATTTTAAACTTGTAAACAAAGGCAGCCAAACTTATACCCGCCCCATGTTCCTGAGGTGCTACTGTCTACTGAAGGTGGCCCAGGCCGAGTCAATAAAAAAAAATTGCAATTTGAAACGGAACGGGTACGGGTATTCAGAAGTGGGTATCACAAAATTATACCCTCCCATGTTCAACCGGGGACTCTTTACCATACCCGCTCCTCTTGGATGAAAAATCGAGTAATATTAGAGGGAAATGGGGGGGTGCAACGGCGGCTGGTAGTGGTAGCGGTGGTTTAGGGGGTTCAGCTGGTGGTGGTGATGGCAGTTTGGGTGGTGACGGTGGTAGGGTAGAAGGCGAGGTGGTGGTAGAGATGGGTGGTATAGACGTGATTATAGTGCAATCAGACAAGAATATTGTGCAGAAACCTAGCGGAGGAGAAGATGATTTTGATCTACTCAACCGGAGTGGGATAAATGACTCTTCACTTCTGAGTTGTGATATCATAAACTCGGCCCATGCCACTACAAATAATATCAGTGCAGAAACCCGGCGGAGGAGAAGATGATCTTGATCAGCTCGATCGAAGTGGGATAAATGACTCTTCTCTTGTGATATCAGAGACTCAACCCAGGCCACTACAAGTGATATCAGTGCAGAAACCCGGCGGAGGGGAAGATGATCTTGATCAGCTCGACCGGAGTGGGATAAATGACTCTTCACTTGTGATATCAGAGACTTAGCCCAGGCCACTACAATATAAGAGCGGCAACATAAAGAATGTTACTATAGAGGTGCTTAAACAATATGTTGGCTTTAAGTGTGCCGAGGCTGCCAAGATGTTTAACGGTAATTATCTCATGCCATCTATCATATTATTCCTATTAGACAGAGAAAAAGGAAAGAACAGTATTTTTTTAATTTATACTAAAGGTTTCGATTATAATCCAATCTGAACAATGTATGTGCATATATATAATGAATTTTGCGAGAGAGAGAGAGAGAGAGAGAGAGAGAGAGAGGGGAAATGAATTTTGAGAGTGATGAGATGTTCAAGAATCAAGAAAACATGTTTAAATAGCTCATCTACAATTTGACAGTTCAAATGGTTAAGGCCTTAGAAGGTCTTGGGCCGCCCCTATGATACAATCATATTCGATTGTATAGGTGTTTCTTTTGGCAATTTGTCATTCTCCGGTGGATTGCAAAATTTGATGGATTGGGCGTGAGAAAAAAACCATCAAACTGCGAATTTAGTCCAAATCAATTCAAACCGAATAGTTTGGTTCAGTTTTTAAATAATGTGATTTGGTTCCGATTTTAGAAATCATAAACTGTGTTCAATGGTTTGGTTTATGGATTTATACTAAAGGTTTCGATTCTAATCCAATCTGAACAATGTGTGTGTGTGTGTGTGTGTGTGTGTGTGTGTATCTATACAGTGAGCTTCCAATCAGGACTCCCTGATGGGCTTCCCATCAGGGAGCCCTCCAATTCTCCTATTTCCCAATCAAATTTTCACAATCCGATAAAATGCATATATACAGTTTTTTTTCGAAAACTGATCGGATCAAACCCTTCCCGATATTTTTTTTCACTGATTTCTCACGGGAACCCTTAAAAACACCTTTTAAACACATTGAACAGTTCGGATCGTGAAAATTTGATCGGGAAATAGGAGTCCCTGATGGGAAAGATTTTGTATATATATTATATATATATTAGAGAGAGAGAGAGAGAGAGAGAGAGAGAGTCCGAAACTCATCAAGGATTTCAGAATTTACTTCCATCCAGGACTTACCAAATTCTCAACTTTCTCGATCAAATTTTGAATATCCAAACTGTTCAATGTGTTTAAAATATGTTTTTAATAGTCTCCTTTAGGAATCATAAAAAAAAATGATCAAGAAAACTGATCGGATCAAGCTCTTCATGGTCTTTTTTTTTATGATTCCTCGCGGGGGGACCTTTAAAAACAGGTCTTAAACACATTGGACGGTTCGGATCATGAAAAGATCATTGCCTATTGAGTACTGACTTATAGTCGAAAATATCCTTGCTCTACTAATCAATGTTCTTCTTCTTGCATTTTGTTCTTATCCTTGTTACAACTTTTCTTTTATTAGGCTCTTACCTATCCACAGCTCACCAATCAACTTCACCAAAACGGAAAAAAACTATGGTGGAGAAACTTGATTATGCAAGTTTAATAAGTACATTTGCAGCTAAAAACGCAAAAAGAGTAATCTTTAAATGACGGTTTTCTATTTTAGTGTACCCCCTTGTCCTTTTTTGAATGTCCCATTTAAGAAATTTGTATTTGATTGGACGTAATTAAAGTGCTAATTATATTGAGAAATAGCAGTTCAAAAATTTATATTCAGAAATATACTTTTTGGGCTTTGAAAATTCACGTATTCCTATAGTGGACACTTTAAAGGGGACGAAGGGAATAATGGTAATCGATTCTGGGTAGTTATGCTCTCAAATGATTGAATGACTTCCATATGAAAGCTTTTTTTATCTCAAGTATTTTTAACTATGCAAAGTAGATTAAGGGCCCATATAAAGAAATTCAGTTTAAGCTTCACAAAACTCAGAGTTGGCCCTGCATGCAAAAAGTGAATAAATTTATATGCCATATCCTTTTTGTGAGAACCCGTTAAGTAGTACATAATGACTCGTGAGCAGCTACTGTATAACTTGAAATTAATCTTTTGAGTCACGTAATTAGGCGAAGGGTTAGTAGGTGAACTAAAACGGATCATTACACTTTTGGTGAAAACTTTGATGGTAATATTGTCAGATATTAAAAAATTAAAATAATATATTAATTTGTTGGGAAGATCCACTCTTTAATGGCTAGAAGGTTAGCCAAAATTGGCCAACATTTTATCACTTGCTGACACACACTAACATATCTAATGCATGCTAAAAAGAAAAAATAGGCATAGAAATTATATACAAGTATTTAGGCACAATTCTCTAACTAGAGGTGAGTCTTATATTACGCTTCGATTTCGATAACTACGTTTGTTACAACCACTAACAATTGTACAAATTCTCTCAATTTAAATTTGTAGGCCCCACCACATATATGGGTAGAGAGTTTATATAATTATTAGTACAAATATTAATACCTACATCTTATCTCGTCGATAATATATATAGAAGTCAAAAAAATTGTGTCACGATGTGTAAAACAATTGCGCCGGTAACAAACCTCAAAAAGACACGTGGGTTGTGTTATTGGACGGCAAAAGATTCATGCACCTAAGAGATTTTCTTTTCATAATTGAGATTGACATTATCATAAAACAATGAAGAAAAATTGGGTCGGACGACTTGGATTCCATTATCACAAAGTTCCTCAAACTCTTGGCAGCCCTTAAATTTTGTATTTATCTACCCTCTTGCGTTTTAGTCAATACCCAAACATCATCCAATAGGTCCACTCTCACTAGGTTTAATAATGGTGGAGATCGTTTATACTTGAGACTGTATAGCCATTAATTTGAGTTAATGAAACATCTTATTTGCAATTATGAAAGAACAGATGGACATTTTTTTTTAGGGCAATTTGTTCAAAAGTCCTAGGCAAAGAATTTGTAACCCCATTAATCCACCAAATAAGTTTATAACTTATCCAGTCCTAACACTGACATCTTTTTTTTTTTTTTTTTTTTTACCTTACCAAAAAAAAGAAAAAAGTTTGTACCCTATGAAAGTCCTAAAAATCCCTGGGTACCCTATGAAAGTGCCTAAAACCCCAAAAATCCCAGGGTACCCTATGAAAGTGCCTAAAACCCCAGGGTACCCTATGAAAGTGCCTAAAACCCTAGGGTACCCTATGAAAGTGCCTAAACCACTAAAACCCTATAATAGGAAAGTGCACCCTAAAACCTAAACCCTAGGGTACCCTATGAAAGTGCCTAAAACCCTAGGATACCCTATGAAAGTGCCTAAATCCTAAACCAAAGGATACCCTAAGAGAGTGGAATGTGGGGCACCTGGGCAGTGGGGGGGAGTTCACCGCCACGGGTCAGCAACGAGAGTCATCGACGTGATGCGAGAGTCAGCAACGTGATGCAAGAGTCAGCAACTACTTTTTGTCCTTCTCGGGTTACAGAAATGTTGGCTAGACTAAATGCTTTATTAAGATCCCATTTGTGGACTTTACACCAATTGTCCGTTTTTTTTATACTAATTCGGTATTTGGCCTAATAGATCGACTGATTCGGGTGACCCATCCAGATAACCAAAAAAACCAATATATGACAATTTTCACATCATTGTTCCAATTCCCGACTTCAGGAGCTGTCTCAAGTCAAATTTTTTGATCGATGTATTGTGAGAGAATGACTTGTCTCGTAAAGCGAAATAAGTCTGTTTTGATAATAAATTAGGAATTAGAACAACCCCAATTAGACTAAAAGTTTGGCCACATGATACAAACTTACATCAGCACACTCCATGCATTATGGCATATGTGTTACTATCGATGCACGAAAAACTTTGCTTTGCCTCAAGGAGGAATTTTCCTTCACTCCGTCAAAAGAAATTTTTGATTCGTGATTCTCTCAGTTTCAGTCTCGGCAATAGAAGAGGCTGTGAAAGTCGAAGTGACATCTCTCTTGAATGAATGAGAAGGAAAAAAGTTAATCTGCGATCACTCAAAACTGGTCTAAAAAATTAACCAAATTTACCCGATGTAGAGGCAATCAAGAAAGTCTCATCCAACCAAGCTTTCCTTGCACAATCGAAAGTGCCACTGGTATCCATAGACGGACGGGCCCTCTCCTTTCCCCTATACGGCCACATCATCTCAACAGGACCGCCCCTGTATCAGTCTCGGCAATATGGAATGAAAGAATTCAGAACTGGACAGCTGAAACTTTGAAGCTTGATTATGTGTAACTATTGATACTGCAGAAAAGGCACGCTGATCGCCCATTTAGATTTCAGCCAAAAGTCAGCACAAATATAGACAACTACACCGTCAACATTATAAATGATCAACAGTCAACAGCAAATAGCAAAAATACACCGACGGCGAAAACTCAAACCACATGAACAAAAGCCAATAAGGCTGCAACCAAAAAAAAAGGTCAAGAAAATTCAAGTTTGAAAAGCTTATTGTACCAGAGACACCTGGGACAACACATCGGATCCGGCTCCTCCCAAAAAAGATGGTAAGTACAGTACCTTTTAAGAGGTTGACATGTAAAACTGCCAAACTGAGATACAGTTATATAACGTGCCAATACCTTGCAAGATTGGACCCAAAGAAAAGAAAATAGGAGAGAACAATTTACAAAAAAAAGTCGGTAACTACAGTACCTTAAGAGGTTGACATGTAAAACTGCCAAACTTTGATACAGTTATGTAACGTGAAAATACTCTTGCAAGATTGGACCCAAAGAAAAGGAAAAAGCGAAAGACAAAAGGAGGGAACAATTTCCAAATAAAAAGACGATAACTATAGTACCTTAAGAGTCTTGATATGTAAAACTACCAAACTGAGATACAGTTCTATAACGTGCAAATACCTTGCAATATTGGACCCAAAGAAAAGAAAAGGAAAAACCAAAAGACAATAGGAGAGAACAATTTCCAAAAAAAGATGGTAACTACAATACCTTTCAGACTTTTGCAAAGCGAGCTATCTTAGCTAGCACTGTTCTCAGACTTCGGATGCCAGCTCCAGTCTTCGAGCTTGCCATCATCTGAAATATTAAAAAAAAAAAACTCTCAGCTTTGCTTCCAAGACAAGTTCACCCCAAAATATGCAATTAATCCAGAATTTACATCATACCACAGGGATAACCGCAGACTTATTTGCTTTGAGGCTCTGCAATTAGATGTGCACATTAATTTCCATTTTTCACAGGTGAGGAGGCTAATATCTTGCACTAAGCCACTGAATTTAAACAAAAAATCACCTCTTCAATTTGCATTGCACGGCGTGCCACATCAATTGGAAAAACCAAATCTGTCTTGGTTAGCATAATCTGGTATTTTGTTTGAGACCTGTGATATTCGCAACGGCATCATACAGAATCTACTCAAGCAAAAGTAATCTCAACGTGAATTTTAGTCCCCACCATAACTAGAACGCACTGCTATGTGAGACACACAAACACACACAGAGTGAATGAGAGAGCATTATGCAGCACACAGACATGCCACATCAGTATTCACGCTCAAATGCTCAACGCTGTGACATTCATCTAAACATTTACAGCAAATAGGAGAACTTGTCAAGGATGCGGTCAATGGGCATGACCGAGCAACAAGATTCTGAAATAACCGTCGATAAAGCATAAATGGGTCCAAATCATTGTGGTATAATAACTGGCCCAATTGTTTTTGTAACTTATTCAATATTCATGCGCAGTCACCGACATCCATGTAGAGGTCATGTAATGAGAATCTACATATGATGAAACACGAGAGAAAACCGACAAGCATGCAGCATGCTTATTGCATACCTTTCCATCAAGTCAATCAGCTCGTGGTCCCTCGGCTTCATACCCCATTTTGTATCAATAAGAAGGCATACACGCTTTAGACCAACACGTGTGGAAACATACTCCTTCACCTAGAAAATTCAGAAGTCTTAGAAACAACAGGGATAATTAGAATCAACTGCTGCTCATAAATAAGCATCAGAAAGGAGAATCAATAGCAATATGGCAACATGAATGCATCAGTCTTTTGTTGTTTGGCATGAATGCATTAATCTAATCCATCAGGTGAGCAAACCAATCCTTAGTTGGCCACAAACTATATACTAACACTCCATAGGTTTCAGTTTCCTACCTAAAGAGTTGTCCCTTTATCAACAGTTTATCTACATAGGAAGGGCAAAATTACAAATCTGACTACTCTCTCTAATGGAGCCAAGTTACTTTCTAGGTCCATCGTTACAGCTGTTCACGCTTTGTATAACGGTACCACAATTGCCATCACAAATAATTGGCATCAGAAAAACATGTCTTCTCATAGATAGCATCTGATATGTCTTCTCATAGATAACATCTGATATCACAAAATATTAAGAAATAGGTGATATAAAGTTTGCCACATATGATGCCATTGACCTCCCGTTGTAAGATGGAGAGAGGTTCCAACTGTTTGGCCACATGGTTACACTTGCCAAAAGCAAAAAAAAGGACAAACAGGAGAGCCTAAAACAAGGCCAAAAAATTTGAGAGAGTACTGAAAAGAGCTATAGTTTCAAGAAATAGGTCAGGGGGAGATTACTCTCCCCAGATTCCCATCTATCAAACTGTCATCCTTTACCACCAAATAAGTCACAACAAACAAAGACGAATCATATCCTCAAATCGTTACTCCTGTTCCTACATTAGCAGTTTAGCACTCACCAACTGTGAAGAAGTTTAAACATGCCCTCAGGAAATACTCAAACCACCCTAAACCATGTTTAAGCTCCAATATACAGTGAATATGCTAATGTGCCCTGACTTGGTATTACCGCTTGCACATACAACTCTTCAAATCAAATTATCAATTGTGAGAATCTTGCCTTGAGCAGCAAACCACACAAAGGAACTTGAACATGAGACCCCAAGTTGCTTTTCCAGGGAATGTGGAGTTATCACCTCCACATAACGTCTCACGGGAGCAAATTGGTACCAGTAAGGTAGCACTACACTTTATGTTTCACAACATACAAGATGAGAGACAACAAATGAGAAAAAAACAAAAACAAATCAGGCAAGTACTAATTTGCATACTCACCAGCTCCTCCCAAGCTTCCTTAACTTCTTCTTTTGCGTAAGCGAAGCCATATCCAGGCAAATCAACCAAGTTCAGCTTTGGTCCAAGCTTGAAAAAATTAATAGTCTGCAGAAGAATGTTATAGATGATTACCCATATAACTCATCGTAAGTTTTTTATTCTTGGAAAAAAGTATCACCTGAGTAAGACCAGGCTTATCCGATGTCCGTACAACACCCCATTGTCTGGTAAGAGCATTCAGTAAGGATGACTTTCCAACATTCGACCTTCCTAACAAGGAAAATTACGTTCAGCTAAATCTCTCACTGACATTTATCTCACTTCTTGGGAAGAACTGTTATTAAAAATACTGTAACAAAGCATAGGCATCGATAAATGCATATAAAGACAAACTCATGCCCACTGAATGCAGTAACACTGAAACAAACGACAAAGGAAGCCACAATCAGATGACAATCAACAGGTATACCATACACAGTAAAAATCCAAGTCTTCCCACCATTACAAAAGCGAAAGGACAGTCGTCACCGTCCTCAAACGAGAGAAATTGCACAGTTACATGAGACTGCTTATGTAAGTAATAATAAGAAGCAAATGATTGTTTCCAGACATCTCATGAGTTTAGAAATCAATTACCTGCAAATGCAATCTCGGGAAGATCAGGAGGCGGGAATGACGAAGAAACGTTTGCAGCAGCAAAAAATGTCAATTTATTCCTGAATACCTGCCACGAATAGTGAGAACTAAACCACTTATCAAATGAAATGGATAGCGAGAACTGAATCTCTAACATTATCTACCAAATCAACAGTATTTGAGACACATGTCCATCTGTTTGCATGTTCAAGGCACATTCATCAGCGTAGAGACGTTTAATTTTCCACAAAAAACAAAACGATGAACAAGCTAATTGGAACTAGGCCTCTGAATACTACAGTGCCATGCTAAATCAATTGAATATAAGAACTTTGGCCTGGATTTCAGGTCATAAAACTTAAGTTCTTTTCCAAACACATAAAACATCATGGACAATTTATTACACTCTTGCTTATGTCTTGGCTCTCACATGTAAATTACAAGTAACTTTCTTTGAGCATCTCAATAGTGCTACAAATGCAAAGTTTTTCTCTGCACCAATTATAAAACAGGAAAAAAGTGTGATTCCTAGGTGAGATTCGTATATGCATATATCACCGAGTTAGCTTTCATGGTCCAAGTTAAATTTACACAAAATCAAACAAAACATTGTGTCTAAATCTAATTGGGTCAGCTAAAATCAAAATCTAAAAAGATTGAAAAAACAACTCCTTCCATTTAGTGATCTTCTCATACATTTCCATCGCCTAGAAACTGAAAATGCCAAATGGATGACCGCTTCTAAACAAACAAATCTTGGAATAGATGAAATGGACAGGGCAAGATAATCGCCAAGCCAATATCAGTGTTCCTTAAAGGTTGCGGACCCAGAACACAAAATCACTTTTAAACCTAAGCTAATATCGGTGTTCCTTGAGTGTTCATTGAAGGAAAGGTCATGGTAACAGCATCAAATTTAGTAAGTGTTTAACACTTCAGAACACAAAATTGCTTCTAATCTTGTAACTGAATTATCAAGTTAACAATAAGGAGAGAGAAATTGCACAAATGGTGACAAAGTTTTGTGTACATGTGTAACAGATAAAATACCGGTTCCTCAATTCGTTCTCTTTCTATGCTTGTAGAAGAGGGGATGTTATCCAAAGGTGCAGAAAGTTCAGTGTTGTAGCCTGCTCTGCGTAGCTCAATCAAGCGCCTACGGCCCAAGAACTGTAGATGGAATTGCCAAGAATCATTTAAGAGAAAAAGTGCAAACAACAGATAGAGATGAAACAGATAAACATGCAGCTAAAACTGGAAAGGCCTTTCGCAGGATAATTACATTATCCTCCACAAAGGAAAGGATAGAGGGGCTAGGTTTAATTGCACGAAACTGTGCATTCTTTGACATTTCAACACTTTTATTGTTCTCCGCATCTTCTTTCTTCTCTTTGGTAGTTCCTAAAGAACACATAACGAAGAACCATAAGCCAAGAAATAACAAACTGTTCAATAGAAATTGAATTAGCAACCACAAAAAAAATTTGAATAAGTGCGCTCATGTACTATGCAACATCTACAATTCATAAGAAGGGTCGGACATGAAATCAGTAGCTTTAAAAGGGAACAATTTAGCAAGATATTTTAGTAATCAAAGTATCCAAGAACCTAAGAGGTTTATCAAGTATGGGCACAACTCAGGCTTATCCATGATTGTCCTCGGCTCTGTGACATGCCTAATAATTTGTCTATCAGATAATTATAACTCATAAGGTTATTTGACTTTCAATGATAGAAGAAGTCCACAACTCAAAGACATTACCCATTGTCAGGACTCAACGAAAATTAAATGTATCATGCAAGAACGATTATTTTCAATATGTTTGGATTCTAAACTACTGTCAACAAATAACTCCAAGCTACTGTACAAGCAAACAGCGATTGATTAACACATTCACGTAATAGAGTCAGTAGCAAACAAGGTTGAGTTTGTCAAAAGAAGCCAGTGGTCCTAAATCCTAATACAATGCATTTCACTTACATGCTCCAACCTATAACATTCTGAATACCCAACACATACTTTTAATAAAGATTCTTCAGCGAGTTCCAAATCTCCATTCCAGGAAACATAGTTGCGAAATGAGGTAAAAAAAAAAATTTACTCTTTTAGGGCAATCCAACAGCGAAGCGCATGCACCAAGTAAACCAACAAAATGGATGATAACATGCAGCAAAATTAAATATGATGTAAAAAACTAACCAATACCGACAATGCCATCGTCTATCCGCTTATTCGTGATATCACTTGGATCTATCCGAATTACTCTCTTGCTTTTTGTTGGCCGCTCATCATTTTCAGCCAAATCATCATCCCCATATTTTTTGTCATGAACTTTTTTCTTCCCCGAATTCCCAAGAGAATTATCATCTTTGAGTCCATTTTTCTGCTCCGATTGCTTCCTCAAGTCATATTTACTCTTGGTATCATTCTTAGTCAAACCATCTTTTTTAAGGTATCCCCTGTCATCTATACCCTTCAGTTCAGTTCTCAATTTCTTTCGGCTATGATTATCGAGTGACTCGGTTTCACGAGCCTTTCTTTCTCCTCTAAAACCCTTTTCCTTCTCAAGTTGCCTAAAATCATGAGATTTTCCTCTCATTGTCCTTTTTTCCTGACCAACACCGTTCTTGACCTCATTCCGCCCCTTAGAAAAACTTCCGCTACTGGGTCTCTCCACATTGTTGTTGAACATTCTATCGTCCCTGTTACCACGATCATCAGCATAGACTCTCTTCCTTTTCCGATCATAATTTATCTCTTTAGACCCCATTTCACCATCAAATTTCTGCTCATAGACAGGTTTCTCCACAGCTTTTGACTTCACATTCCTCCTGTCACCCTTCTCCTTCTTGTTAAGCTTATTATCATAGAAAGGAACTTCTACACCATCATCTTCACCAAATCCAGCATTTCTATTTCCTCGAAACCCTCTCTTGGAATCTATGGTTCCATTAACAGGTTTACTTTTTGTTGTTGACCTTACATTCCTCCTTCCACCACTCTCCTTCTTGTACTGCTTGGTAGTATCATAGAAACCAACATCAACAGCATCGTCTAAACTAATTCGAGCATCTCTATTTCCTCGAAAACCTTTCTTGGAATCTACGGTTCCATTGAAAGGTTTACTCTTTGTTGTTGACCTTGCATTCCTCTTTTTACCATTCTCCTTGTACTGGTTATTATCATCATAGAAACCAACATCATCTGAACTAACTCGAGCATTTTTATTTCCTCGAGAACCTTTCTTGGAATCTATGGTTCCATTGAAAGGTTTGTTCTTTGTTGCTGACCTAACATTCCGCCTAGTATCATCGTAGAAACCAACATCAACAGCATCATCTACACTAATTCGAGCGTTTTTATTTCCTCGGACAAACTTCTTCTTGGAACCTAAGGTTTCATCACTATCCTCACGGCTCTTTGATCTTCCAGTAGTAAGTTTCACTTTCCTATGGAGTTTACTCTGCCTTGAGCTTGTTTTAGTAGACATTTTTCAAAAATACAACTTTTCGATAGAGAACATGAAATGAGAGAGAGAGAGAGAGAGAGAGAGAGTTGTATCTGTTGTTGTCGTTGCAGAGCCGCCGACCGTCGCCGGAGCTGCTACCAGAGTAGTTCAAGACGTGGAGTAGTAATTTAGGGCTCACACAAGTATATGTTCTCAGTTTTACAAATTTCACCCTACAACTTCTAAATATTACATATTTTCCACCAAGTATAACTCAAACCCAATACAAACGGCAACCATATGTACTTTGGAAAACGCGAAGGCTGTGTTTGGTTAGATAGTTTAGTTTAGTTTTGATGATGTCAGCAGGTATAATGAGTGGAGAGAGATAGAGAGAGAAATGAGAAAAATGATGATGTCATCAAAACTAAAACTAAAATTAAACAAGGAAACGAACAAAGCCAAAACAGTTCTAACAAAAAACTTTGTTCCTTCTCTTTCGAGTACAAATGGCTACCTTTTTTTTTATCCCAAACTGTTAATTACAAATATCATAAATTCACCAAAATTTCATATCCATATAGTATTTGGTTGCAAGAAACTCACAATTCATATAGGATTTGACTGTACATTTGATAGCAAGATTGGAGGAGGCTTCATGTCAAATTTGGTCATTGGAGGCTTGGAGTCTCCATGGGAGATTTGACTTGACAAGTTGCCCTTATAATGTTAATGTTAGGTGTACAAAGCTTGATTTAACGCGATAAAAATTGATATCGGAAGCATTGTGACACAAGTGCACTTTATCCCAATTTTACAAACAAAAAATTCCTTTGATGTAATAGCCTTTTTATTGATATCGATTGGCAAAGGAATGTGGAGTTGGTCCTTATTGGTTTACGGGAAAATTTCATAGAGACCCTTGACTTTTCACCCAAATTACAAGTAGACTCTTGACTTTTACAAAATGTCACACAAACACTTGTACTTTTGAATTACTCATCAATTAAACCACTCGCGTTACTCTTCGTCCAAAAATAAACAGAATAGCTTACATGGAGTACATGTGGCCCATGTAAGGGTCTCTCTCTCTCTCTCTCTCTCTCTCTCTCTCTCTCTCTCTCTCTCTCTCTCTCTCTCTCTCTCTCTCTCTCCAAAAGAAATCATCCAAGAAGAAGTAAATCCTATGGAAACACTCAATGTTCTAGTTCCTCTGTTTCTTGTTCTGTTTTTTCTTGCGATTTTGAAGATTGGTTCAATCTCGACCTAGTGATCCCATTCTCACAAACTTATACTCGTTTCTTGATCATGATTCATCTTTTCCAAATCAATAAAGGAATGAGTTTTACAAACAACCTGATGGATTTGGGTATACGTTGTGATTGGATTTCACTAGGGAGTATAATAAATGGAGTGGGGAAATTGTAAGAGATAGGACTAAGTATTTGATGATAGTGGTCACGGGTGGGATGAATCAGCAGAGGAATCAGATTGTTGATCACAAGAATTTTTGGGGCTGCTCTTATTGTTCCTAATTTGCAAATCAACGTTAATTGGGGTGATGAAAGTTTTGTGTGAGAACAAATTGTTGGGCATAGTTCCACATCGGTGGGATGGGAAAAAGAGAAAGTAATATAGGATGAAATCCGACCAACTACTATATAACTTGAGGTTAACCTTTTGAGCCACGTTGTTACACTAAAAGTTAACAGGCCAATAGGGGTAGGTCGTTACAGTTTGTACCACTGTTCTACAAAACATTCATTTGATGTTGTAGTTGAGACCACTTGTTATTACTTCCGATGGAAAATTCCATGGATGGAAATGGGCTTTGTATCATTAAAGAACAACCAATATCTATTTTGGGTCACTTGTAATTAAATTTTTATCCTTTACTGGATAATGCTTAGTTTTGTTTACTGGATTTTGAAGGTGGGTTTAAGATGGTGGTGTCTAGAGGTGGAGAGGAGGAGAATGAGAGATGGGGTTGTTCAAGTAGGAGAGAGTAGGAGGAAAGAAAATTTCAAAGGGTTTTGTTAAAATTTCAAAGGGTTTTGGTGTCTATAGTTTATAACTTAGATTTCCCATGCAAACAAAGGTTTAATTATACTCATTTAATGAACCTTATCATGTGCCTAGGGCACATTTTAACAAAACCCAATTTCAAAATAACCCCAACCTTTCAAGAGTGAGAGAGAGCCTAATACATGCCAAGTATACATCTACATGTAGTCTACATCACCCATTCTATTTGTTTTTCAGAGGGAGAGTGACTGTAGGGGTTTAATTAATGAGTTTTTTTAAGAATATAGGTGTTCACGTGATATTTCGTAAAGGTCAGGGGTCTACTTGTGATTTGGGTGAAAAGTCAAGAGTCTCCCTGACATTTTCCCTTAGTTTCAGGAGAACTTAGTTCTTAGGGTATAGTAATTGACAAGCAACTCAATGCTATAGTAAAATTATGTTCTGGTTATTGGAAACTCAACGATAGACGTTCAACTCTTACCGAATGCAGACTGAGCTTCCCCCATCCCTTATTCACCTGTGTTCCCTTCTGTCTCTCACCTCCTACCGATGATCAACATTAACCGTATGAAATTTGCATAAAGTCGCATTTTTTCTAACACTTGGATTTCAACAAGAAAAACAGAAAACATTTCGGAAGCATCTACCTGTTATGTACAATGTAATAATACCCAGTCACTAAAAATGGCAGTGAATGGGAATGTAAAAGAAAGGAATACGGCAGGAATCTACAGAATCAACTATGTAAATCACACCAACCACCACCAAAATTTTCAAAAGAGGAGAGTTTGTAAACAAGAAAACAAAAGTGAGTCCTTCTCTACATATTGTGCCGGTATGTATGTTAGCATCTACATCAGCGTCTACGTGATCGATTACTTCCTCGTCTAGTCATTCAGTGCAAAGGAGGGAAATCTTCTTCATTCATGAGGATGAATGACTGCCTTGCAACCCTGAAAACCCAAAACACACACTGAGCTTTAGACAACCAATCGGGTAGATTCTCTTTTCTGAAAACAAAGAAAACTTGTTTCATTGACAGTTTTTGAAACCTGTATTCTGATACAGTTCTGAAACAGAACCCATTTCTGATAGTATTTTATATTCCAACAATCATTACGCCAAAAATTTAACAAGATACCAAAACAAGGAGTGGTTTTGTTCTCCAAAAACAGTTTTTTGAAGAGCATTTTGCAAAATTGATTCGCAAAACTTAACCAAACAAATTCTGATAAGTGATAACTGCTGTAGATTGCACTACCTTCTTTCATTACCACCCGATACTGCCTCTTTGGAACTCTGCACTTCCCGTTCCACAAGGCTCGGGTTGGGGTGGCAACCATTACGAGGGTTTGAAGGTGAATGAAGGTTTTGTACTGGTAAAGGCTCAAAAGATCCGAATTCGATTTTCCAAGATGAAATGGAAAAACCATCAACATTGGAGTCGTTCGTTGAGGAATGAGTATGTTGGTCGGATAATCCAGGCTTTTCACGACGAAATGACACCTTCGAAGGGCCGTTGGTATGTGTTTGTCTCTGGGACTGACGTTGATTGTCTGGTGCATGATTCCTTCCCCTTGCTTGTAAGGACTTCTCCCTGCACGACCAATCATTCTGCAAATTTCATGTGTAAGATAACTGAGAACTGCAGCAGAAATGAAAAACTGTATGCAGGATGCAGCTCAAAAAAATAGAATAAAAAATTCCCAGATATTAATTTCTTTTTTCTAAGCATTTTATTTTACCTGTACCCTGAAAAAAGAAAAATTTTGGTCAGGGGGCAAAGGCAAATACCGTTTCAAGAAAATATTTGCCAGTTCCTCGCTGTTTATGCTTTTCTCCCAAACACAAACGCGAATCGGATGGAGCGGAATTGTTCACGGGGTTTTCATGGGTAAGATCAATGATAATCTGCGGCAGTATGCATCTCAATTATATTTCAACGAGAAAATGAAGTGCTCAAAAATGAGAGAGTGAAAAAGCATTACCGAATCAGGAAAATATGTGCCAGTTCCTTGTGGTTTATGTTTTTCTTCCAAACGGAAACGAGAAATTGATGCTGTGGGTTTGTTCATGCCATTTTCATGAATTAGATCACTGATAACCTGCAGCAGTATGCATCTCAATATTACTTCACCCAAAAAGGATAAATACCCAAACTTTTATCTAATTTGACAAGGCAATACCGAATCAGGATGTGGACCAGTTCTTGGAGGTTCAACCATTTCTTCCAAACACGAAGAAGAATTGTATGATGTGGGATTGTTGATAGAGCTGCGCCTCGGTCCGACCGCAACAGATTTGTGAATTTGAGAACTTGCATTTTGCTTAACCGGAATGGATTGGTGAACGGTATCCCAAGGCTTTTTGATTTGGAACTGAGAAGCGAATCTGGGAGAGTTGGGAACTACAGGTGCGGATAAACCATACCCATGGCAACTCTGACCATATAGCAAACTCCTTATGTGACTGTCATAATCCCCACTGAGGTCTGACAAGGGATTCAAAGTTTCTTGAAATCCAGCAATATCACCCAAATGGGCCAAATCCCTTTCCCTGCAATCAAGTGGGCCTTCAGATATAGTGGCGACTGGACTAGAGATTCCTGATCCACTAGAGCTCCCACCCTCATGGTTCAAATCGTTCTCCCTGTGTTCCATCCACGAGTCAAAACCCATCTTCTCATCAACATTTGCCAGCTTCTCATGTAAATATCCATTTTCCAAATTACTGTTTTCTGGAGGAAATCCAGAGAAATATAAATGAGGTGCATGATAATTCAATTGAGAAAGAGAATTGTGCAAGCAGCGACTTGATGGTGAACAATCAGATGCGTCATTTCTCAAACTCTCTTCTCCATTTCCAACTACTGTACAGGCCATTTTCGATGCCATATTAAAAGAATTGTCATTCATACAATATACGTCTAGTTCATTGTCCCTTTCCCCCAGTATATTATTATCCAAATCAAGATTCAAGTTCAGCTGAATCGTCTCCTCAGAGAATGTTCTGGAATGGGATGATGAGGACACATAGCTGAAACTATGCCCATGCCTTTCTAGAGTATTTGCAAAGAACCTCTTGATCTCATCTGCAATTCTTTCCCTTGGTAACAGGAGGATACGACCAAGCTTGCGGGCTCCGTATTTGAAAGCACTACGTATCCTATAGTAATTACCTACAAAATCCAGCGCAAGTGATATCATCCCACATTACCCCATCAGGACTATTCTTCCAACAGAACAACGTCTAGAGGAGAATTCAACAACAAAAATATAAACAAGCAAATGCTCCCTACCTCTGTGGACACTGCGCCCAAGGTTGTTATTTTCTTTCAATGGGTCTATTATATTTAGATGCTTCAGTGGAAATGCTCGCAAGTTTGTATCAAGCATCCTTGATGGAACTGAGAATATTTCCATACAGTTCCTAAGAAATTCCTCACTGAGCATTAACTTGTCGCTCAAATTCGCTGGCATTTCAACTGTGCACCAGAGAGAGAGAGAGAGAGAGAGAGAGAAGAGAGAGAGATTAGAATCATATATGTGAAACAGATAACCATTACTAACGTCAACACAGAAAGGGATCTTGCTTACCAACTATATCAGGCAAGGAAGATTTGCGAACAGGGCCTTTCAAACTAATACAGTAGCTATCCCAGTCAAACTTGCTAAAATAATCCAAAAACCTATAGAGAACCTATCAAAATGCAAAAAAAAATAAAAAATAAAAAATATATATATATATTATTAAGTCAAACTCAATCATAAGTCACCTCTAACAATACAAAGTTATTCACAGGCAAGAGTAGTTACCGCCAGAGGACCATTTAAAGAAGCATGAAATAGATGGAAGATGTACAAGACCAATGTTTCCAAAGCATATGTCGAAAGCAAACCATGATGAGCACCAAGAATACGGCTTTCATAATAGCACCAAGCCTTTATCAGAAAAATGCTACGTTTGAAGAGATGATCTCTGCCAACAAGGCGATCAACCTGAGAGAGAGTTCAAAATCCATTAAGAAAAATGTGGTCATCTATAAACTTTTGATAAAAATACGTGAATTTAGGAAATATCAACATTTTCATGTTGTATCAACATTTTGCTCAACATGAAAATGCAAAGAGATGTAATGCTATAAATCGATTATGAAGAAAAAACTACAGGTAAGAGAAAAGGGGGACATCTTTTTTCTTTTTGTGGTGGGGGCCGGGGGGTGTTGAGGACAACCAGGTATAAATACCTTGACAAGAATTAGGACAACAAAAGTACAAACCCACCCTGTATTATGGTTGGCATTGAGAGGCATCAAACTCATGAATAGATTAATCGCCGAATGTGTTTTAAATCAATATAGCTCCTCTTAAAGCACTCCAGCTTTGACAACCAACAGAGTAAAAAATCCATATTCATACAAATCAATATTGCTCTATTCTCACTATGTGACATTAGACAAAAATTTAGGAAGACGCAGAGGAATATCAACTTGTCTAAATACATTGAAAACAAACTTTGTTTCTTAAAGTGCATAAAATAAGATGACGACTGATGAGGAATAGATGGGCTTGGAAGTAAACAAAAAAAAAAAAAAAAGGCAGCAGCAAGAAAGCGTACAATTTGAAGTCCTAACAGGAAGTATTAGATTCTACCTGCTCGAGGAAACATAGTGTACAAAGTCCCCCTAACTGACCAAAGGAGATATCTATAACAATGTTCTGGACCAAGCATTTCACCAGTTTAACCTGCCACCAACAATCCAAATATTTCTGAATACAGAACTCCAGTGCTTGAAAGGAAAGGGGGAAAAACACTTGGGAGTTAACATAGGACTCACATAAGTACAAGGTTACATCAAGGCATAATGTTATTCATGCAAAAAGCAACTTCATAAACGAGAAGAAACAAGTGGAAGAAACTGACAAAACATGTCAACCCACAAGCATTTGCTAAGAAAAAGTCAATTCTACCAGAAAACTAAAAAGATACTTCCACTACCCTCTGGTTCCACAATGTGTACAACGGAGCGTTGGAAATCCTCATTACCAGCTGCGTTTAAAGGCTTCATTTACTAAACTATTTTTCAAGCGAAGATGGGAAAGCAAAACAAAAGGCGGAAGAGAATGTAAGCAGCTCCATCATTGGATAACTATGCTAGAACTAGAAGTTTAGGCCAGGTATGGAGAGTTGTTTCCACCAATACCATGAACAAAGAGCAAACATGCACAACATATTAAGAACTAAGAATTGAATGAACCTCCTGAAAATTGAAAATTCATAGGTCAGCTCAATAAGAAAAAATTTAAAAACCAAGAAAGACTGGCCAACTGACTGGTTATCTCAAGGAAACCATAGAGAACCAAGAGATATCCTACTTGTGAAAAGAGAAGATTCGTCTCCTAGAACATGAAACGAGTCGCGTACCATAATATGCCAATAAATGCCAATAGTAATACAGAACCTATTTGGCCGAAATATTGAAGACATGTGAAACCTAGACTTGGCGTAAAACATCAGAGGAGAAAACCTCAGCATCAATAAATTGAGTATCCTTGACTTCGTACTCAGCATTAGCATTCTGCTCTTCTCCTTGCAAAACAGCAAGTACATCACGGGCCAAAGTATCCTCAACTTCAGGAGTGCAAAGGGCAGTCAAATCGATATCTCCATCCGGAAGATAGGTCTTCAGGGGCACAGAGCCATATGGGACGACCTATAAAATTGCATTAACAGTCAGTAATGCTTAGGTTAAGGTGCTTCAAAAGAAATGGAACAATAATCCTCCCCACATGGCTTGCTCGAGTAAATATGGACCCACCAAGCAGAACCATACCAAGAACAACCCAGATAGCTATTTAACCATGCAGATACGTACACACAGCTACAACTGAGCTCACGAAAAGAAAGATTGAAAAAAGAAAAAAACGAAAACTAGAAATTAGAACCAAACCAAGGACAACCCAGAGAGCTATGCCACCATACAGAATTGTAGACTGCAAGAGGCCTTGAACTATAGTGCAAGCAACGCCAATGCTCTAGATGCTGAATGAAAGAAGCATGGTAATGTGCACATAAATCAAAATGATTCTTGGGTCTGCCCTCTCTGATGCCTTTTGGCTTTGATTTGAGGGCATGATTCCCCAGCAAACGCGACGATATAGGGGGACCACTGTTTCAGTGGTATTCTGTGAGCAGCCACTTTGTGCATTTATTGCCAAATGTTAGGTCTGTCTCCAATCCATCTGTTTCAGTGGTATTCTGGGAGCAGCCACTTTGTGCATTTATTGCCAAAGGTTAGGTGTGTCTCTTATCCTCCCCCGCCCATACCCCCAATTATTGGGGACTAAATGGGTTATGTTTATGTTTATGTAAGAGGCCTTGAACTGAGCTTGAATGAAAGTGAAACAACAGGAAAGTGGAAAAGTACGTGCCAAAATAACATAAAAATCCCATCATAAACAAAATAAAGCCCTCAAACCAAACACAACTCATAGGTTTGTGACCATCCAAAATTGTGCATCACGGAAATAAAATAACTGGAAATTGGAAACATATATGCCAAAAGCAACCTAAACACGCCACACAAAACGAAACCCACAAAACAAAACCAAACCAGGTAGCTATTTAACACCACAAAATTGTACCCAAGAAGAACCGAGGTCATGTCAAATGACTCAAATGAACCTAAAGATTTTTTATAACTCAAGTGTCTGGACCAGCCTTATATGCACTACACACTACGACTAATCCTCGGACCAATTCCACCTTTCATTAAATGGGTCCAATTAAAGTGGGGACAAAGCCCCACATGGACACCGAGGAACTGATAACACCTAGGAGATTTCAAACCTCGAGGTAGCAATACTAAGTCACGGGCCTTGACGATCAAGCTAACGGCAACAGGGTTCTAAATGAACAAAATATATGGATTATGGGTAAAATGGAAACAACAAAATATAACAAAACCAAGCACAACCCAGTTATCTTTTCAACCACGCAAAGTTGCAGACATATTGAAACGGGCATGAATTCACCTCGCATCGAATATGCAATCGAATGAGTCTCTGAATATATTCAATCACATCCTTCCTCCTCTCCTCAGAGTCCAAAGTTGGGTGAATGCAACGCACCACTTCTTGTGTCATTTTCTCAGCAATCCCCAAACTGCCCTCCCCAAATGACAAGGGATCAGGGTTAGAGAACGACGGCATAAACGACGGGCAATCTTCTGTCACGACGCCGTTTGGCTGTCCTTGAAGATCACCCATATGAGCAAGAACCCTATAAAAAAATATTACTCAAAGAGGCAACAGAATTACAAATGAAACCAAACCCATGTTTTAAACAGGGTTTGGGACATGGGTTTGTGGGTATTTTGGTGTTCGAGTTATTGGTGTGAAGTGTTTCAGAAGGCGCACAAAGGGGGTATATATCTGTATATATACAGAGATGTAGAGAGAGAGGGGGAGGGGTGGATAGTTGGTATGGATCAATAACTACGTATATCGCGTATATGAACGAAAAGGGAACGTAAGTTAAAGGAGATTGAGACAAGAAAAACAGCTTAGGCGGCGGTTTAGGAGGGATCCAAATATATTTGTTTGTCTTGTTGAAGCTTTTTTTATGCAGCCAAAACCGAAAAATCCCCCAAGGCTACGCCCACCTGTCTCATGACTCTCATATATAGAAAATTTTCCGAAAGTGTCCAGAAAAGATAAATGTATTGCTCGTTCAATTTTCTTAGACGCTGAACGTAGATTTGAGTCATTCATTTCTCTTTTCATAGCTCATTCTTCTTTCCTAAAATTGATCGTAGATTTGAACCATTCATTTTTATGATCTAAGTCATTTATTTCTCTTTTGTCGACGCCGTGGTTCGGTTACTCGTTAACGATTTGCCGCCCTCGATTACCGGTTCTCTCTCTCTCTCTGTCAATAGCAAAACATTAGTGAAAGTCTGAGAGGTTTGCTCAAGGCCACATGGCAGGCTGCTTCTTTCCTCATGACATAGTCAAATTATAAGGTGCCTAAAGTCAACTAGTATATATAATTATTAAATTCTGAATTCTACAATATATCCAAAGAACTAAAAGGTTGAGATAATATGTAGAGGATATACTCTCTCCCACCCTTTTTAACGGCTGTTTTTTTTACTTTTGGGTTGATGTGATGTGATGTGAGAGAATAATTTATCACATAAAGACAATAAAAGACAATTTACGAAAAAAGGACAGTTTTGGCTGAACAACCCCTAGGTGCCCCCCTTTGAGAAATGTGTATTTTATTGAACAGTTTTGCTTGGGACCCACTTGCACCCGCTTATGTCCGCTCATGTCTCGATGAGTTCTATTTAACAAAGTTTGCTTTTCCAAATTGTAAAAATCATTATAGATTAAAGATATAGGTAATTGAAAAATTACACGCATGCACATAAATAAAGAAGAAATTCGGGACGGAGGAAGTATTATTAATGGGGGACGAACCCACTTTAATGTGACATTTATGAACGATTAATAAAATAGTACTTTGTTTGGATGATTTTAGTAATAAAATGAGATAAAATTGTACTCCACTAACTCTTTTTTTTTTTTATAGTTGAAACGTGAGAATAATGATAAATTAGAGAGTGGTGTTAGGGAGGCCTCATCTGAGCGATTAAATATGGATAGGGTCAGGCCTGTCCAAAGGGGAATAAGTCATTCGAGTCCTTCCCTTGTGACCCAAATCAAGGCCTATCCATAAAGAAGGCATAGAAAATATGGACATGGTAAGGCCTATCCATAAATGTGAGGGTCTAGGGGGATAAGTCATTCGGGTCCTCACTTGTGACCCAAACCAAGAATTAAGGGCGAGCCCGGGATTTCAACAGAGAGAATAAAGAAGGCCCAGAAAAAGGATGTATAGTGAGAGAAGGAGGTGTTTATGCCGGTTTTTGAAAAAAAGAGTTTTTTTTATGTGATGTGTTGCGAGCCCGGGATTACAACAGAAAGAATAAAGAAGGCCCAGAAAAAGGAAAGACTAACATAACCAAATTTATCATGGATGCGACGTGGATCTGATAATTTTGGATATGGGGTTTTTTTTTCCACACGCAATTGGAGCCAAATTTCAGAAAAAGAAATAAAGATTACCAGCTTTGTGCTCATAATAACAACCCCAACCAAAATAGCTGTGTCCACAAGTCAACCTTGAAGAAAATTTTGCATTCAGATTTGAATACTCGATGTGAAACCATGAATTTTTGACGAAAATGGGTCACTAGAGGTAATACCCATATCTTACGCATAATTAAGGACCAAGTGAAAAGAAGATCGCCATCAGAAATAGGGATAAGTGAAAAAAAGAATATCTATTCAACCTAACCAAATCAAACCCTAATACAACCTACCAAAAAAACTACAAAGCCCGGAAAAAAAACAGCAAGAAAAACAAAGAAAAGCAAAAAAACCCCGAAAACATAGGGATAGAAATTCGTCGGAGCTTCGCCGGAGTTGTCACGCCGCCGATGATGGGAGTCCGGATCTGGAGAGCCCAGATCTGACTCCCCCTTGCCCAAAAATCCGGTTCCAAGCCGCCCATAGGAAGAGGAGAGGAGATCGAACACCATGAGGAGTCGCCAGAAACTATGGGGGAAGTAATAAAGGAGAGGAGAGGAAGAGGGGAGGAAGAGGACGAAGGTGGAAGGGGGTGGTGGGGGAGTGGGAGTGCGGCGGCCGCTAGGAAACCCTAGGGAGAGGCCTCTCCATAAAACTTTCCTCTCACCTAAACTAGTGGTAAACTGGTAATTGTAAAGGCAAGGCAGACTAGTCGTCTAACATTATTTCCACCTAAATGAAACGGCTTTTATCCACATAATTTAGACGAGACATGATCAAATCACGAAGAACCAGACCATAATACGCAGTCAAAAACAGCTTACTTAAAAATAAGCGCAATTCGTTTGGATCCCTTCAAATTCACCGCACTAATATAAAAAGACAAACAAATGATGGTTCAAAACCTCCATTGTAAGTAGACATACTCCAAACAGAATTAGTCCAAAGGCTAATACAAAATAGCAAAACAAGCCGAGGGTTTTCAGGTGCGAGGTGCGGTTGGAGCTCCTCCAGCTGGGCGTGGTGGTTGACCAGGCTTGGGCATATCATCCTGGCAAAACAAACAAGAAAATCACATAAGAACAGAGCATAAAGAGAGAACCATCATTTGGACTCAATAGGTGAAACCAGCAAGGCAATCAGCAGAATGAGACGGCAAGAAACAAAAAAGCAACACCAAGGAAGCCTCTCATGGTTTTGAAGAGGTCTTCATCTAGTATGAGATAGTTCAGTAAAATCAGTTATACATCCACTAAATCTAGAAAAATAACGACTTAAACTTCAAAAACCAATTTCATTTTGTGTGGTCTTGCACACGATTTGTAAAGAAATACTCAACCACTTCCTCAGGAGAGAGGCAAACATCCAGAGGAAGTATCACAGTTATACACGGAAGGGCTAGAGACAAGTTGCTGCAACACCCCAGAAATAGTGCATTTTATTTGTAGGATGAAAACCACAGAAAATATTGAAACGACGACCTACTAAACAACCCAAAAATGGGCGCACCAAGGCAAAGGTCATTTCTTGAGTCTTTTAACCGCAAAGGAGAACGAATTTACATGTTAAAAAGGATGATTTACAGATTACAGACATCAATACTTGGCGCTAATTTTTTGGGATGGCATTTTTTGCAGTTATAAAAATCCAATAAAAAATCGAAGTGGGGATGCCAAATTAGAATTTCCAATGCATCTGTCTACTGTTCCATACAGATTACAGATGCCCAAATACATAATGAAGTAGCATAAGCTACATACGCGAATTGCCTATAATAAAAAAGACACATAGGTGAATCACATTCACAAAAGTAAACTAACACAAAAATGCGAAGAATGTCAAAATAATATAGCAAATCTTGCGTGCATCTAATCTACTGTTCCTTCCAGGTTCCAGTTGCCAGAAGACGTAATGAAGTAGCACAAATTACATAGGTGAATCCTATCCGCACAAGTAAACTACCACAAAAAATGTGAAAAATGATACGTGCATATAGACATTATACAAATTAAGACACAAATGGTACCAAGAATGGAAGAACAATACCCGTAGCAAAAGATAAAACTAAACATTACTAGAGCAATATGCAGAGATGTGCTCCATTACAATTTTCACTTCACAATCAGAATCCTCTCCTAAGTTGAAAAGTCTCGATAAGACTAATTCATAGGGCCACATACAGAATCGAATACCCACAGGCACTGAAGTAAAAAAGAAAAGGGGAAAAAGGTTGGACAATTAGGGGATCGTACTTTTGCAATTCTCTAAGACAGCTTCTACTAATTTCTGGTGCAAAAAAGGTCATTACCATATTTATTACATGTTACTTCAAATCAAAGGCTTGTGCAGAAAAATGCAAGCCATTTTCCACTGAAGCCTAATGTTAATCAACATTCAACAGCAATAGGATACCACTACAACAAAATGAAATGTAATAGTCCAGAATTCGTAATGACAAAACAATTTCTTGTATGATAACAAGAAAAAGCAGCAAAAACAGATAGCATCATAATAATCCAATGAATTATATCGAGAAGCTTTTCATACCTTGCGCCTGAAGCGCTGAGGAGGCTCACGGTTCCTCCTATCAGTACGAGAGCGAACCCTGACAACTTTGGAGTGAATAGCACACGACACACAGTACTGCATCTTTAAGTAAAGCTTGGGCAATGTGTAACCTTGAATCACCAAACAACACAAAGGATAGCCATTAAACAAAATCACTCTTATCCAAGGAAATGATAACAAGCAGAAAGAAATGTGAAAGTACAAATAGAAGGCGAAATAGCCACAAAAGTAAGTTTACCATCAAAAGCGCAAGCTTCTTGAACATCACGGACAGCAGCCTGCTCAACTATGTTTCTCACGAGAAACCTCTTGATAGCTTTGTCCTAATAGAGAGAGAGATTCAGAATTAGACAACTAGAAACTATCTATAAACTAACAGACCCAGGAATTTATCAAAATCCAAATGGACTGAACCACATAAACACAATATTACTGAAATGAAGGCCAAACTTCACTAAGACACCATCGAGCGACCAAAACATGATAATCAGTAGATTTAGTACCCTTATCATTTCCTCTCATATTCCCCATTGCTTATGGACATATTTCAAGCGCTAACTAAACAAAACTCCTCCTCCTTGGCCCTTACTTGATCCTTTCCTCGCTAAACCCTCCCCAGGAATTTATCAAAATCCAAATGGACTGAACCACATAAACACAATATTACTGAAATGAAGGCCAAACTTCACTAAGACACCATCGAGCGACCAAAACATGATAATCAGTAGATTTAGTACCCTTATCATTTCCTCTCATATTCCCCATTGCTTATGGACATATTTCAAGCGCAAACTAAACAAAACTCCTCCTCCTTGGCCCTTACTTGATCCTTTCCTCGCTAAACCCTCCCCCTCCTTTCCCGGTACACTCCAAACCACAAAAATTAGCCCCACCTCATCCCTTCCTAATTTCAAGGGTTGCCTTTTCAAATTTAACAGAAAATCTAATTCGGTCGATTAATTAGAAAGCTGAACCAATAACGCAAAAGCATTCCTACTTACAGTCTTCTCATGATCATTTTTAACAAACGCAAATGAATCATGTCCGGCTAGATCAAAGGGAAATTGTATAACAACTGATTTCAGTCTAGAAACCACAAGGAGCATATAGAACTGTTGCCAGATGCAAGGGAGTAAAAGTGCACATGAACTTGTGATATAACAACTCCAAACAATTTAGCTGGTACTGATACAACAATAAATCTCCTACAAGGCATAGAAAATACGCCCACGGAATATGAAATTCAACAGTTGAAAGCAAATCCGATATTAGAAACAAGCGACTGAACTATAAACATTTGACGTTCATAGCAACTCCGAATCAATCGCGTCACTGAATGATCATACAACCATACATACATATATACAATCACATGAAGAGAGAGAGAGAGAGAGAGAGAGAGAGGGGACCTTGGGGCAGCATTTTCCGCAGTTGGAGCAGCGGATGAACTTGACATGGCCACGGCCATGCTTGTTGCGTCCACCATTCCTTCGCTTGAAAGTCTGCACAAATACAAATCCAGTGAGTTCATCGATCGACGGTAATTCAGATCAAAAGTGAGAGATCATAATCAATCTTCCTGGTAATCTTACCATCTTCTTGTCCTCTGGTGAAGATCTTGTGACGGCGGCTACGGCGCTTTAGGGTTTTGCAGAGGGTAGGACTGCAAAACCTTAGCCCTACTGACCAGCCCGTCTATCATGGACCAAATCGGGTCTTTTCGGTCTCGAATCGAGTTTTTAGGCCCACCTTCATTTTCCTTTTGTTTGTAACTACATCTTGCCCCTTCAGCTATCACACTTTTTCAAATTATCCTCTTTAGTCTTTACTACAAAACCCTACACTTAACAACCTTAAACTCTTTAAATCGTTCAACTTGGGCCCCTTATTAATCTTTCTCCATTAGCAATGTGCAGTGGTCGAATATGATCATTTTCTTCTCGCGACCTTTTACTCTTTTTCATCATGTGGGAGTTCGAATTAATTCGCGTTTACTTAGTTTTATCCATGTGGGGAGGGAAGAAACATCTCTACTCTACTACAAAATTTATTTTATACATTATGGGTGGTTCTATTTTTCTCTTAATCAGAGTTTTGGGTGTCAGTTTATATAGTTCTAGTGAATGTCAAGAATCGTACGCGTATAAACTTGCATATCTATTAAAATCCAAGACTAGATCTTTGCTTTTTTTATTTTTATTGTGAAGCTGTTTGGCATCTTGATGGTTTTGATGATGCAAGGTATAGAGACGTCTTAATAAAGATAAAATCAAGGGAAATCAATGGGTTTGGTGAGTGGAGAAATGCAATTACACAAAGATCAGGTCTTCAATTTTGTTAAATATGTGTGCTTATAAATGTGTATATCATTTTAGGCATTCTAGTCAAGTTTTAAGGAGAAAAATATTTGATCAATATTATGGATTTTTTGGACGGTGAATTGTAAATTTGTAGAATGTGATAGTTTAGAAGGGCAAATTGTAAATTTGTGTAACTTATTTTATTTGTTTTCTCCGCCTCTTTTTTAAAAAAAAATTAAGGAAAGCCGTGAAATTGTCCACGTAGGGGGAACATTTTGTGGGTGCCGAGCGGGCACCACGTGTCCGTGCCCGAGCACCCAACCCAACCATCTAAAAGTGGCCCGAGCACCCACTATGACCGTGCCAAACATTTTCGAATGGTCTAGATTTATTCCCTTTTTATCCTCTTTTTCTCTTTTAAATCTAGACCGTACAAAAGTGTTTTGAATGACCGAGATGGGTGCTCGGACACGGATGTGTTGTGCCCCCGGCACCTAAAATTTGCTTGACGCAGGGATAGATGATTGTAATATGTAAGTTCAAAAAGTACCTAAATTTTTTTCCAAGAGTACACATAAACCTGCCAAATTATAGGAATATACTGACCTTTTTTAATTTAATTGTCACTAATATGGCATGAAACTTTAATTTTTTTTAATAATTAGATCTGAAATGGAAACCACGAATCAAATTAAGTTATTACTAATTACCTATCTATTATGTGGATGGTCTTCCTACTTCGTGATTCTTGTGAAGTGAACTCCTTTTACCGATCAGTAGGTTGATAGCGCTTTCGTCCGTTAATCAAGTGCCCATTCACGGGAATAAATTGTTCAAAATTTGAAACTTGATTATGAGATTTGATCGATCTAGAAGATACTCCAATATTTTTCTTCCCACCTTTGAAGAAGGAAGAATAGTCGTCATTTCATGGAAATCTAAATTAGAAAGTTATCATATTTGTATGACAATAACAAAATTTACCGGGACAGTGTCGTCTGTGTGTGTATATATATATATAAACAAAAAAATAATATTTTAATAAAAGGTAAGGTAAAATGGATAGGTTGTTGGAGTGTTGATGGTGACAAAGTGGCTATATGTACTGTACACAAGGTATTGTGGCCAATTTTTTGGCTTAGCTGCTGTTTTTGCTCTTATATGTCTCATATTGTATCTCGGGATCGAGTCTCATTTCCCCCTCCTCCATGTAATAGATGAGGAATAATGAATGACAAAAAAAACGGTAATTAAAACAATATGGAAAGTAAAATAATACTACTATCATTTTGTCTTAAATTTTGTTTCACATCTACTTCGCCTTAAACAAAAACTGGCAGGGATAAAATACTGATGGAGAGGATTTTCGCCCCTTTGGGAAAAAAACCAAAAACGGATTATTGGTTTTTTCATTTTGTGCTTATTAATTTTTTTTTTTCATTTGTTAGTTTTGAGTTAAGATTTTGTGATTTTCGGATTCCTCTCGAAGAGACGAATCTAACAAGTATAAATTTATGGTAAAACCAAATATTTTTTTGAATAAGGCCGAAATACTTAAATTATTGGATTAATTTTGGCTTTATTCAAAAATATTTGGTTTGCCCATAAATTTATACTTGTTAAATTCGTCTCGTCGAGAGGATTCTAGAAACCACAAAATCTTGACACAAAACTAACAAATGCAAAAAAAATTAAATAAGAACAAAATGAAAAAACCAATAATTCGTTTTTGGTTTTTTTCCAAAAGGAGAGTACCTGATTAACTTCAAGCGTTTCCCCAGTGAAAAAAGTAGTTATATATAATGTTTACAAGCGAAGGGAACAACAAGCACCAGTGGTCTAGTGGTAGAATAGTACCCTGCCACGGTACAGACCCGGGTTCGATTCCCGGCTGGTGCATCAAGGATAGCTACAAGGAGCATTCTGCGCCCTTTGTGATGGTAGGGTCCATCACGACCGTCAGATTTAATCAGACAAATTCATAGCGCATCTGAGCTTTACTCTTCATTTTTTATTTTTCCCAATAATAATGCTACTCTTACACACCCATTCGGTTATACCCTACTTTGATTTCTGACACGTGAAGGGAGAGTCAAAGGAATTGAGAGGTAGGGGTGAGCACAATACCCGGAATCCGATGACCCGACCCGAATGGGTATCGGTCGGTTTTGAACCTTCATCGAGTCGGGTTGCGGGTTGATATTTTTCTAAAAATCGAGTTCGGGTCGGGTGTCGGGTTGAAGATAACTAAACCCGTGGGTTGATATTTTTCTAAAAAACGAGTTCGGGTCGGGTGTCGGGTTGAAGATAACTAAACCCGTCGAAACCGATCCGACCCGACCAAAAATACTCCTTCACGTTTTATTGGTAGTTGGTACGGAGGCGTGAAGTCCTGTCACACAAGAGTCAAGACAGTTATGAAAGGAGGCCTGCACATTTCAAATAAGAATAGTCCTTTACAGCTAAGGCTTTTAAAGTCCTGTCATTTTCAATGTTATCTTTTCCCAAACACAGATAAAACTTAAAAGAATACTCCACCGGTCCACCCTTTTCTTTCCCCACACAATATTCTCTCTCTCCACCCTTTCTTTTTCTCCCAACATATGAGCATTCCCTCCCTCTCTCTTCTGCATGTCCAAGAATCCAAACAAAACCCTTCTCTCTCTCTCTCTCTCTCTCTCTCTCTCTCTCTCTCTCTCTCTCTCTCTCATATTCTTCAACCCACACCACTGGACCGGCACCACGACACCACCACCTGTGACTCTTTGTCGATGCCACACCACTGGTCGACCACGCCGACAACTGTGATGCCGTCCACCACGCCATCCCTCATGTTGCCTTCCACATCATTGTGCACCACTGCTACCACGCAGTGCACGCACCTCTGTCTTTGTAAATGTTGTAAGATTTAGTGATTTACTAATGTTTTGGCGTTCATTCTTGTAGATCTGGTTTTTGATTGAGAAAGTTAGGATTTTGAGCTGATATTTGTGCAAATTTTTGTTTATGTTGGGAAATTTGGGGTTTGAATGTATGTAACTGTATATGGTTCTTGCCCTTCCTCACTCCTCTGTTTTTTTTTCCCAACCCGACCGACCCGAACCAGAGACCGATTTACCCGATCCGATCGGTTTCTAGGCTAGGTCGGTTCGGTTTCGGGTGTCGTTTTCCTCAACCCGATCAAAATGGACCCGACCCAAACCCGACGTAACCCGACACAACCCGACCGGTACTCACCCCTATTGAGAGGGATGCCTCTTACAATCCGTAAATTTCAATTTCCGGTTCCTTTTCAATGCTATGGAAGAACGTGATATGTCCTTTTGGAGACATCCGATAAAAATGGAAGAACGTGATATTTTATTTTTTATTTCCATGATTCTAATGTTTAGAAGAAACAGAAAAGAGAATGTGATGCCACGCTTCTATGGTTCTGACATTTGGAAGAGATAAGAATATGAATGTGGTTCCGGATGACATATTTAATCAGGATCACATTTCCATATGGAGTGAGAATCTGATCTCTCCCTTACCCAGGAGAATTTTAAATTCTTGACTCATTCATTAACAAAATGAAATGTTGACTTTCATAAATTTCTAAAATACGTAGTTATTATTATTATTTTTTTTTCATTCGTCATTGTTAATCTATTACATGGGAAAGGCGGGAATGAGACTCGATCCCGGGATGCAGTGTGGAGCATCCAAGAGCTCTACCGCATGAGCTAGCCACCACTTGCATGTAGTAATTGTTTCCCGCATAAGATTACTGAATCAATCCAAACACAAAAATGAAATTATTCCAGGTATCCAATTCCTAAGAATTCGATTCCCGGTAATTATATTAGTATTTCTACCCAATAAAATTCCCAAATTTTATTCCCAGTAATTGTATTTGCAATCCTACTCAAGATAGGTTATTATTATTGATTTCCAAATGATAAGTTAATAGGCCAATTTTGGCCAAAATAAAATTTAGAGGTAATTAAATATTCATCCAGATTTTGGATATCACGTATGTTTTCATCCTCCTATTTTTACGGGTTATATTTTCATCCTCATTTAATGTAATTTACCTTTTTTACCCTTTCATTGTGATATACATAGATGTTTATATATAAATTAACACTACTGGCTAAATTAGTGGAAACTGATTACCAATAATAATGGGTAACTAATAACTGATTACCTTTTTGAAATGAAGGGGGAGTCCAAAACATCTCCCAAATTAGTGGTAACTAATTACTATTTCCTAAATTAGTGGAAAATAATACCATTTCAAAATTAATTACTGATAACATATCTAAATTAAAAACAAATATTGATATATATTTTACCATGACCAGTGGACAATGTTGACATATTTTTACCGTGATCATTGGACAATGTCAACATATCTATCGAGGTTAATATTTTTACCATGATTTTTGATAACCAATTTTTTTTACCATGATCATTCGACAATGTTGACATATATATTTTTACCATGATTCGTGTTCTGAAAGGATATTATATTATTTTCAAATCATAAACAAAACGATAAAAAAATCATGGTAAAAAGATCAAAACAACCATTGCGCGGGCCTATATAGATAAGGAGTATGTACACTCTCCTTGTACTTATAAACATGGTAATAATTATTGAATTAACATCTTGAATCACGGTAAAAAAAATGTCAAAAATCATTGACATGATTATTGGTTTGATTTTAACCATGACCGCTTACCTTTGTGAATTTGGCCCGCGCATGCGACACCCTAAAAAATTTTAAACATGATTACTGGATCAAGGTTTTTTGGATGAAAATATAAAAAAACAGCGGCAAAAATAATTTATATTTTCATCCAAAAAATCTTTACCCTATAGCCAAGAATTTTTGGATGGAAACATAATTAATTGTGGATGAATTTCATCCAAAATAATTTATGTTTTCATCCAAAAAATCTTTACCCTATAGGCCAAGAATTTTTGGATGGAAAAATAATTAATTTTGGATGAATTTCATCAAAAATTATTTATGTTTCCATCCAAAAAATCTTAACCCTATAGGCTAAGAATTTTTGGATGGAAACATAATTAATTTTGGGTGAAAACATTCGTTTTAGACCTTAATCTCCTAGTATATATATTTATATATACAATCAAGGGCAAAAATGGGTTTATTTGAATCACGGGATGGAAACATAACTCCTAAAAAGGGAACCGGAGACATCCACCGTGTAGAGCTCGTCGAGTACTACAAACATACCAAAAATCAACTCGATCGGATATCGTTAAGTGCCTCATCAGAACAAAAATAAGTTGAAATTTTTTGGAATACATATGTCTTGAAACACTGGATGAAAACCATTGAAACCATTTTTTTCAACTTATTTGTGTTCCGACGAGGCACTTAACGATATCCGATTAAGTTGATTTTTGGTTCACTTATAGTACTCGGCGAGCTCTACGCGGTGGACGTCTCTGATCGTTGAAACGGTGCCGGAACGGGGCCGAAATGGGCCCGCACAGCATGCTGCGCAGCACCCCTTGTTTCCCCTAAAAAGGCTCAGGATGATTTTCTAATTTCAAGTGAGTAAAATGATGATTATTTAAGTGCCCCTAAAATTTAATTATTTCTTTCCCTAGGATTCTTACATACATGTTTCCCATTAACAGAACTCTTAGGTGCTTAGCTTGTTATCATGAGCTTATGTATTGTTAGATGCAAATCAGAGTTCTTAATTCAAATAAGTTATTTGACTTTTTTTTTAATCTTTATTCAATTTTTTTTTTGTAAGTTTTTTCCCAAACTTTTTTTTATTATTGATTTTTCATGACAAAAGAAATCGAATTTTGGCAGAATTTTTGGCTTTATTCAAATAAATTTGAGTTTGGATTATAATTTTTAATTTTCTTGTTCCTCTCTCGAGAAGAATTAATAATTCAAAAAAGTTTGACACAAAATTAACAAATGCGAGAAAAATTTAGCTGTCCCATATCCCCTGTCCCAACCCAAAACGGCACTGTTTTGGTGCAAACCCCCAACCTTTGCAAAATGCAATTTTGTGGGGCCCACTTTCGGGTTCCACACAAACGATCCGAACTGTTGAATAATTTTAAAATAGTTATTAACATGGTCTCGGAGAAAATCAGACCGATTGGATATTTTTACATTATTCATCTAATTCTTTGATTTTCATTCAGAATTCAGGACCCTACCAATTTGAAAGAATCTTTGGAAAAAGTTATAAAATTGTGGGCTCAGAAACCCATTGATCTGAACTATAAGAGTCGTAGGGCTCGTTGAGAAGAGCATCCTATAAAAAAATTATCTTGTTTGGACATCGATAGGTATGAAAAAAACTCATATTTTTAGTATTTTGATAATTATCGATGTCCGAACAAAATAATTTTTTTATTGAAAAGAATCTTTGGTAAAAGCGTCGCTAAAAGAATGTCTAATGTGCATTTTAGTTTTTCGTATCCTTTTACAGATTATCTGTTCGTCTTGTCAACATGATATGGAATCAAGAGTACAACGTGGAGTGTCAACGTGGCAGATTTGAGGGGGTGGGATAGAGACGTAGGATAGAGTTTTCTAGAGAAATCAAGACAGAGGATCCAGTGCCAAGTAAGCATATTGATTGATCAGGCTGTTTTCCAAGTAAGACAAATTAATGACAGCATCCGTAGAGGAATTTTCCACTGGGTCACGTGGTGCCTGCTCCCATTAGGGATGACAATGGATCGGTTTGGTCCGGATTTTGCGATTACCACACCAAAATCCAAATTATTTATCTATACCCAAATCCAAACCAATATCCGATGGGTATGAATTTTAGTGCACCATAACCTTACCATATGAATTTAAATTTTATCCAAATCGCACCAAACCCGCATTAATATTCATTTCATTAATGAACATATGAAGGAAAAAGATTATAAATTAAAATAAAAAGTTAATATACCATATGATTTTTCTATTAAACATCTAAATTCCAACATAATCAAAGAAAAATAACTAAATAATAAACTTTTCTTAAGAGGTTCCTATTGTGACTCTTGAGATTTTTAAGGGATTTGAAAAGAATAAGGAGGGAGATAAAATAAAAAGTCACTGAAAGTTATGGATTGAAAAATAAAAATTACATGTACATAAAAAAATAATATTTATATATATATCCTATAAATAATATTATATGGATCGGTTTGGGTTTGAGTTTAGCCGAATACTTGCTAAGACCAAACCCAAATCCAAACCCGATAGGTATTATGTTTTGAAAACCAAACCCACTCCATGGGTAGGAAAAAATATAAGAAACCGCACCAATTAGGTCGGTTTGGTTTGGGTATCCATCGGTTTTGGGTGAAATTGTCATCCCTAGCTCCCATACATTTGACCAACCAAAAATGCAATGAATAGTCTAGACTGGCACACACATTTTCTTTTCTTTTTCTAGTTTTTTTTAAATCCATCATACACTTTGAACCCGGACTATCCGTTATATTTTTTGACGACCGGATATGCACGAGCGGACACCACGTGGTACCCACTCGGCATCGAAATTTTTTCCCTATAAAACTGTGGATGCTCTCAGCCTCTCACCCCACGCAAAATCCTCTTTAAATTCATATTTGCTAATTAAAAGATTAATTGTCGATTACAATACTTATTAGAAGAAGACATATCTATGGAGAGTGGAAAGCACTTTGTTCTAGTTCACGGGGTTTGCCTTGGAGGATGGTGCTGGTACAAGCTCAAGCCGCTGCTACAGGCGGCCGGCCACCGCGTCACCGCCTTGGACCTCGGTGGTTGTGGAGTCCACCCGAGGCGGCTCGACGAGATCGCTTCGTTATCCGACTATTTGCAACCCTTGATGGATTTTATGGCCTCTCTAGAGAAGGAGGATCGGGTGGTTTTAGTTGGCCATAGCTATGGTGGCCTTGGTGTTTCTCTAGCAATGGAAAGGTTCCCTGAGAAGATTTCAGTTGCAGTTTTCATCACAGCTTACATGCCCAACTACAAGGACCCCCCTGCAACTCTCATACAAGAAGTAATACTCCAATCTCTTACTTATTCGGTTTATATCTTTGAATTTATAATAAACATTTTACATAAAATTTAAACTCCATTTATTCGGACCGTCGATCGCTGATTAGACTGCCGAGCCGAGCTCCCTACACGTCTACACCTTGCAGGGAGTTCGGCTCACTACAGACCCCTCACATTTGGACAAACGATCAAATTGATTATTGCTTGTTTCTATATATTTTTGGCTCTCATCAATATTGCTGGTTTTTGTTTTGGTTAAAGTTCTTAAAAAGAACATCAATGGAGTCAGTGATGGATAGTCGATTTGCATTCGATCAAGGACCAGAGAATCCGCCAACTTCAGTTATTTTTGGTCCAGAGTACACCGCAACCATTGTCTATCGACACTGCGAACCGGAGGTGAGGAAATATACCCATTTTCTCTATAAAATTGTTCCATTCAAAGATTAATAAAATTTTCTTTTGCCGTTTAAAAGAATAGGATTTATAAGATTCTCATAATTTTAGGATCATACACCGAATGCCCCTTTCATTACCAACAGAGAACAAACTCGGGAAAATGATTCATTTGATGTGATTTGGTATGACACTTATAAAACGCGCAATATAATGGAGACACGGGGTTGCTGCTGTGCAGCCCCCGCACAGTAGCTGCTGTGCACCATTCAACCCTGGCTTTGTAACAATAATGTTGCATGAGGTTAAGGTCTCAATCAATCCATTCAATTGTGATCTGTGGCAGCTACAAGCCCCAAAAGTATCGTCAAGAGGATAAATATAAACATGAACCGGCATAGCCTCTTTGATTTGCACGGATTGTCTACGCTAAACTAACACTAATCTAGGGTCATATGCATAACTAGGGCTGTAAATGAGCCGAATCGAGCCGAACTTTAAAATATTCAGGTTCGTTCATTAAGTTTTTAAACGAACTTGAGCCGAGCTCGAACTCAATGAAAATTTGATGAGCCGAGTTCGAGCCGAGCTTGCCGAGGTTTGAGTCGAACTCATACTTGTTCACGAGCCTTAGCGAGTAAAAAATACTATATATTTATGCACTCATACAAGTTTAAAACTACAAATAAATTTTTTATTTTGTACATAAAGAAGCCTATCCATATATAAAATTATAGAAACATATTAAAATTTAAGTTTACAATACATTTATAAGTTTATACATGTACAAGTTATAAAACTTTCATTATGTATATGTGGAAGTTATAAATATTCAAGGTTATATATGAAATTCTTATGAGATATACGTACATATTCTAAGTTCGCGAGCCTAATCGAGACGAATATTTTCAAGTTCAAGTTTGGCTCGTTTATGAAACGAGCCTAAAATTGAGGTTCAGGTTCAGTTCGTTTAGTAACTGAATTGAACTCGAACGAGCTTTTACCGAGTCGAACCTCGAATAGTTCACGAACGGCTCAGTTCATTTACAGCCCTAGGCACAACCCGTCTTCTCGGAGACAATGGCAAGTGAGGAATTAAATGAGAGACAATGGCAAGTTGGCAAGTTGGCAAGTGGGGAAGTAAATTTAGCAAAGAGTGTCGGTGGGAGATAGAATTGCTCATCATATGTCTATCTAAATATATATCTATCTAATCAATAATGGATGGACTCCATATTGGTTTTAGGCTTTTAGCTTGCACTTTAATGCCGAGTTTGATCCAGATAGCCTCGTGACCTGTAATTATAAAAATACCACAAAATACATCAAATAGTAATAGTAAATGGCATAACAAATACTATATATTTGGCGAACTAAGGCTCCGTTTGTTTTAGCGTAAAATATTCTTCATGTAAAATGGTTTCGCTCGCAAAGCTTAATTTTTCGTTTTTGTTTTCCGGTGTTTGGTTAATAATTGAAGAATGTTTTTCATGCACTTAAACTTCTACACGATAACAATTTTATTTTCACCACACATGCTTACCGTATTTTACTTTTCGATTCTTTTTTCCCCGATCATTTTTTCTTCTTTGTGGAGAGAGAGAGAGAGAGAGAGAGAGAGAGAGAGAGAGAGAGAGAGAGAGGCCAAAGAAAATGAACGAAAATGATGTGAGTGATTGCCCACCCAAAATGAAAATGATGTGAGTGATTGCCCACCCAAAATGACCCTGAATGGGAAAATGACTCAAGGGGAGAGATAGAGAGAAAAAGAAGAGAGCGCGACATAAATTTAGTGGGGGAGAGAGAGACAAGAGATATGATTTATTGATTGTATTTTGAGAAGTATCGGGAGAATGGAGACTATTTTTGAAAATGACTAAAAAACCTTTTTAGGCCTTGTTCTCCAATAGATTTTAGGTACATTTTATGAAAATCTCATAAAATGAACATTTTATGGAGGGGTGATAAAATGGAGTTGTTTTCCCAATTGATAAAATGTAGTGGTTTTCCTATAGATTTTCGGAGGATTTTATGAAAATCTCATAAAATCACTTTTACATTTTATGAGTTGAGATTGGAGTGTTATAAAATGTGAGATTTTATGAAACAAAAATCTGTTGAAGAACGAAGCCTTACTGAGTTTTTCTCATAAAAGCAGTTTACGTCTATTTTGGTGAAAACATTTTACTAAGTAAACCTAGTTTTGAACAACCAAACAACCAAAAAATAGGAAAATATTTTACAGCCAAACAAACAGAGCCTAAATGTGTGCGTTTCAACACTTAGCACAATAGAATGAAAAAATTTATGTTAGTAAATTTTGCTTAATTGAATTTGTCTAGAATGGCAATATTTGTCTTAAATTTCCTTGCAAAGAGATTGCAAGAGAACTGAAAAAACATAAGGACCAAGGGTGTTGCTATTTGATCGTTTGAAATTGTATCCCGAGAGTCAGATGCCGATCAAACCTTGTAAAACAGGTCTCGGTCTCAGTTTGTCATATGCCGTAACGGGTGGGTATCCACGGATGATAGAGGCCTTCTTTGTCTCATACATAAAATCTTGTTTTTCTCTTACAATCCGGCTCACAATTTCATTTTCATTTCCCTCATAACCCTAACCCATCCAAGAGATAATTTGCACTTGGAAAATTCAGTGCCTTTTTTTTTTTTTTTATAACCGGATGTTCAGGCCAGCTTACGCACACCTCGACTAATTCCAGAGCTCTGGAGGTAACGACTGAACATAACCTCCAGTGGCCCAAAGAGTTTGCTAGCAAGGGGAATCGAACATGAGTTTGTTGGAGCAAACCCTTAAGTTCCAAGGCAAGACCACTTTGCCAACCTCTTGTGGGTTTAAAATTCACTGCCTCTTATGAATGCCTTTCGATGAGATTGATTTTGTGCCCAAGATCCAAACCAAACACTACAAACATGCACACAGACAAAAGAATTTTTACGTGGTTTCCCAAACAAAACGAGTACCTCCACGGGAGACTTTCACTGTAGGACAGTGCATAGTACGATCATGTTCTGTAGTTATTAATTTTTGGGTTGCTTCATTGATCATGCAGGACAAGGAATTAGCCAAGATGTTATTGAGGCCCAATGGGCTATTCATAGAAGATTTGGGCCAGGAATCCATACTAACGGAAGCCAGATACGGGTCAGTAAGTCGGGTTTTTGTAGTGTGTGAGGAAGATGGAGTGATGGGAGAAGAATTTCAGCATTGGTTGATACAGAATAGCCCACCTAAAGAAGTCAAGTCCATGGCTAAAGCTGGTCACATGGTCATGCTTTCTAAACCCAAAGACCTTGCCTTCTGTTTGCAGAATATTGTTGACGAGTATCATTGAGCCGGGCAGTGGCGGACGCAAGATTGCAAATTTTTTCTAATTTGCGGGGACCATTCTTCAGTAATTTTACAAAAAAATCAATAAGTGTACTAAAAATAGGAATAAAATTGAAGAGAGTGCAGGGGCCAAACAACTCCTTATGTCCACCCGTGGAACCGGGCACATGGTCATTTTTAACGGTTCCTCTAGTTTCAAATGAGTTTCAGTTTTGTTCCTATAATTTCAATTGCAACGCTTTTAACTCCGAAGTTTGGTTTACTTACCTATTAGGCTCGTCTGATTGTCGGATTATTTTCAGGAGGGATTGGATAAAGTAATATTAAGAATGGGTCTTTACCTATCTATTATAAATTGCATTAGTCACAAACTCTTTTGGCTTTTCAAAGTATATGGGACAGTAAGAGAGGATTAAAACAATATGGCAGTGTGTTGATGAAATTCAAATACTTTTAAAACTTATTAATCCGTCTACTTTTTATTTCCACAACTTTCGTTTGTGTATTTTTATGCTTCAATTATCAATTAAATGGAAATTTCACATAATGCTACTAGCATTTTGTCTTAAATTTTGTTTAAGATCTACTTCACCTTAAACAAAAATTGGTAGGGATACGATATTGACAGTGGTGGACTTAGAAATTCGATGTTATGGGGGTGCTCAATTGACCATGTCGAGAAAATTTGTTTCATAATAGGAAAATGCTAACATCAACCCTTAAGGTGGAGAATATGTAGAAAATGTATCAATATCCGAGAAAAAAGTGTATTGATGTTCGAACTTGTTTGTCATATTATCTTTTGCCCAATGGGTGAATGTTAGTAAGACCCTTTATAGTAATAAACAACAATGAGTAAGAAGTTTATATCCCAACCATACTGTAGCAATTTGTAAATTTCCAATTGTAAATCAAGCAACACTAGCTATGGAAGAAAATTGATAGATGAAATGAGATAAATCTAATGATTTTCAATTTATATATAAATGATATATTTCAATTTTTGGTGTTATTCATACAATTACTCAAAATACATAAAGACGCAAATGAGATTTTTCAATTTTGAGTAGGGGCATGTGACCCCATGTGAGTCCGCTATTGAATCCTAGTGGAGAAGCAATTGGGCACCTATTAGTGTTTTCCCAATAAAAAGTTTCCTTACCGCCTGATTAAATCGGACGAATTCGAAGCGCATCTGAGCTTTCCTTACCAATTTTTTACTGAATAATGATACATACACAAACTTTGTGCCACAACCCCACTCACATGGGGTGTGGGGCCCGCATGTGGGCCCATGTGGGACCCACACCCTATGTGAGTGGGGTTATGGTTGGTTGTGACACAAAGTTTGTGTCACAATCATTTTTGTTTTTTACTGTCTGTAAATTTCAATTTCCAGCTCTTTTTCAAAGGTATGCATGCACAACAATAATCTTTGGGTAAATTTTAGTAATGGTTCCTCTAGTTCTATATGAGTTTTAGTTTTGTTCCCGTAATTACAATTGTATGAGATATGAGATATTAGGAGGTATTATAAGCATAATTTGGATTATATTTTACCGTTGGATGTGGAGAGAATTCCTAATCCGGATGGGCGGGACAATGTAATATTACCCTCCAGGTGTTATTTTTACCCATTAGGGGTACTATTTCTTGAAATAGTCCGGAGTTATCTAGTCCCTTTTTTACACCATGTGGGTCACCGTGTTCCCCCTAATCCCAATCCCACTTTCTAGTTCAGACAATCGAATATGTCTATTAGGTCCAATAGATAACATTTGCTTCCCAAATTAATGGAGAAGTGTTTAGTTCAGGGTAGCTTCGATAGTTCAGGGTCTTTTTCCACAAAATTCACTAATAACCTTAAACCTCACTACCTTCCTCTTATTAAAGGCAAAAGAAATACTAATATCTGAAATTTGGACTTAGGGGGGGTGCTGTGCATGGGATGCACAACACCGTGCTGTGCAGCCCCACGGCGGGCCGCGCCGGCATTTTTTTGATGATCGGAGTCATTCACTACGTAGACCTCGTCGAATACTACAAGTGTAGAAAAAATCAATTCGATCGGATATCTTTAAGTATGTCATCGGAACACAAATACTTTGAAAACAAATGGAACACAAATGGACACAAACACTAGATCAAAACCACTTTTTCATGTTATTTGTGTGCCGATAAAGCACTTAAAGATATCCGATCGAGTTGATCTTTGGCAGACTTGTAGTATTCGACGAGGTCTACGCGGTGAAAGTCTCCGATCGTCAAAAAAATACCGGCGCGGCGGCGCCGTGGGGCTGCACAGCACGGTGCTGAGCATTGGGATGCACAGCACCCCCCCAGGTTCCCTGAAATTTAGAAAGAATGGAGCCTAGTGAAAAGGCCTTGAAATGTCAAAATTGCCCTCATTAATCTATTGGACGTAATAGGTACATTAAACTTCGGGATTGAAACCGTCGCAATTGAAACTAGAGTGACGAAACTAGAAACTTAGTTGAAACTAGAAGGATCATTTCTAAAATTTACCCATAATCTTAAGCTAGATTTCCTATTATCAAGTCTTTTTTGCTTTTAATTTTCCCAAACATTGTAAATTCGCCATGTACCTTTAAAACTCTTAAAATTGTCTGCATCTTGAATTAAAAGAAAGTTTGCATTTTTTTGCTCTTTTTCCCATAAATATCCGCCATTCGGTGAATTAAACCGAAGTGGGTTCTCCGCCCGTCGTCCACTAGTGTGAGATTAGTCAAAATCGAACTGACCCAATACACAAATTAGACACACCCTATGTTTTTATCAAAAACGGATCTAAGGGCGGATGAGCCTGTGCGACCGTCCTACCCAAGTTTCAAATTTCTTACTTTGGCAAAAAAATCATAAATCAGTTTTTTGTTTTATTCGTTTGGTCTTTATTCAATTTTTTTTTCTTCGCAAATCTTAGTTTTGCGTCAAGTTTTCGTGGATTATTGGTTTTTCTCGTCGAGACGAATCTATAAAAAGGTATAAAATTATGATCAAAATTAATTTTTTTTTAATAAAGCTAAAATTAATCCAATAATCCAAACATTTTTGGCTTTATTAAAAAAAAAGTTTTTACCATAATTTTGAACTTTCTAGATTCGTCTCGATGAGGCAAACCAATAATCCATGAAAACTTGATGTAAAACTACAATTTGCGAAAAAAATTTGAATAAAGACAAAACGAATAAACCAAAAAATTGGTTTAAGTTTTTTACCCAAAGCACTCTCTGTCCCTTTTTTAGTGTCGACTATTCTATTTTGGGTTGTACCTTATAAATGTATTTGGGTTGTACCTTATAAATGTATGTATTGAAAAGTTAATGAGTAAAAGTTTGTACAATTATTATTTTGCCCTTTTGAAATGTTAGTGGGTAAAGAGTTAATGGGTAAAAGTGGAGGATAATTTTGGAAAGTGGAGATAAAAGTTGATGTAAAATGTGTAAAGTGGAGGTAAAAGTTGATATGAAATGTGTAATAATGATGTTTCTTTAGTAAATTGGATTTATGAAGCGCAACACACTTAAAAAGGGACGAAGTAGTAATTTTCTGAAAATTTTATATCAAAATTGGTTTGCCCTACCATTTTTTTTTTTGAAAAACCAATTAACACCCACCTAAGATTTAATATCTGTTGTTATGAAAATGATTCTCTTAAAAATATCAATGAATATCTTACTAGTATTGGAGTGGAATAAATAACAATTTACGATGTGATTTCACCATTCGAGTTTGTGATGTCATTACATCTTTCGAGTTATTGTTTATCTTACATCTTGTGAGAGATGTTATTGACATGACGGATGGTCTTAACTCTATTTTAGATCCTAGGGATGGTTATCGATCCTTTCAATATTGATGATATTTACAAGCTTGCAAATATATGCTATTCCAATGACTTCACCGATCAAAAAAAAAAAAGCTACTATTTTGAAGGTTCAGTTGCAAAATTAGGTGCTGATGTTTTGAATCATTTAGAGTCTTAGACTTTGTCCACAATTTATGCGTTGTGCCAAGTATTGGCGAAAACAAGAAAGTCGATCATTTATAACTATGGGTTTTGTTTTCTCAAAAAAGATAAATTGCTTGTTCTTGTGTCGACAAAATAGTGAGAATTTCTAGCCATGAAATTGTTGAAGACTAGACTATGAAATATGATGAAGGACGATTTCTTGCTAGTTATATGCTCACTCTCAGGGGGTGTTCCACTAACAAAAAACAGTTTTTTCTAAAAACCGAGACAAGTCATTCTCTCACAATACATCACATAAAAAACCGTGAAAAGCTAAAATTAATTCAAAAAACTAACTTAGTGGAACACCCCTTGAGAAATACATTGCTTGGCCCTTTTGATACTTATTCCATTATAAATGCACTTTACGTTACATCATGAAAGAGCATTGAACACAATTTTATACCTACTTTTGCATAGAGATAAAACGCTAGGTTCTATACAAGAAGTTTCCTGTGAGGGCTCCCTTACAAAAAAAAAAAAGTGCGAGAAAACAGTTGTGAGCCGTTGGATCCCTTGAAGGGCATAGGATCCAACAACCCACAACTGTTTTCCCGCACTTTTTTTGTGAGGGAGCCCTCATAAGAAACTTATATAGATTCTATATATTGATTTTTTTAGAAATAGAAATTAACACATTGTACTGTATTCATTGCCAATCATATTTGTCTAATCATATAGGTTGATCAAAACCATATAGTATGATAATTTTGTTGATACTAGTAATATTTTTGCAATTTGTATTTGCTTAATTGACGTTTCCTTTCATATACTCTAAATTTTATTGTAACGTTCATCCAACCCATAATTAGGGGGTGTTCCACTAGTTAGTTTTTTTAATAAACTAGTTTTTCACGGTTTTTTATGTGATGTAATGTGAGAGAATGACATGTCTCGGTTTTGAAAAAAATAGTTTTTTATTAGTGGAACACTCTAAATCCTGCGTCTGTCCATGCTTTAACTGTAATTAATGTGATATTTTTTATTATTGGGGGTAAAAAACAACAAAATTATGGATACTTTTTTGTGGGTAACATCCCTCTTAAAAGAAACAATAATCTCAACATAACAAAGATTTACATTGTGAACCAAAAAAGAAAAAAAAAAAAAAAAAAACAGGGTTAGAGGAAGACAACATATAAGCATTTGATTTACCCAAAAACTTATAAGCATTTGTGAAAACAATAGCCCCATGCAATACCATTTCTATTGGCACACCCAACTCTTGCAAAACTAACAGCCAAAACTGCTACAATATATACTGCATTTCCTTTTCAACTCTGCCAACCACAAGAACAGACTCAATCATCCCGCCGCAAAGGCTACTTATGCGCTATGCATTATTTCATCAAGATCAAAGCAGCGACATCTTCGTCACCAAAACAATTTAGATTACAAATTTTGAACCAGTGAATTAATTTATAAAAGATTTAAGTAAGGTTCATGCTTCCAAGTCCTTGTTTGAACTCCAGGCAGGAGCTTTCGGAACAACACCATCACTTAAGATGCTCGCTCCTTTGTCCACGCCCATTAGAGGATCGGATTCACTTTCCTTTGCCTTGAAAAGATTGGAAAGAGGAGAGCATTAGTAAACCCCTTCTTTTAAAACATATCAGAAAGTGCTTTGACAAGATTACTTAGGTGGTGTACGATTTAAAAAAGAAAACCCTTGAAACGAGTTTTGATATTTGTCAAACAGATGGGTTGTCCTAGATGTGTTCTAGAAATCTACTCTAAAAACAACCAAACAGAGCCTAGGAGTTCAGAGAGAGAGAGAGAGAGAGAATACATCTCTATTTCATTTATCAAATAATAAGAGAGAACAAATTATGAAAATGCATGAAAGGGGAAAAGAAAAGAAAATGAAATACCTGGGACAGTTGGGCTGATGCTTCACTTGCTTTTTGTTGGCTCTCAAGAGTACAGCAATAAGAATAGGTTATCATCCCCACAACAGCGAGGAGGATTCCTAGAATGTTTCGCCAGCTAAATGGGTCGTGCAGTAGACAAAAGCCGAAGGCCAACACCAGGCACGTTTTAAGATGCCCTAAAACCTGATAGGTAACTGGAGATGTCTTTCCTATCACCAAAAACGTACTGAAGTTCACGGAGACTGATATCATGCAGGATAGAACGATGAAGGTCTGCAATCAAGACAATAGGAGAGAAAAATGCATTTCAGAGAAAATTTGAGGGAGATGGGGAGGGAGAAAATTTTGAATTCTCACCAGCACTTGAGGGGTATAGTTGAAAGCAAATACATTCTGATTGGTCAAAAGCCCGTCTACAAAAGGGCCAGTTATAAACAAAGTGATTGCCTGATAGGGACAAGATTGATAGAGGAGTTGGGTTGAAGAAACTTTGAACTTCTTCTGTATAGTATTGGTCATCTAGAAGTATTTAATTAAGGTTGTAACCAATAAGAGAATATAACATAGGAGAAAATCATGGTACATCAAATCTGACCATTTGCTTTAGGTGCGCCCCTCAAACAAAACGGAAAGCAAGCTTCTTTTTTCAGATGAAGAACAACTGTTTAATTTGCTTTATTCTAACATGGGCGTGTGTGTAAACACAAAAAGGAATCATGCAAAAAATCATTCTAGAAGTAGCTGAGGATACAATCTGGGCAACACAGGTTGTCATAATTGCGAGCAGAGATACGACGGATCCGAGGACATTTAACTGCAGATCAGTGATGGTTGCAATCCCAACACCCAAAAGTAGGAGACCAAGTGAAAGCTGGATATTCCGACTGTGAAAAATTTATAATGAAGTATCAGAACACTGAAGTTGTAATCTGGTACAGATATAAGAAAGAAATAGATCACATAGAAAATTTGAAGTTGCAACTCTCTGCAAATATAGATGAGCAGGTCTAACTGGAAAGATGAATGATGCACAGACTTGACAGGCAAGCGTGAGAGAGAGAAAATAGTAGTGAAAGACCTAGAGGGTTCTGTAGCGGATCCAGGCATGATTGGGCAATAATAGTGAAAGATCTCGAAGGAAGGCTTGGATATCGAGATAATTTTTACCTCCTTTCCCTTTGCTGTTGTTTTTGTTTTACCTTTTTGCTATCTTTTTTTTTTTTTTTTTTTGGAGGTTGATGTTTTTTTTTATTTTGGTTCTATCCGAAGCCTTCACCTAAAGGTTCTGAAATAGTTTCTACTGATTTGTTTTTTGATATGTAGGTAATAAGTAGCCTCACTCGTGGGCTCGGGAGTGCGAACTTGGTTGAAAAGATTTTAAGCCGTCGTTACAAACACATGGGATCGGCATATTGGATAAGTCATTCTCTATCTTCCCAATGCAAGCAAGTTTTGGTTGTCGATACAGTCAAGCCAACGCTATTCATGCTTTTTCATTCAAGTCGATTCCAGTTCTCAAGTTTAATGAACAGAAAGAAAATGGACCGCATTAAGCACCAGACCAATTGGGCCAATGTAACATCTCTTGTAGTACTTTTTACATTGCATGGTGACTGAACTTCCATAAATTCCCGATTGGTATGTTATGTTTACTATCAAAATGGATACAGAACTAGAAAGAAAAAAGTGTGTTCTCCTGTGGCTACACATGCATTTTGAGAAATTACCTCAACAGCCAACTTAAAAATTCTTTTATATCACGAAGACGTGTTCATTACATCACATTCAATTGGTACAAGAGATAAGTAAGGAGCATAATTGAAAAGAACCTATATCCGCTAAGATCACTCTATAAAGACTGGTCGTCATTAGCTGACCAATATAGATGCAGCTTATATCGGATACACTTCATAGTTGCATACAATGACAAATAGTTTTCAAAACCAAGGATACTCAGTGGATGGCTTTTAAATACAAAAGCCTTCTATAAGAAGAGAGAATACAACACCAGTGCTGTTAAGTAAAACTTGCCTGAATTTCTTCCTGAAGAAAATAGTCTCCAAAAGAACCGTAAAAGGTATAATTGCCAGTTTTGTCATCTATAAACAAATGATAAACAAATGAGAGGCACGTTAAGAAATCAACACTTAAAACAGAATTGTACAAGATGAAATACTGACTTCAAGGATATGATTGTGACCAGGATACAATCAAGATATAAAAATATCTCATGACGACATATCAGTGATCTTTTGGTATGAACAGTTACCACTCAAACAAGAAAGAAATGGCTTATGTCAAACAATATTCAGCATGCATGATGCCTTTCCCATAACTAGTAGCACAAATAGTCCAAGGCGAACAAGAATGGTCACCAAAGGAATGATGCAATGAAATAATGATTGATTCCAGCAAATAATGAGTTCTGAAACCAAAAGAATTCAAGTTATAACAACAGTAACACCACTAAATGGGTATCACAATGCCGATCAAAAAAATAAAATAAAATAAAATATCACAATTAAAGTTGTCGGAACAACAATTTCAAGCCACACCTGATAGAAACCAACAGAGTTGAAACCCAAGCTAAGATTGAGAAGTCCAATGGAAGTCCCATTAAGGATGCCGAAGCCCATCACAGTTCTTGGATCAAAAGGCTTGTGCTCAAAGAAGTTCATCCATAATGCCAAATGGAGCGAACAAAATGTAACTAGAAGATGCCAGCTCGTCAAAGTTGTAGCTGAAGCGACACACAAATAAGATAGAATGACAGATTCAAAACTCAGGTTTAGAGAGCATCCATAAAGTTCTATGCCTGTACTACTAAATACTTGCTTAGCTATCATTTGGTATTTTAATCTTCCTATTAAGACTCGTTTGGGGCCTTCCCAATAAGGAATCCAAATCAACTCAATAGAAATTGAGTAGTTCTATCTTGTGCCCGATGATAGTAAATGAAGCGCTAAGTCCTTCCAAGCGAAAGCTATCGTCTATATGCTGCCAGTAACAACATTGAAACAGTAATGCCACCATTAAAGAGAAACTTGTCAATAATTTAATCATCTCATTGGGAAACGGAACAAACTAGCCAATGTTTAATTATCTAGCTGTGGTGGTGCTATAAGGTTGCCAGCACACACAATGCCACTTAGAGAGAGAGAGAGAGTTAGTTATGTAATGTTAAAACAGGTCAAACGTGTTCATCAGAGGCTTCGTTTCTTTGGGGTAAGGTTGCCTGCCATGAGCAGAAGTCTATGCACTTGGTTCATCCCTTTTAGACATATTTTGCTTTCTACATATCCAAACAAAGACGTGATCTAAGCAAGTCCATTCAACTCAACAAAGCATTAGCACAATCAATCTTAGAAGGTAAGCTACTAAATTAGAGACCACATTCCAACATCAGCCATGCAAGGTTGAATATGGCTCTCATTATAAATTCTGGCTTTTGACTAATTTCTAATAAGAACCTAATTTATGGTTAACTGTGTATGGTTTTTCACAAAGGAAGCCTTATAATAAACTAATCCCCATACAATAACACTATACCAGAGTTCCTTTGATCATCGATTATTGCAAATTCTGGATATATTCTCCAGCGCCATGCTAATTAATGGAGTTGTTGTATATGGGGACAATGTAATCAAACTATCAAAGGAAATTGGAACAATTACAAATTAGTCTTGCAAACCAAATAACAAGGAATGTAAAAAAGATAACCATAAGCCTAGTATATTGTAATGTTGAAAAGATTGGGCACTGACCAAAAGAGAAACCAAGCGTGCTAATAAGCGCCTTGTTGCAAATAACGATTGACACCGACGAAACCACAGATAAACTCAGTGCCCCAATAGTCCCCAGCTGAAACCGCTTGCCTTCACTCATCTTCAATGTTATCTAAATGCCCTCTCTCCAAATCCCTTCCTCACAATCTACTCATCAAAACCCACATCAACAATCAATTGGCATAATACAAAGACAAAAAACCCAAACCAGAATGAGCAATCAATTATCGAAAATGCAGAAACCCAAACCTCTTCTCGACGTGAATAAAAAACATTTGCAATAAAAACGAGCTCAACTGCAGAATCACGGACATTAGAAAAGGAAAATAAGATAGGGTAGTACAATAATGAAGAACATTTTGTCAAATTCTGCAATTCTGAACCCTAGTTCAGCTACTTTTTTGGATAAAATTGAGACATCGTCAGCAATTTCCAAAAGCGTACTGTGAGAATATGTAGGAGAGAGAATCACCTGACGGAAGCAGATGAGAGAAATTTATGGAGAAATCTGTACATTTGTGGTTGATCTATACATATGGAAATTGCCGTTATTGCAAATGGGTGTTGTGTGTTTACTGTTTAAGCAGAGGAGGAGGTTTAATTTCTGTATTTATGGCTAATAAAAATTAGCAAAACGCAAGAGAAATTAATGATAGTGGATGTGGTTGCAAATTAACGAAATCTTTTGTATTTCGAGGGAACCTTAATTAATGATAGCTCGTATTGTTTACTGTAAAAACATAAAAAAATCAACTTCTACAAAAAACTTAAAACATCAAATTTGATATGAAAAACCCTATAAGCTACCTGAACCCAACTTTTAGGGTTTCAGAATTTCATTCATTTTTTAATTTTTCAAAATCTGTAGAATTCGATAATCTGTTAACTGTATAATTTTTGGTAAACAGTCTACACTGGTTCTATAAAACTTAAAACTTGTTCGACGAAAATTGACTTATGTTATATTAGCTTTTTACTTTTAAAATCAAAAACAAAAAAACGACTTGTTTCACTTGTTTTTTTTTTATTTTATATTTTACTGACTTATTATCCAAAATGACATTTGCCCTTATGACATTTGAAAACAAAACCAGGCCCAAAGTCATTACCCTTTTTTGGAAGGGCAAAATTGACAATTTACGTGAAATTTGGGCTTGCATGGGAAGTGTTTTGGTAGTCCTCTCACCTCTGTCCTTTAAAAGTGACTTCTTTGGTAGTGGAACCCAAAAAAACAAGAAAAAAAAGAAAAGAAAAGACACTTTATGGAACAACCTTAGGTTATATTCAAAAGTCAAAAGTTAGATACCTAGAATTCAAAAGATGTACTCAAGTAAAAGAAATAGGAGTAATTTTTATAGGATGAGTGTTCGACATAAAATAAATTAAAGGTGTAATCAAGTACTATGTAAATTTAATAAGGCCGAGTTCTCCAATGGATTTTATTAACATTTGATAAAATCAACCCCTTGATTTTATTCATTCGTGAAGACATGTGATAAAATTTGTAAATTTTTGCATTAAAAATCTGCAAATTTTATTAAATGTCTTTACGAATGGATAAAATCAAGGGGTTGTCCATTGGAGAACTCACCCTAAACATCATCGCCAAAATGTTTCGACTCTCAATAAAATAAATAAAAGGTTGTAATCAAATCATTATGTAAAGTGATGAATATCTTCGTCCAGTGTTTTGACTTTCCACATATCATGCTTAAAATAAATGAAGGTTCTAATTAAGGATGTACATTCCTCGTAATGTTTTTATCTTTTAAGTTATATACATAAGTAAATTTGTTTACTTTATTAGTCTTTTTGGGCTTTTGTGACTTTAAGTGAGTAGAGATGACAATTATATCCATACCCATGGATACCTGATCCGAATGACTTTACTTTCCCTTTTAACTATCCAATGTTTACCTAGTTAATTCAATTAGCCAATTTCCATCCAAATGATGGATGAAAAACATAACTCCAAGGGTATTTATGTCTATCCCCTACCAATATATGTATATATTCTCATCTTCTTCCTAAAAAATCACAGTCTATATTCTCCCACCAAAAAAGAAAGATTTAGATTTTCCAAACGACCTCCAAGTGAATCCCATACCCGCCTCCTTTCATTCAAAATTGAACGCCCATACACCAGGCATAAAATCCATTCTAAACCTCTCTCATCATCAACCTTCAACACCATAAAATTGCTACACTTATACAAAAGAGAGAAACTATATTTCTCATCCCATGGCACCCACAATTCCTTAATTACTGGGGCAGATTGGGAAGCCCAATCCAACCTAACTAAACCTTCCTTTAACGCCACAACCTCAGAACTTGCAGATTCTCATTTGCCTTTTCCCACATCAGTACTCTAAACCTCATCCGAACTCTCACTTGCTCACTTCACACCCCTGCGATTTCCCTCTCTCTGGAAACAATTAAACAAACCAAGACATAAATACCCTAATTGGTTATATTTTCCATCCATCATTTGGATGGAAATTGGCTGATTGGATTAACTTGGTAAAAATTGGACAGTTAGAGGGGAAAGTAAAGTCATTCGGTAGTTGGAGGGGGAAATAACTAAAAATTGAATAGTTTGAGGGGCAAGTAAATTATTAACCCTTCTTCATTATATATACCCTTTTGTATATATGTTTCTCTTGGACAAGAATAATTTTTTAAACCTAGTTAGTGACGAGTAATTATTTGGAAATTTTGTCTTGGCCGCTTAGTTGTACACAAGTAACTTTATTATATCTTTATTGCACTAAATTGCATCTTCCTTAACTTTGTAACTTATATATTTAAATTGCTTTATGATGTTTTTTCTTATGACTTTTTGTCTTGGATGTACTAATGCATTACAACAAATATTCGTAGATTTTTGTCTTAATTTTGTGTTATGCTTCGATATATATATATATATATATACATATACACGTACTCTCCGGTCAAGGATCCCGGAAATCCCGGATTGAAGCGTTTTGGAGCATTTAGAAAATGTTTTTGCATGATCGGAGCCGTCCAATGTGTTCAAAAGGTGTTTTCCAAGGCCCACGCGGGAAATCTTCAAAAAAAAATACCGGGAAGGGCTTGATCCACGCAGTTTTTCGCAAAACCTGCATATTTAAAAAATTGCATGGATCAAGCCCTTCCCGGTATTTTTTTTTGAAGATTTCCCGCGTGGGCCTTGGAAAACACCTTTTGAACACATTGGACGGCTCGAATCGTCAAAATTTGATCCGGAACTATGAGATCCGGACCCAAGGGTCCCGGACAGGAGAGTTCCTCTATATATATATATATATATATATTTACTTGATAACTTTTTATCTCTTAAATTTTAATATTCTTCCATATTTGCCTCTTTCTTTAATGCGGAATTGGATATTGGGCAATACCCATATTATCCGTTATCCATATGGGGGATGGGTTTGGTGACTTTTAAGTATCCCCAATTGGATATAGGTACTGGTATAGAGATGAGTACGGAATTTGGGGATCGGTATAAAAGGAGTACCCCGATCCAAACCCTACATGTTGCCATTCATGTAAGTGAGAGAGACTTTGAAGACTTTTTGAATTTTTTGAGCAAAAAGTCGAAAAGCAGATAAGAGGAACATGCCTAAATATATAAACTACAGTAATAAATTTTGGGTTAAATTCCACAGAGATCTCCTCATTTATTCCTCTTTTCCATGGAGACCCTCTAACATTTAGAAACATCCTTACCCACCCCCTCATTTTTCACCGTTAGCCATCCAGACCCCTCCTGTTACACAACTGTTTGTTGCTAAGAGTAATGTCATTAATTTGGGCAGTTTTGACTAAAATGCCCTGAACACTAAACAACACTATATATACACAAGTAAACCCTATTTCCTCCATAAAAGCTGGCAAGAGCAGCACCTGCAGATGTGGCGAAGCTGCCGTTGAAGACGGCGTATAACGGTTGCAGCTCAGCTAACACCCGTTCCACCGTAACCTTTGGGCCAACAAACATCACGTTGACCTTCTGGCGAGCACTTTTGCATCTGCATAGTTGGGCCTTATGGGCACCCGTGACTTCCGCGAGAAACCTTGAAAGTACTAGAACACGCGTTCGTTAAAGTCGCCACTTGATTTTAAGGTTAACCAAGCAACCGAATTCAACGTACAAAATTCGAGACAACCGGTTCGTCGTAACCAGAGTGATCTTGGTTCGGGAGCTAAGTTACGGGATGAGAAGGTTTTATTCAAAAAATGCACCCATCCCGCCTAATCAAAATGATTACTCTCTACTCATAATTATGGGATTTTAAAAGAAGATTTAAAGTAATTTTGACAATTACGGGAGAGGGAACAAGGAAAATAAATAAATAAAATCAACGATGCATGAGGCTAGATTTAGATAAATGAAATATTACCACAAATTAATAAAAGGGCGAAGACTGAACTTCTTTTGATCAACGTCCGGATGCTCCCCTCAAAATCACGAATTCGGTTAGTATGAACTCCGTTCGCCGCGAAAAGCATTTTATTTAACTAATGCTTCGAAAAACTTGGATTAAAGGCAATGCTTTGGGTAATTTTGGAAACTAGGCTTAAGACTAATATTCTTGGAATTTTCGTGGCTGATTTTCGGAAAGGAATTTTGGGTTCGGGAAAGGGGTTTACAAAGGAAAAACAATGAGAACAAAGGTTTTTCTAGCAAGGTTTTCTTGAGGATTTTTGTTGTGTCTTGAAAACCAAGACCTAGGCTTCCTTTTGTAGGCACAAAAGAAGCTTCTTGCACTAATTTTACGCCAGAATTCGGATGGGAGGTGAGTAAATGGAGAATGGGCAGCCATGCCAAGCTGCAGGATCTGTCTGGGATTTTGACCTTGCGTCCTCAAGGTGTGATGTTGCGTCCACAAGGTTTGACCTTGCGTCCGTAAGGTTGACCTTGCGTCCGCAAGGTTTGACTTCCATAATTTTACAGCATGAAGGCCCATGCTCCTGCGTGCGTATGTCGGTTGCTCTTGTGGTATTTCGTCCGTAAAATGACATTTTGGATCAGAAATTGGGCTTTTATTGGGCTAGAACTTGGGCTTATTTGTTGGGCTTTATAATGGGCCAAATGGATTGATTTGGGTGGGTTTGTTGGTCTTTTTCTTGGCGGATGGTGAATCGAAGTTCATCAAAGTATTGATTTAAATAAAATAAATTTCACGACGTCGTCAGTAATTTTTCATCATTGGGGATACACTCGAACTCTTGCTTAGGATTCACGGATAATCAAATTGGGGTGTCTATAGGCCTCACCGGTATATATTTCATACATATATACACAAGTAAACCCTATAATGGTTGTGGATTAAGAAGATCAAATAAAAGCTTTTACTCAATCTTGGACGACTGCTGAAAATGACAACACTCTGACAACCCACTCTACTTATTTAGTTGTCAGCCAGTCCTACAAAATCTTGGACGACTCTAAAAACGATGACACTTCAACGACTGGAAAATGGATCCGATCGGACTATTGATGGCCTGCCCGATGCTGTCGTACCTCGAGTGAGAGCTCGATCATCGTTTCAACCTTTTCCAATTCTGGAACTACCCTAACAAGGACTTCTTGAATCAAATCTCGGCTTCGATTTGAGTCGTGGTCGGTAATGCGACGGTCAGAGCCAACACCGAGTTGATCGAGGAACTGATGAGGCTGGAGATTGTGATGTTGTGCAGCGTGGGGTTGTATAAGGTCGATGTGGGAAAGTGTAGGGAGAAGGGGATTAGGGTTAACAATATGCAGGATGTGTTGACAAATAACGTGGCAGATTTGTCGATTGGGCTTATGTTGATGACATTGAGGAGGATGTGTGAGTCTGATCGATATATGAGGAGTGGGTTGTGGAAGAAAGGGGATTTCAAGTTGACCACAAAGTAAAATAGTTATTAACTGAGGGTAAAATAGTTATTTCCTTAACTCCGTTAACGAGTAAGGTGGTTTTTCAATTTCAAATAGATGAGGGGGTTAATAAGGACTTTTTTAAACGTTAAGGGGTCTCCATGGAAAAGAGGAATTGATGAGGAATCTCCGTGGAATTTAACCTAAACTCTTTCATCAATTTTTTAAACTCTCCACTACAGGATTGCCCTACAGGATCCCGGGTCCGAGTTATGTTCGAACCAAACGTAAACTGGAATGTGTCATAGAGATATTCACATTTCATAGCCTCATAGCTTCTCTTTACAAATTAATATCCTCTCGCTATTCATCTCTTTAATTTTGCGAATGACGATAGTTGGGTGCGGTTCCTCTTATTAGCTTTTTGGGCTTTATTGTCTTTTAACTCTTTTGTCTAAAAAGTCTCATAAGCTTCTCCTCACATAACAAGTCCAAAAACTCAAATATAAAAAAAAACAATTTGACTTTTGTCTACAGCATAATGACCAAAAAGCTAGGAAAACAATCACTCTGTTTGGTTGAGAGTTTTGAGAAGAATATTTTGAAAAATATTTTTGAGATAGTGTTTGGATGAGTTTTTGGAAAAAGTAATAATTAGAGAGAGGTGTAATAATTGGAGAGAGATAGAGAGAGAAATGAGAATTAATGATTGGAGAAAGGGGTATGAGTAGAGAGAAAAATGTGATTAATGATTGAAAAGATGAGAGATGGGGAAATAATCTTTTTGGAATTTTTTTTGAAAATGTGAAGTGAACACAGTGAATGCCTTCTTCTTTTATGCAAAAGACGACTCTCTTTCATACTATTATAAGATGTTGATTTGGTTAAGTCTATCAAAAAATTCAACTTTTCATTTTTTTGATTTGGCTCTGGGACACTTTCTTACTGTCTTTTTCACGGGTCTAGGTGCAGCATCCAAGCCGTTGATCTCGGCAATCAACGGCTCGGATTCATCTTGGCAATGAACGGTTTAGATTTGCAAATTGCCGAGATGAAATCAGATGCCACCGATGTAGTGTGGCACCGCACTACAACACCCCTTGTTCCCTGTTTCACTCCTTACTGTCTTTCCTTGTGAAATTCAATAGGGGAGTCTCCCCAATTGATAAGGCTGTTAAATATAGCAATTCAATTCTGAAACAGTAACTCCCAACTTGAATATGAATTTGAATTGATGCTGTAATTCCCAACAATAATTCTGAATTTGAAATGGCATTCAATCCTCCTCATGGATGGTTGTAATTGGTGTATTAACCAGCACTTATCACGCGTAATTTCAACCTTGTGGGGTCCTTTCGGTTGTCTTGGATCCAAATGCCTCGTTTCATTCACACCGAATTTCCGAGAAATTTTCGGCACTCAAAATCATACACCGTGAAGATATAAATCAAGAAGTAGACTAAAAATCAAATCACAATATGGAGAGACAATTTTACTTCAATATCAGTACCAGTTGAGTGAGACATTGAAAGTATGGAACCATGGGATTAGTGTCTTCCCAAAAGAATAAAGAACTGATTTTGCACATAGCACCCAGGGAATAAAAGAATTAAGATAAATAATTAAGACCTTTTCTTCAGTTCAATTTGATGTCAATTTGTATAGGATGTAAGCATGCTGATTGTCCCCCATTGAGAAATCAGGGGCTCGCAGATCCAGTGCCATTGCTATAAACCGGAGCACCTTCATCGGTCACGATAGTCTGTTCTTTGTTACTTCCGCTGGGAGAATCATTTTTCTGAGTAGGAGTCTCTACATTTGCTTGTCTCAACCGGCGACTTATAATGCTTGACTGGGACCTATGCAATGGTGGCAATGGAGCAACTGCATAAACCGATGGTTTTGGGGTTGGTGAAAAGTTTGTCGTTGTTCGTGAGGTCGAGGGGGAGGCTGCTTGGGTGAACGACACAGTTTGTGCGAGTGATGGGGAGGTTAACGGGCTGAAATGAACATTTTGCACGGTTGATGGCGAGGTTAATGGGCTATAATGCACCGGGAGTTGGACGTTTGAGGGGGAGGTTAATGGTGTGGTGTAATGCACCGGGAGTTGGACGGTCTGGGGGGAGGTTAATGGAGAGGTGTACTGCGTGGGGGGTTGGACAGTTGAGGGGGAAGGTAATGGGCTAAAATATTGCGTCGGGGGTTGGGGGGTTAGGGTGGACGGGGAGGCTGTTGTTGGGCTGTATGGCACTCGTCGGGACGTTAACGGGGATGGCTCTGTAGGAGTTCTTAGTTCTGCGTTCGCAATCTTGAGACTCTCAACTTCATGCCTCAATGCTTCGTTTATAGCTGCAAAAAAGAACAGCATTCAGAAGACTGCCTTCTTTCGTTCTTCAAAAATTAAGATAGTGTAAGGGCTGCAAGCGAACCAAGCTTCTCGAGAGCACCTTGTGGCATGGCTCAGCTCATTTAATAACCGAGCCGAGCTCGAGCTTCAGGCTCGTTCAGTAAACGAGCTCAGTAAAGCTCGACTCAGCTCGCAAAAGCTTGGCTCGTTTATATAAGCTCGTTAAGTAAATTACATTGGCTCGGCTCGTTAGTGAACGAGCCGAGTTCAAGCTCTATTTTTGGCTCGTTAAGTAAACAATTCGAGCTCGAGCTCGACAAAGCTTGGCTCGGCTCGTTTACGCCCCTTCAATAGTAGGAAAATGCTATGGACATGAATAGAGACACAACTGTGTTCAGAGCAGTCTCGTGTGCACGAGTCTTGCGTGTATTGTGTGGGACTCACGTGCATCGGATGGCTCCGTAAACATCTACGTCCATATCTATACTTGTAGTCTAGTACTATTATCGAAAGATCTCATGACACTTACCATCGCGCAAATCAGCCTGGTTCTCCATAGCTTGTAACCGTAGTTTTAGCTCAACATTTTCTGTGTTTAGACCCCTTGTCTCCCTCTGAATAGGAAAACAAAAAAGGATAAGAACAGACGATGATAGATAAAACATGGTAGAGGTACTCGGATCGAATACAAATATATGATGAATTGATCAATAACATCTTCAACTCTTAGAAAGAAACCTGCACAAGTTAACAACTATGAAGATTGGAGGAAGACAGCATACAATGCGCGAGCAAATGAACGTTGATTTTAATTTTCTTCTTGTCAATCCAAGAATCGTCGACACGAGCAGATCGTACAACATAAAAAACCAGTTCCGTTAGACATGTCATACATGGATTCATCACGAGGTTTTATCTCCCATTTGGTTAATCCGTCGTCATATTATAAGTTGGTGGAATTGTGTCAAAATTCGATGAGATTTTAAGCAAATAAGACGCGAAAGCTAACAGATGTCCTGTCTATTTTCATGCTTAAGGTATAAACAAAATGAACCATCAATTAGTAACAACAAGGATCTAAAACTGCAAGTAGAAATGCAGGTAGACAAACCTCATATATTCTGATTTGTGCAGCGAGATTAATCGAATCGGATTGAAGGGATTGAATTCTTCGCTCGAGTTCTAACATGTAGCGAACCTTCCTCTCTTTCGATCGAGCAGCAGATCGTCTATTTGCCAGAATTCTGGAAACAACGATTAAAAACTTTAACATAGCCTCCAATCAAAATGGTAAACTTTCAGGGCTACATTTTACAGGAATTACGTATAAAAAAAAAAAGGAGATCTTCTATCAAGAACTTTGGGTTTATAGAGTTAACATTTTTGCTACAAAAACATGAAAATAACAAAGGTTTCATGTACATTGAACTATTCTGAACGCATTTGTGCATCAAAATTTGTATACGTAACATTGCTCTCTCGAAAAAAGAATTAGTAATGTTAAATATCAAAAAGCGCAATGTTAGGAACATAACTTCAAACACAAGGTTCCGATACAATTGTGTCTAAAACCGTTCGATACATGCCCCACAAACTTTAAAGAGAACAAATTGCACCTCTTAACGCGTTTGGGGTCCTCGGCCCATATCTCAGCCAACTCCTCCGGCAAAGTCGCCCGTCCGCTAACCCTCAAACTCTTCTTTTTCTTTCCACCACCGCCACCGCCACTCTCCTCCTCATGATCCATCATTTGGCCGCCACCGTCGTTATCCTCATTGAGAAATCCAGAGATGAGTTCATCCTCGTCCGCCCCCATGTCCTCCAAACTCGACGCGAACAAACCGTCCAAGGCCTCGCCGGAGATTCCTCCGTCGTCTTCACCGGCTGAAACCTGGAAATTTCCATCGGAATATGCCCGCCTGTGGTACAACCCCTTCAACAACGACGGCGAGGCGGCAGAGTCGTCGGAGTTCCAGAAGAATGTCGTGAATTGAGGCGCCAGCGTCGTCGGCGATAGGCTGGTTGAGGCGTGTTGAGAGGAATTTGGAGGCAAATTGCTGTTATAAATGTTACTGTTATTAACATAATGGTTGTAATTAGTGGTGTAATTATTTGGATTAGGGCTTGATTTATCTTGATTTTCCATTGGCAAAGCAATTACATATAATTAATTTATGTCCTCTTTGAAACTTGTAGAAAATGAGGAAGAGAAAGGGAAAACAATTATGAGGAAAATGGGAATAAAATGTTTGTTTGCAATACCATATTTTGTAAATTTTCCCTATTCCTCTTCCCAAGACCGTAAAAGAAATGAGAAATGTTTATTTTTCCCCTTCTCCTCCTTTCTTTTCCGCAAGTTTCAAACAAATGAACGGGTGTTGAGGGGGAAGAAAAACGGAATTATGTGCGGCGGCGGCGGTCGGTGGCGGCCGTCAGGTAGCGGAGGAGGGACGGGTGGTTTTGGATTGCAATCAAGTGGAGGCATTTTATAATGATGGGGTTTTGCGGGAAGACGGGAGGAGGAGTCAAAGAGGATGAGGAGACTTCTATTTTTTTGTGTTCTAAAATCAGGAATTTTGAAATGCTACTACACACATATTTTGACCCTTTTTGACTGTGAATTATATGTACGGTTAATATTGTGGCAAAATTGAGGAGTGGTTCGGAATTTGTGTGGGGGGAGAAAAGGAACTAACAAGAGATAAGTTCAGTTTTATCGGAAAAAAAAGAGATAAGTTCAGAAAAGAGAGAGTCTGTGTACATTAATTCGTATTCACGCATCGGGAACATATATATGTTCGAAAATTGTGTGATACACGTGATTTTTTACTAAATCGCAATAAGGTCTTTTTTTAACATATTTGTGCTCGGATATGTGAGTACGCATTACGCATACAACAATTATTTTCTTTTGCTTGGCTTTGACCTAAATCGAGAGAAGGAATTGAAAAGAAATAATATTATGAGGTTTCAATGGATTCCTGGGATTCTGTTTACATATAAAATGTGACGATCCTAATTTTTAGAGCCATCAAAAAATAAATAAACTACATAGTCGTTACAAAAAATCTTTCTTTTATACATAAAAATATAGACTTTTCTCATAAAATAAAATTACCATTTAAGTTCTTTTACAAATTCTCTAAAAAGGAATTCGGTCCCGTGACTCCCAACAGCTGACCCCATCGTACTTCTCTCTTCCGAGCCATCCTGAAAAATAGATTAAGCCGGGAAGTATACAATTTAGGGCTGTAAACGAGCCGAATCGAGCTGAGCTTTAAAATGTTCATGTTCATTCATTAAGTTTTTAAACGAACTCGAGCCGAGCTCGAACTCAAAGAAAATTTGACGAGCCGAATTTGAGCCGAGCTTGCCGAGGTTTGAGCCAAACTCGAACTTGTTCACGAGTCTTAGCGAGTAAAAAATACAAGATATTTATGATCTCATACAAGTCTAGAACTACAAATAAATTTTTTATTTTGTACATAAAGAAGCCTATCCATATATAAAATTATAAAAACATAAAATTTAAGTTTACAATACAATAATAAGTTTATACATTTACAAGTTATAAAGCTTTCATTATGTTTATGCGAAAGTTATACATATTCAAGGTTATATATGAAATTCTTATGAGATATACGTATATATTCTAAGTTCACGAGCCTAATCGAATCGAATATTGTCAAGTTCAAGTTCGGCTAGTTTATTAAACGAGCCTAAAATTGAGGTTCAGGTTCAGTTCGTTTAGTAACCGAATCGAACTCGAACGAACCTTTACCGAGTCGAGCCTCGAATAGTTCACGAACGGCTCAGTTCATTTACAGCCTTATCTACAATATGACGTAATACAACTGCTCAACAAGAGAGGGGAACGATCAATAAATTCAATCAACACTATCCATATCACTGAACCGTATACTAGGCCCTTTTTGGTACATGACCGGTGGACGACCTCACCCCCTCTGAGCCAAGCTTTCTTTTTCTTTATTCCCGACTACCTCTGAGCCAAGCCTCCTTTTGGATTATTCCCGGCTACTGGGTCAGGATCTTGGTAGGTACATGATCAACATACCAAATAATCCCATAGCATTTTAACATGATCATAACATCACATAGAGCAATATTAAATGTAACGTGATCATAACGTGGAACCCAGCAAAAGCATAACGTCGACAAATGATATATAAAATGAGAGAACAAAGAAATACACCGAAGATTTGAGGAGCATTTTGTATACCACCCGGTTTACCTTAAATCGAAGCCTTTGATTCGATTCCTGAACTTTCTTTCTCTTTTTCTTTTTCTTTCCTTCTTCTTCCTCCTTTCTATTTTTCTCCTTTTTTCCTATTAGCCGTGTGCTGTGTGTGTAGTGTGAGTGTGTTGTGAAAGGCATATTTATACTTGTTAATTAAGCAAATTCTAAATGAATCTAGAATTCTCTAAAATGACTTTTAATGAACCAAGTCTACACTTACTTAATAACAACCGAATATTCCAAGCACAATTCCAAAGTAATTAATGGGGTAATGACTTCCTAGTAATTTACCCACTAATAATATGCCAACTCGCCCCCTTTCCGGAAGCTCCTTACTTGGGCTCCAAGTACCCCATAATCGGACGCCACCTCGCCCATTTCCGGAAACTCTCGCTTGGGCTCCAAGGATCCTTCCTAGCATTGACACATGTCTCGCTCTGCTCTGCGATGCTAATTCTGATACCAAACTAGTTTTAAAAAAATACCTAAATATATATTATATTTTTCAAAATAATACCAGAACAATTTTTATGTAATAAAAAATAGAATAATTTTATAAGCCATATTAAATATGGGCATTTACTAAAATACGGGGTGTTACATAAAATTAACACATCCAATAATTAATTGACACGTAATTAAGAATGTCAGACGTTGGCGGCTTAACGTTAATCAAAAGCACTGGATTAACGAATCAATACGATGTCGTAATAACATCCAAACTGATAAGCAGTTATTGGCAGTTAATAAGTCAGAGGACAAATAAGGAAAATTGGCTTCGAAGCCACATTTTTAAAAGCTAAGTGCATGAACTCCACGTGTAAACATATAAAATGAGATAGTTGACAGTTGAGACACGTGGAGTACGTCGAATAAGACAGTTATTTTCTTAACACTAATCATATGAGTTGTTTGAGTAACCTTGTAGATTCAAACTAAAACTTCTGAAGAAAGATCAAGGAAATTCAAGTCCAGATGTTATTGGAGGGAAGAAACCGCTCATTTGAAGTGCAATGATGGAGTTCGAAGCAGGCCAAGTTCAAATGTTTTGAGCGGGAAGTTCAAACTACAAGCAAAGTCTATAAATAGAAGAAGTTGAAGAGTAAAAACCACCGGACAAATCTTCAACGAACAACTATCAAATATGATGCTTGGTTTGTTCATTGACAAATAGAATTAGGATTTCAACTCAATTCGAAGTAGATTAGGAAGTAGATTGGAAAGTAGTTTAGGAAGTAGATTTCGGTTGTTCTTGTAACAATCAAGTGTTCGAAGTTCTTGTTACCTTTTATTTGAAGTTGAAGACAATTTTGAAGTAAGTCTATTTTGGTTTATCAATCAAAGTATCTTGTTTCTTTGTTGTTCTTTAATTTCCTAAGTATATTGGTTTGTATTTCTTCATTTTGAAGGAAAAATCCTCTTTGTTAGAAGTGAGAGAGAGAGAGAGAGAGAGAGAGAGAGAGAGAGAGAGAGAGAGAGAAGTGTATAGGGTGTTAAATTAACCCTTTCACATAAAACCTTTATTTATATTATGAAACGACTAGACACATTTCCTGACTAGTCAATGTGGGACAAAGACATTGTAGAGTAATATCAATAAGCAATTCTAACACTCCCCCTCAAGCTGGAGAATAAATATCACAAAATCCCAGCTTGTTACATAGAAACTCTAAACGTGGTTTAAACAGTGGTTTGGTGAGGATATCAGCCAACTGAGCTCCGGTAGAAACAAATGGAGTAGATAACACACCACCTTCTATCTTCTCACGAACAATATGACAATCCACTTCAATATGCTTTGTTCTTTCGTGAAACACTTTCCTTTGAAGCAATATGGATTGCTTGATTATCGCAATACATAGGAATAGGTAACTCCACACCGAACCCTAACTCCATGAGCAAAGCTCTCAACCGACGATCTCACAAGTCGTGTGTGCCATGGCTCGATACTACTTTACACACTGGACCTTGCAACAACTGTTTGTTTCTTACTTTTCCATGTGACCAAATTGCCGCCAACAAAAGTACAAACCCGAGTAGGAGAATTCCCTAAAATGGTGATCCCGCCCAATTAGCATCGGTAAAAAGCTTCAACACGCAAATGACCATTAGACCGATAAAACAAACCTCGTCTTGAGCTTTAAGATATTTCACAATACGAAGACAAGCTTCCCGTAATGACTGGAAGCCGAGGAGTTGACATAAACCGACTCACCATACCCAACGAATGAAATATCGGGACGTGTATTGGTAAGATAATTCAACTTGCCAACTAAGCGACGATACCGGTCCGGATGTGGAAATATCTCCCCGATCAACACAAAGCTTCACATTAGGATCCATCGGAGTCTCCACATATTTGCTCCCAATAAACTGTTTCCTCAATAATATCCAATGCATACTTTCGTTGAGACAACCGATTCCCTCCTTGGATCTTGCCACCTCAATACCCAAGAAATACCGTAGCTTTCCCAAGTCTTTAGTGTGAAATTGACGTTGTAAAACTGCTTACAACTCATCAATGCCTTTCGATCATCCCCATAATGATGATGTCATCCACATACACAATTAACACTATTTTTCCACGCTTTATCAGAGAGAAGACTAATGATCGAAATGAGATCGACGCATACCAAATCGTATCACAACATCACCGAATCGACCAAACCAAGCTCGAGGTGACTATTTTAGACCATATAAAGCTTTGCGAAGATGACAAACCCGAGCACGCTCCCCGAAACAAACCCGGAGGTTGCTCCATATATACCTCTTCAAGCGAGATCACCATGTAAGAAGGCATTCTTGACATCCAATTGAAACAACGGCCAACCAAGATTAGCAAGAAGAGAAATAAGAATCCGGACGAGTTTATCTTGGCAACGGGGAAAAAGTCTCTATAATCAACCCCATATGTTTGTGTATAGCCTTTGGCCACAAGGCGGGCCTTATACCGCTCAACAAAGCCATCGGGATTAAATTTGACCGTAAAGACCCACCGACAACCAATAGACTTTCCTAGCGGAAGAGGAACCAACTCCCAAGTGCCATTTTCATGGAAAGAGCAAGGTCATCTCAATCTCCATTTTTAACCGCCACTCGAGACAAAGAAAGGGCCTCATGCGTGTTAGGAACATATATAGAAGAAACTCGTTAAAGGCACGAAGGGAAGGAGACAGATGATGATTATACGCGACATAGTGAGAAATGGGATGAGAAGTGCAAATACGAGTACCTTTACGTAGAGCAATAGGAAGATCAAGGTCGAGATAAGGAAGAAGAAACTACCGGATCTTGTGATGGAGGAGGTGTTGGGACAAAGTGCTAGGATCTTGTGACGGAGGAGGCGTTGGGGCGGCGGCGTGGTGCATCTATTGCTTTGTTGCGACAACGTACACTGCAAGGGTTTCTCCTGCAAGGGGTTCACGAGAAGAACCGATGGGATTAGGAAAGACAGATTCAGACTCAACCATAACGGGGTGTGTGGACCCGAATAAAATGGCAATGACTCATTAAATGTAACATCTGCACAAACAAAGTGACGACGAAGAGTGGGAGAGTAACACTTATACCCTTTTAAAAGTGCGAGAGTAACCAAGAAAAATGCACTTAATGGACCGTGGGTCCAATTTACTGGTCGGGATCAAGAGCATGAACATAACATGTACACCCAAAACCCGTTTTCTAATGAGTGGAGAGGCCTAAGTAAATAGGACCGTATGGGGTATTTGACCCCAAGAAGATTGAAGGCATACGATTGATCAAATGGCATGCGGTAATTGAGTCACTCCCAGTAAGACTTAGGAACTTTCATTTGAAATAACATGGCACGCATAACTTCCGATAAGTGTCGAATTTGCGTTCGACAACCCCATTTTGTCTTTGTGGAGTCCGAGCGCAGGATGATTGATGAATAATCCCATGATCATCAAAAAACCGAGATAAAGTACTATGAAAAAATTTCGCGTGCATTGTCGAGATCGAAACATACGAATGCAAGTACTAAACTTTGAGTCTTTATTTCCATGTAAAATGATTTAAAAATAGTCTTCAACTCGATCTTCTTTCATAAGATAAAGATATGTAATACGAGAGAAATCATCAACAAAGATAACATAATATCAAAACCAAAAACATTGGGCACATGAATAGGCCCCAAATGTCCGAATGAACTAAGAAAAGGATGTGACACACGACGTTCAACCACGGGATAAAATGGTACTCTATGATGTTTACTAAACTCACAAACTTCACGGGGCAAAGTGTTAACACGACTACATGAAGGAACTAGCCTTTTAAGGTTTTGAAGGGATGGATGACCAAGACGACAATGATGTTGATATGGTGAAACCGATGACCGGAGAGCAATAGAGCTAGGGCGAACACCATCGGTAAGTAAATGTTGAGCCACCACGCTCAACACCGCCACCAATCTTCCTCCCCGTCTTGAGATCCCAAAACACACAACCATGAGGGGAAAAAGTATGAGAACAATTCAAAGACTTTATAAGTTTACTAACCCTTTAAGATTTAATGGAAAACGAGGAACATGCAATACGAGTCCAAAGTAAGAGAGGGGTAAGTGGAATTCAACCCAAACCAATAACAAAGCAGTTAGAACCATTTGGGGTAACATGGGGTGGTTTACCGATAGACCCACGTTTATGAAAGAATGTGGGAACTACCATATGATCGATGCACTATCAATAACCCAAGGAGTGGAAGGAAGAGAAGATGCAACACAAGTGTAAGGACTGTCGAGATAGCGTTGGCGTAACCCGATCAAGTGACACGAGGCGTTGGTACTCCTCTGAAATAGTCACCCTACTTATCGGCGAAAGGATGAGTAAACCGTCCAAAGATCCTCGAAATAGTAACTGATGAGCCAGGAAAACCATGAAGATCATAACAATACCCCATTGTATGATTTGTACCCACACAATGGGTACACTTTGTCGGGTACCATAATCGGGACTACCACGACGAGAACTACCTCCCCGACATGCGACCACGACCAAAACCACCACGACGATGGAAATTAGAACCACGACCACCAAAACCAAGGCCAAAACTACCGAAACAACGGAAGCGTGACTTCATCATAAACAAACCCAAACACCAACGTAGAATCCACTAGCAATCAAATAACCAACGATTTTGGCTACTAACACAAAAAACCACATCGGCTACGATCCATCATAAGAAATCAACCAATCAACATTGCCTACTATCTACCATAAGAAATCAAAATCGACCAATCAACCAACCACCACGAAACTTTCACCGAGCAATACAAACAACCACCAATACCACCAAAACAACCAGCTAATCAACAAAATATCCAACGACAAAAAAGCAACCAATGGCCAAAGATCCAAATAATAATCAAAGAATGAGAGATCAATAATAACCAACAACCCATGTGAATCAAACTAACTTGTATCCGACAAAAAGATTAAGCTAACTTGTATGAACAAGAGCAAGAGCAAGATGATACCACACATAAATGTCATGAACAAACCCACGAACAAAAAGATGATAGACAAAGGTCTTCTCTCGTGATAATCAACAACCGGAGAGTCACGGATTTTAGACGAGGGCCAACAAGGATCGCCCGATCACAAAGTCCAAATCGAGTCTTCAAACTCGAAATCACATAGATTAGCAAAGAATACAACTCGTTAAAGCCTTTGTAAAGGGTCGACGATGATTGCCTGAGTTCGACGATGGTCAAACAGTGGAAAGGTGCGAAATCAAGGTATGTGAGTACGAAATCAATCAAGGTTATGGGTTTCAAGGTTAGTTTAGGATTTTGAGAGGTCTTGGATCGTGATTGAGGGTCGATTATGGTATAGGTAGAGGACTATGGGTGTCATGTAAATAGTAACTCGGGTGTTGATTATGGGTAACGATTATAGGTTTCAATTTGTAGATGCCTGAACTTTTTGGGTTTTAGGGTTTCGTAGATGATTATGATTGAGGAAGAAGATGAGTGACGATTTTTTTTTTTTTTTTTTCCGGCTAGGGTTTAGTGATGGCTATGGAGGATGGGAACCGCGCTCTGATACCATGTTAGAAGTGAGAGAGAGAGAGAGAGAGAGAGAGAGAGAGAGAGAGAGAGAGAAGTGTATAGGGTGTTAAATTAACCCTTACACATAAAACCTTTATTTATATTATGAAACGACTAGACACATTTCCTGACTAGTCAATGTGGGACAAAGACATTGTAGAGTAATATCAATAAGCAATTCTAACACTCTTAATTGAGGTAATTGAACCATTAAAACACAATCGTCGATTAGATTTGGTTTTCCAAAGTTAATCTGAGGGAGGAGATTGAAAACTCTCTCTGGCACGCTCGCATACAATTATTTTCCATTGCAAAGAAGTAAAAGAACCAAACAGATCCTTACGTGCGTCGTCATATGGGAAGGATGTCTACTGGATTCATTGTGGCAAGCCTAATGGATCGTCAAAGGGGTATTTGGAGGGTGCCTTTAGATGTTGTGCCAAATATTTCTGTGATGTATGAGGCGAAAAAAGATTGTCAAGATGTTCTTTTTTGGGAACCTGCTAAGGATGGGCGGTTTTCGGTCAAATCTGACTATTTTTTTGCAATTTCAGTATAAATTTGAGAGTGGTGGATTCCAATCATGTTTCTCGGGGCTGTGGAGTAAGGTATGGGCTCTGAATTTTCCTCCCAAGTTTACGTTATTTATTTGAAAAATTGTTTATCGGATTTTGGCAGTGAAAGAGACCCTCCTGAGGAGGCATTTGGATGTTGATCCTCTATATATGTCCAGTTTAATTTGTAATAGCATTCCTGAATCAATGGAACATCTGTTTTTTTATTGTGATTTTGCTTAAGCGATTTTGGCGCACGTTCCATCTGGGTTTTGATTTTGAAGTCGGTACTCCCATGAGGGTGGAAGAGTGATTTGCGGATTGGGTTAGAAAGGCACCGGATCAAGATGCGATATGGGATTCTGTTTGTATTTTCAGCAGCAGGTAATTCGGGTTTTTGCTCAATCGGCAACAATGGTGGAGATTCTAGCTGAGTTCAAAGCGGTGGAGTGGGCGTATGCTCAGGGTGCCTTGAATATCACGATTCAAACCGATTGTATGGAATTTGTTAAAGGAAATAGGGAGCCAGGGTCTGCTCATCCTTTGCTTCTAGATTTTATTAGGTTTCGTTCTAAGTTCATATATGTGAAAGTTACTAAAATAAAAAAAAATAAAGAAATAAAGACAAAATAAAAAAACCAAAAAACCAAATTTTACTTTTTTTCCCAAAGCATCCCGTAGCTAGTGATAGTACCTAACTAATTAGAAATAAGTTATCTTTTGCCTATAGCCTATAGGCTGTGAAAATAGTTGCCAAATCAAAGTTTTTTGGATTTGTCAATAGAAATGGATTAAGAACACACAGCGATTGCATTAAAAAGTACTATTAAACTTTTTTCAATTTATGCCCTTCACTTTTTGAGGAAACATAATGATTACATCAATTTCTAAGAGTGATGATGAAATTTTATCAAGTTCCTATTGTTGATTTTGGAAAGCATTGAGATGTATATTTTGGGACATCTCAAATAGAATAAGGGACCATTAACGAAAGCAATCCTATTTATTGTAGGGTAATAATTTTCACACCGTTTTTTTAATTTTAAAAATGCATCATTTTTTGTGGTCTTTTAGGAACAAAATTATACATACTACAAGATTAAAAAAAAAAAGTTGCATTTATAATTATAAGGACAGAAGGTGTGAAAACCACTTTCCTTCATTCTACTATCAAAATACCCCCAAATAAAAAACCCGAGCTTGTGTACACTAAATATACACCACCTTATTTGAGACCTATTTTGGGATCCCACGCAAATGATCAAACCCGTTCAGTTTTATTTAAAACATGTTTTTGAGAGTCTCTGTAAAAAATCAGCTCATTTAGATATCAATAAAAGCTTGATCGCTTTTCGTCTCTGGATTTGCTAGGAGAAAAACTGACTAAATCGATCAAGCATTCACCAATATTCGAATGAGCTGGCTTTTTATAGGGGCCCATAAAAAATAATTTTAAATAAATTGAACAACTCTAATAATTAGTTTGGGCCCCGAAATGGGTTCCTCAAAGGTTGTGTACCTTTGGTGTACAAAAGAATGGTGTACCCATAGTTGGGCTCATTATAGATATTTTTTTGAGCCATAAACAAAAGCACATATATTAACCAGAAATAAAGTTACAAAGGCGACTCCCCCGCAAGATTATGAGTCTTCATCACATCTTGACGGGGTGGCCTTATTCACACTTACATAACAGAAAGAAGAAGAAATAAGGTCCAGAATGTCACTAATAATATTCCTAACTATTACATTAGCAGTAGAGACATCACACAAAGCATTGACCACCTCCAAACTGTCTGTCGAAATTTGTACGCAACCAAAACCAACCAATTTTGCCCATCTAAGAGCCCCCAAAACTGTCAAGGCTTCCACATATGTAGATGATAAAGCAGGAACACATTAAATTTGTAACTCCTATGATTGCCCCAACACATGCCTATGGTACTATCAACGATGATACAATACACATTAAATATTGTGGTGTATTTATAGTTAACTCATATGGCGTGATACCAAGTCTGGCCAATACACGGTCAAATCATGTGCACCAAAGAAAGTTAACTACTGGGGTATGTTTCACTAGACCTTCTTGTTCTTTTACTCCATCCAGTTTGATGTGGAAAAAGTTTTGGAACATTCTTACGTTACCAAAGATTCGTCTGTTTATGTGGAAAGTGATTCGAAATTGGGTGGCTTGCAAAGCCAACCTTGTGCGGAGGAAATGTGGGTCAAGTTCTTTATGCCCCATTTGTGAGACAGAGAGTGAAACTATGGAACACCTTTTGTTTCACTGCCCCAGGTGTAGGGCTGTTTGGTTTGGGAGCAATAGATCTTTCTGGGTATTTTCCAAAGAAGTGGTGGTTGTGGATAAGTGGATGGAGGATCTGATTTGTGGGGAACTATCCAAGGAAACGAGAAGGGAAGACTTGGCTGAAATTCTACAGATCTGTTGGGCTATATGGAAAGCACGAAACAATTTTGTGTTCAATAATAAACCTCTTAGGTCTGAAGAGGTTATCGATCAAGCTTGTATGGCCAACAAGGATTATCTTCAAGCCATTTACTCGGGTGACAGCAGGAATCTACCAAGGGAGGTTGGGGTTTTAAAGTGGGAACCCCCACCTGATTCTTGCATGAAATTTAATTCGGATGGAGCTTTTAATTCCTCCCGCGGCTTGGCCGCCTTTGGCGTTATCGCTAGAGATAGTGGTGGATCGGCTCAGTGGTGGCATTTTGGTAAGGTAGAGGTATCCTCAGCTCTTGATATTGAAGCATGGGCATTGCGTATAGCTTGCGGTATGGAAAAGGAAAAGAATATCGAGTGGGCTATTTTTGAATTGGACTGTAAAAACTTGGTGAGCAATGTAGTTGATGTGAAATTGGACTGCCCGTGGAAGATTCTAGCCATTGTGGAAGATATTAGAGCTTGGTCAGCCGGACTTCAGTGGTCTTTTAGATGGTGTAGGAGAGAATGTAATCGAGAGAGCAAATTGGCTTGCCAGTTCCTGTTTAGAAAGGAAGTTGGTTGCTCATATAGTCATATGGTTGTATTCCGCTCAATCTTGCTCTTGTATTGTCTAAGGACATGCCTTAGGTTCTTCTAATACACTTGACATTTTCAAAAAAAAAAAAATCAACTATAATCCAACCTACAAAAATTTAATTATAACATAAAAAAAATACTTAACCGTAACACTCCAAGAAAATCAACTTTAAAAGTGCTTGATCATTGTAAAAAATCAACTCAATAGGATAATTTTAAATGCTCGATCATTGAATTAAGTACCTATAATTATCCGATTGAGCTAAATTTCTTCCTCGAAAAATGATTTTAAAATTAACAAATGACTCGGATTAATTATGTGCCCTTGAGTCGCACGGGCCAGTGCACCAATATCCGTACCCATAGTAGAGTTGAAATAGAATCATAGAAAAATGGCAGATTTGCATTGCAGATTTGACTGGGAAGCTACGGAGGGGGGCCCTGCTGTGCATGTAAAGTACGACATACAGGGCATCCAAAAAAGTGCCATTCTCGGTGTCACGCCAAGTGTTTGCGAAATGCAGTCTTGTAAGTCCACTTTCATGTCTCATACAAATTATTCGAACCGTTAAATAATTTTTAAATATTTATTCAAGTCGACAAATTATTCGAACCGTTAAATAATTTTTAAATATTTATTCAAGTCGTCTTGAAGAAAATCAAGCTGATGGGATATTTTATATATAATTGATTTAATTTTCTTGAACATTTTTCAATTATAGGGTCTTAAATATATAAATCGACATCTAATTCAGATCAATAGTTATCAACCTATTAATTGAATTTACATTTCTTGAACATTCTTTCTAATTATAGGGTCCTAAATTATGAATGTAAATCGAACAAATTAGATCAATTACATAAAAATATCTCTGATGTCCACCCTCACTATTACTGTGAATAATTATTTTTGTGTGGCCTTTCACCGAGATCAAAATGTAATGTGGGTAACCCACAAGACCGCATTCCGCAAACACTTGGCGTGGCATTCAAAATGCCAAGCTGATGTGGCACCCTCACTATTACTGTGAAAATGTGTTTGTGTGGCCTCTCACCGTCATGAAATGTAATATAGATTACTCCAATAGAATAGCCCAGAGGTTAGTGCAGTTGGTCGGTGGTTTGGTCCACACACGCTCAAGTTGCAATCAATTTTTAGGGTCAGACTGTAAACACATACTCCCTCCGTCCCAATTTAAATGTCATCTACGAGAAATTGAGTTTTTTAAGAAGTTCAAATGTGTGCTCTAAATTTCCAAAAAGTAACCTTAAAAATTGTGAGTCAATTCAATGTATTTAAATTGTTTATATCCTTCAATATAGATCTCAAAAAATATGTCATATGAATCTTGTTTGATCGATTTCAATTAATTCTATTATACAAAATTTTCAAAATCATGAAAAATATTATATGTTAAAAGATATTGTCAATTTAAGAATGATATGAATATCAAAAACTGTCAAATCAATGAGTACTTTTTAGGGGTAAAATTGAAAGTTTGGTATGTTTTGATGGTTATTTATAGAAAGTGTGACACTTATTTTGGGACATTTCAAAATAGAAAGGTAGACATTTAAAATGGGATGGAGGGAGTAATTTCTTGTGAAACCCTAATCCCGGCATAAATGACCTGAGTATGACTGAATTGGGAAAAAGATTAGTTGATGTGCGAATAAACTTGACTAGACACCCTGAACCCTGACCGTTTGAGAAAAAAAAAAAAAAAAACAAATATAAATGAAATGAAAATGCTAGAGCCACATACACTCAACCACACACCCTCTCACATGTGGTGGGATCCACCCGGAGAGTGTGTGGTTGAGTGTGTGTGGCTCTATCACTATTCTGAATGAAACTCGTTTGTCAGATATTGCCGGTTGAAAAGGGTAACCATTTAAGAAGGGGCCATGGACGGGTCCGATATATGTCCATCGGGGGTCCCACTATCAAGCAAAGGCCAAATCATTTTCTATACGAAAGTAGGAGTAAAATTCTATCCACCATGGGTCTTACCAAATGATTATTGCAGTAATCCGAAAAGTTCATTTTGTAGAACCCGCAAAATAAAAATCACGTAAAAAGTCAGACAAGTATAGGTGTTAAAAAAAATAATTTTCGACTCATAAAATGGACGGTCTAATTCTATCAGTAACTTTAAATTTAAATGTGTCCACGACCTTCTATTTTATAAACTAAAATTTAAGACCCCATTCTGCTAAAAAAAACAGTTTTGTTTTAACTCAAAAACTATTTCATTCCACTAACAAAAAACCACTTAGTTTTTTTGCAAAACTAAAAATCAAAAAAGCCAAAAAAACTAGTTAGTGGAACAAATTAGTTTTTTTACAAAACTAAACATACAAAAAAATAATTTAATGGAACAAGTTAGTTTTTTTGCAAAACTAAAACATTCAAAAAAACCAAGTCAGTGGAACATCTCCTAAGTTTTTACATATATATCGATAGAAGTTGATTTTTTTTGTATAAATATATTACTTTGCTGACCCTCCAAGATAAACCTTTCAAATTATTGAAATCAACTCACAGTAGGGTCCACAATAGACGGTGTCACAGTGGGAAGAATTTAATCTCTTTTCTATATGGTTCTCATTTGGTCAAGATATCATTAATGGTTAGGGCCGTTAGGCCTCAATCAGTCCATATCTGTGCCCTCACATGCCCTTCTTGCAGATGGGCCATATGGCCCAGAATTGACACCTCCATGGGCAACTATACAGGAGAGACGACTCCACGACAGTGCCTCTCTTTTTAACCGACCTAATGTTGTGTTTGTGAAGTATAATTCGGATTAATTTTTATTTTATTTTTAATTATTCGGGGTTTGACCAGAAGGGCAAATTAGTCTTGTTCTCTCTTCATTCGATACACACGAAAAATTAGTGTGTTGTGGATATACTCAACTACACACTTGGGGGGTGGGGCTGCCGCCCCCCTCCTCCACTCCCCTCCCCCTCTCATCTGGCTACCCACCCTTCACCCCATGCCTCTTTCCCCTTCCAGGCGCACTCTTCCTCCGCCTCCCTCCTTTGTCCGTTCCCCCCTTTTTCTCCTCCACCCTCCCACCGCCGCTCTCCTCCTCCTCTACCGCACCGGATGGGTTTGTTTCGAGATTTGTGGTGAAGTTTGGGCGGTTCGGATCTACCTCCGGCGAATAAGTCTACCGGATCTGAGGCGGCTTTTCCGGTGATATGTGTGGTGACCGGAGTTTTTTGTTTTTTTTGTTTTTTCCGGTTGACTTCCGTTGGGTCACCGGACTTTTTCTGTGGTTTTTTTCCTGTTTTTTAGTGTAGTTGTTTTATCCTTTTGGTGGTTTGAGTAGCCCCTTTACGGGTGCTTATATTACCTCCCTGCGCGGAGTGTTTTGTTTCAAGATTTCATCTGTGTATTATGCTTAATGGTTTGAGCTGGGTGTCCCTTGGGATTCTTTACTACTAAATCGAGGACGGATTCTGTGCCGGCACCTAGTGCGGGTCTGCTTCGGCAGGTGTGTCTATGAGCTTGAGGGCCTGTGTGCTTCTTCAGTAGCTCAGTCTTAGATTTTGGTAGTTTTGGTTCATTCCTGTATTCAGTGATGTTATCTTTGCCGTATGGCTGTTTGATATGAATTGACTGTTTCAAAAAAAACTACACACTTGCGAAAAAATCTCCGTGTCGTGCATTTTGTGTGTTTCTTTTCTTGATTGTTTTTCACGCATCATGTAATTGATGGTTTGAATGATTTCTTAACACCTGTACATTCTCACCTTCAAAAAACTAAGGACCTATTCACAACTTGCAATTGAGGAAAAGAAAGAAAAAGAAAGGAAATGAAAGAAAAAGAAAACTTTGAGGAAAGTGTAGAGGAAAATTGGGCTCAATTCTTCATTGTTTTATTTTCCTTTCTGCTTCCTCTCAAACCAAACAAGAGAAAATAATTTTCACTTCTTTTAATTTGTTTTTTCCCCATAGGTTCCAAACAAACCCTATGTCCTAGAATTCATCTTTATAGTTTAATTTATCATTATTATCATTATATGCGAGATAGCCTCTGCCTTGAAAAGGACGACTTATAAGGTCATACAGTGGCGGACGCAGGATTGTAGCTGCGGGGGGGCCACTCCATAGAAAATATACAGAAAAATTGAAAATGTACTAAAAATACACTGAAAAAATTGAAAATATGTCAAAAATTGGGGGGTTTGCAGGGGCCTGGCACCCCCCAGTACCGCCCCTGAGGACATACCCACATGGGGTCCCATGAGATACATGCTCACACTCGATTATGTGAACTTACATTAATATACTTATATATTTTTATATACCCAATAAATTTATGATAGTGTACTAGTAAAATTAATAAAGTTTTCCTTAATTAATAGTACGTGGATATTTGTTGGATCAACTTCATAGAATGCAAGATTTTCACAACATTTTTTGTGCAAACCCACCCCTTTCCATTAACTTTTTTTTTTTCTCACTGCCCTTTCCGTTAGTTATAAGACCAAGTTAAATATATAGCCACTAAGAGCAAATCCAATGGGGGATGCAAATCCAGTTGCATTGCTATTATACAACCAAAAAATGAAAATCTGCAATCCAGTGCATAGCTATATTCAGTTGCAAAATGCATCAGTTGGATAATTGGTTGCAAATATAGCCATCCTTGCCACATCATCAATCTCAACTGCCATCTTCAAGTTTAGGGTCCGGAGACTACCTGAATCATGTCGGAAAGTCACCGGAATCTGCTGCTCTCGCCGGAATCCTCTACGGTCGACGGGAACTCGTGCTGTCACCATCACCGGAGCACCAGAGTCACCATCAAACGACCTCAGTTTGACCGTGGTGCACCAAAATCTTGCAACCATGCCCGATCGGTGAGAAATTTGGGGGTTTTCGTGAGATCTACTTTGAGGGTTTTGACCAACCGATCGGTGAGAGAGAGAGGAGGGGGGGTTTGATTCACAGAGAGAGAGAAGAGGGAGGCTTGATCTGTGAGAGGGAGGGGTCATCCGATCGGTGAGAGAGAGAGAGGGGGTTTGGTCGATTTTAGAGAGAGAGAGAGAGAGAACCCATCGATTTTACAGACAGAGAGAGAGAGAGAACCCCCAAGTGGTTATTGTATTTTTTAAAAATCTACTCTTAATGTAATTGATTAATTGATTATTGTATTTTTTTAAAATCTATTAATGTAATAATTGATTAATTGATTATTGTACTTTTAAAAAATCTATTAATGTAATTGATTATTGTATTTTTTTAAAATCTATTAATGTAGTAATTGATTAATTGATTATTGTACTTTTAAAAAATCTATTAATGTAATTGATTAATTGATTATTGTATTTTTTAAAATCTATTAATGTAGTAATTGATTAATTGATAATTGTATTTTTTTAAAATCTATTAATGTAATTGATTAATTGATTATTGTATTTTTTTAAAATCTATTAATGTAATTTCCACAACACGGGAAACGTAATTAAAAAATGGTGGTTGAAATAGTGGAGGAAAAAAAAACGTAATTAAAAAATATTTCCGAATGGGGGTTAAAAATTAGGTCACAACGGGGTTGAAAATAACGTACATAGTTGAATTGGGGTTAAAAACGTAATTAAAAGTGATAAGACCAAAGTTAAGTTAAATTTAGCCACTTATTTTACAACCATGTAATTTTACCAGCAAAATGGATTATCATTATAGGAATGGCTATAAACCATTTTCCATTTAGCATTGGATTTGCTCTAATATGTTATTTTACTAGCAAAAATGGATTATCATAAGGAATTATAAACTTACGAGTTAAGTTTAATAATTTGTGTGTCTGCGGCGCCACTACATATTTGTGGATCTGCCCCTGACGTCTTGTCACCACAATCATATTAAGGCGCGAGTTGAACAATTGACGCACGACACCTATCCATTATTGGTTTATTAAATCATGACCAACATAGGCTAAACCCAAGAAGTCCATGGATAAATTATTATATGCACTTTCTTGAAAGAATGAAAGAGCAATGAATTATGCATGCGCAGACAAATTCCAAAAATGATAATACTGCGACGGTGACAACAAATCAAATGGTCAAAAAATATGATGGACCGAGAAGATAAACTTAAGTTGATATAAGGTTAACCATTAACCACGTGGTTCAACTGCTGTCGATATTAAAATAGAATCATGGATAAGGATTAAGTTGATAGGGTTTGTTTATTTTGAGGTTTAGAGATATTTTTTTCTCAAAAATTGATTCTGAGAATCGAGAGAAACTTACACGCGGAACCGGTACCGCGACGTGGTTCCCGTCAGTGCATCTAAGCCGTTTAAACATGTTTTCGACGACCCAGATTTAAGGTGATAGTGTTGTAAATTTTGGGAGTAAATTTACCTCAACAAATCTGGACTGTCCAAAACAGATTTGGACGGCTCGGATGCGCCGACAAGTACCACATGGTAGTACCCTATCTGCATGCAAAATTTTCACCTCACAATTGGTGTCAAATCCTCTGTGCCCAAAACCCCTGTGCCTCTGTGCCGAGAGGTTTTGGACCATAGATTGTGATTTTTGTTTTTATGTTTTAATATTTCTGGGTGATCCAACGGCCGAAAAACCCCTTGACACAGAGGCACATGAGTTTTTCGGCACAGAGGATCTGAGCTCCTCAAACCATGTTTCACCTGACACTATTAGGCTGTCACAGAGGTACTGTGGTTTAATTATCTATACTGTAAAGGACCAAAAATACAGGGGAGTTATATGCATCCCACTTTTATCCAGACTTTTATGCATGGTTTGGGGTTTAATTTTATACCCCCACCCTTTTAATACCCCTTTATACCCCCCAGCCCTTACTAATTAATAACACCCCCCAAATTACTAATTCATATCCCCTACAAATTACCCCCTACCCTCCCTTATACCCCTCCCCTTACCCCCCCTTTTTTTTTTTCTTTTTAAAAAAGAAACCGAATGACATTTTAAATTCTTTACGAACTCTTGTGATTTCCTTCGGATCAAAAAATGAAGTATTTTTGTGCATAAGTTTTTAATTTTTTTCGCGCCAAATTAAACTACTAATTGAGATCTTTAATTTGATACAAAAAAATTTGAAAATTTTTATACTTTAGAATTTGACATTGTTGGCTTGCTTTGCAATATCCTTCGGATCAAAAAATAAAGTATTTTCACATTAATTTTTTACTTTTTTTCACCAAATTAAACTACAAATTGAGATCTTTAATTTGATACAAAAAGTTTGAAAAATTTTATACTTTAGAATTTGACATTGTTGGGGAATACCATTTACTAATTAGTTAATTATTAAAAACATACAATTAGAAAGGGAAAAAAAGCGGGGTGGGACTCCATTTTAAAAATGTAGGCTAAGTTGTGGTAAGTGGTAACCAATGAGAGCGAGGGTAACAAAATCGAACTTCTATTGATTAAAAAAAACAATGCAAAAACAAAACCGAGCTCCTTATACATGTTTGTTTTGTTTAGGTAACCAAATGAAGAACCCGACTCCTTATTCACAAAGTACTTTCACATTATATTTTTTTGCACCAAATTGAACTACTAGTTGAACTACAAAAATTTAAATTTTTTTATACTTTAGAATTTGACATTGTTGGGGAATAACATAAAAATTACTAATTAGTTATTATAAGTAAAAACGCAAGTTAGAAGAAAAAAACAAGCAAACAAATTAGGTTGTACCATTATTAAAATGAATAATTAAAAGTAATAATTAAATATTTTAATTTTAGATATAATTAATAAAAGTAATTATTATATCATATTTATTGAAAAGTATAATTAATTTAATTAGTTTGTATTTATGTATTTATTTTATCGTAATATTTAATATTACCCATGCACAAGGGCAAATAAGTCATTTGTCCACTTTTTACATCATCCACCCAACTGTATCCCCCTTTATCACAAATTCATCCAAACCACGTACTGTTTAATCCCCCCTCCATAAACATCACATCAATGTGGGTCCACCCTTACTAACTAATACCCCTTACTATCTTATCCCCCCTTACTATTTAATCCCACCAAAACTTATCCCGCATCCAATCGGGGCCTAAAGGACCAAAAATAAGGGGAGTGGTATATGCATCCCACTTTTACACAGACTTTGTTCGTTTGGGGTTTTCAGACCAATTTTCTTAATTATTACTCAACCTCTCTCATTTATCTACAATTACTATCCCTATTTTTTATTATTATTCTCATTTCTCTTTTTATCTCTCTCAAGTCATTATCCTATATTTTTAATCATTACCTCATTTCTCCCTCTAATCAATACCCAAAAACCAGAATCCAAAACCCAAAACCGAACAAGGTCATAAATACTTGTACTTTCACTTTTAATTGTTCCGATATGTTTTTTTTTTTTATCTGAATTGTTCCGATATGTGCAAAAATTATTTTTTCAAATCAAATAGAAACTTATCCTACACAATCTGTAAAACTATATCTACATTTTAGGCCCCCCCCCCTCTCCCCTCGACAGCCCTCCCACCGGATCGTCACTCGTCCGTTCGGAGCCTTCACAGTCTCCACATCCCAATCTCCATCGGTCTCAGTTCCGATCCAAGTCTCAAGAGAGCCAGATCTATTGAGATTGCAATGCTTTAGGATTGTGATGGGTGTTATAAAGTTAGCAATGTAGTTTGATCAAATTACGTATATAAAACTTTCCATAGAGAAAGAATCTTGAACTATCCATAAATTTTCTCAATATCCTTTCCATAATGGTCACTAAAACATTATTGATATCTTTTTACATTGATTTTTTTCATTCCAAATTTCCTTAATTGTACTTCCAATCTAATTAGGAAACAGTTTTTAAAGGGCCACATTTAGAAGAAAAACAATGATTCAAAAAACTTACGGAGGTATCAAAGACACAATGATCTTAGCAAAGAAAGTAAAAAGTACAAATCAATCCATTTAGGCTGTAGTGAGGTATTTTTCTTTGCCTCTCCATATTTTAATGCATGTAGTCTTCTTATTAATTATTTTTGCATATTCGACAAACAAGCCAGAAAACAAGACTTATGGATGGATTATTTCACTCTTCGCGTATAAAATATTTCGTTGGATTACAATAAGGGATCGATTATTTATGCCTACCTTCTCAGAATGAATCTGGAGTAGTCATCTACCCCGAAGAGGTGTTTTTCATTGTCATGTTCTGGTAGTAAAATTTGGTCAGATTTTGCTCTCTAATTTTTTCATGGAATTATGTTTGAAAAATTCCTGCAACCATAGATTTATGGATGCTGAAGAAGTTTTTTTTAGGTCTTTATGATAAAAATAATAATTAGAGCAAACTCCGATAAGTGGTAACTTTATGTTCATGCATGAGTCAACCAAGAGGCGGCTCCAGGATTTTGGTTCACCAGTGGCAAAAATGTAAAGATAGTTTTTGTATATAATGTTGTATATAAAATAAGCATATTTATTTTGGTTACAAATTTATTGGGTCTAATATGTCATTCGACATGTCTACTACTTAGTGGGCTATCTTAACATATCTTTAACTCTTAGCAAAAAAAAAAAGGATGAAGAATGGATTAGCGCAATATTTTGAAAGTTGTTTCACCATCAAGAGCAAAAACACAGCCACATATCCTCTTTTTTTTTTTTGATCGGCAAAAGTAACATTTTTATTAAGGGAAAGGAGAGGGGAATCCAACAAAAAGTTAGATAGTACAACCCGTTGGGACAAACCTAAAACACACCAAAATGGACGAAGCCCTAACTCCCGAGGGCCTAAAATGCCCAGATATACCAAATAAGCGCTACTAAATACCTGTGGGCCAAAATGCCCAAATACAACAATAAAGCCCATAATGAAAAGCCAAAAAACCAAACCCTAAAATTCCAAAGCTACACCAACCACCACCAGCACCCTCCTCCCCACCAATTCAAGAACAGAACATCTAGCCAAACACATCGGATCGTCATCCCCAAAACCACCATGCCACCATCGACAAACAAAGGAGAATAAACGCATCGACATTTACAGCCCTGTCGCAGAAGCTCACCAATGTCGTTAAGCCAAATCGTGAAAACCCAACAACGATCGCAGCAGGAGACCAACGCCGTCCAACCATCCACAACCAAAAGACCACCTTGCCGTTAGGCAAAAATCCAGAGAACCCAATAGTTGATTAGACCAGGGACAAGAACGGAGGGACAAGGACGAAGAACGTGGGGATACAATAGATAAGGAATGCCAGGGTAGGGGTGTGGCAGTGAAACGGGAGTGGGGGGTGGAAAAGAAATAGAGTGGAGAGGAAAAGAGACAAAGAAACCGATGAACTTACTACAGCCGACCCCGTCACCGTCCGGACATCCCAACAATATCGCCAAGCAACTGCCAATTTGGTGCCCATAAACGATTAGGAGACCCCAAAAGTCATGATCCATGACTCCAGCTTGACCACCTGCATTGCCATCGCCTACCAACCCGTTACCTCGCCGATCAAAATGAGATAAGGAAAAAGAAGGAGAAGGGGAAAATGGAGGATGAAAAGACAGGGAGAAGAAGAGATAGATAGAGAGGAGAGATCAGAAGGGGGGGGGGAGCAGCACACCCACATATCCTTAAGGGTTGATTATTGTTGAAAAAATATTCATTGGATCTTATAATCTGATCAATAATCATCATTTTTTTCCTTAAACTTTATGTTATAATTATCTTCCTTTTTGTATTATATTGTGTTGTCAACATATACTATGGTGAATGAATAGAATGATGGAGTACATTTTAAAGTTGGGTTCGAGCTAACTACTTATTTGATAGTAGATCTTTTTTCTAAACTTTTTGTCTTTCTTGACCTTTCTTTAGTTTTCCTTAAATACTTGGAGATTAATGATACATCTCAACAAGAGAAATCAAAAAAATTAAAAATCTGTGACAAAATACTTAGAAAAGTTCACTAAAGACAACAATAATAAGAAAATAGACAAATTTGTATTATTGTCTTCAATAATTTTTTAAACTTTATTTATTAGTTTTTAACTCTTTAGATTCCTTTTATCGAGATGAATTTATAATCTCCAAAGATTTAATGCAAAACTACAAATTAGAGAAAAATGATCCTATAATAAACTCAGGCAAAACCCCAAGTCTTGTGCATAGCGCGAGTTTTATGCTAGTATAGATATATAGCAAGACACTATCCTAGCTCAAAGTCGGCTCATAGGGTAAGCCAAGGAAGCGGCGGTTTTCGGCCCCACCATTTAAGCCCAATCAAGGGTGAAGGGCCTCCGAATTTTGGTAGAGCCCATATGTTTTAGAATATACAATAAAAAAAAAACCTACAATACCATAAAATTAAAAAAAAAAAACAAGTAATTGAATGCAAATATACAAATCAACTCAAACTTTTAAGGAGGGTGAACAAAATTGCACTATTTTATTCGATATTCGACGTAACCTACAATCCCATCCTTATCAAAAAAAAAAAAAAAAAAACCTACAATACCATTATTATCACCACCTATCAATTACAAAAACAATCCTACAAATTATGTTTTTACAAAATACGGAAGTGATATCAATCCACTCCGCAAAATAATTGAGAAATTGAAAGCCCACCTACCTCTCAAACCTCACCCTCTAACTTCCTTCCTAAACAAATATCCAATCTGTCACTTTGTGTAGAAAAATGATCCTCTGGTCTCGCAGCACCGACATGTGGTGCTCCGACATCCTTATACACCGAGAAACCAATATTAAGTGTATCAATTGCAAGAAAACGTGCAGTGAAAAAGAGTGTTGGGACACGACGTAACGGTGGTCAAGAGCATAGAAAGAATTACTCCTTTGTGTAACCTTCTCTGTTATATACCATTGCCCTTCACTGCATTAGGCCTTCCCCCCACTCCTTGTGGCATGCACACACCTCCCACCACCACCACCGCCATCACCGCCGCTGCTGCCGTCTTTGTTCTCTTCATAGTTCAAAAACATGGAGCTCAGGTAACCCCTTTCTCTCTCTCTCCTTCCCCCACCTTCTCTCTCTGAAACAACTCAATTTGACAAAACAGGACCAGTTTTTTTATCAAACAGATCGGATTCCAGGGTTCCCTTCACATGGTCCCGATTCACAATAATATCCCAATCCCAAGTAGTCCTTATCCTTTTCGCTTTTCCATTTCCTCTCTATCTTGTTCGAATCCTTCCAACATTTTTTCCCTCCTATAAAATTGGCCTTAAATCCCCAGCTATGGAGTGAATACACTTACAAAAATTAAGCTACTCGAGATCAGTTCGTGATCTGCCCTATTGAAGCTCGTTCAAATCGATTCAGACTTCCATAAACAAATCAAGCTCGAACATATTTTCGAAGCAGTTGAGCTTCCAAATCAAGCTCGAAAAATCAATTGTTCGGCTCGTTTGATTCGTTTATCAGCCATAGTTGGGTGGTTAATCAGTTTTTTTCAGCTCGTTTGGTTCGTTTATCAGCTTTACGGCTCCCAACTTCTTACCCTGACAAAACACCAACTATGGCGCGAATCCACTACCACCACCTCAACCGCCTCCTACTCGACGCCTCAGCCGCCGCACCACCACCGTCGGTCACCGGACCTAAAACTACCGATAATTCCTACGCCGCCGACGCAAATTTCGACAGCAACATGGTGATCATCTTAGCGGCCCTCCTCTGCGCGCTGATCTGCGCCCTAGGTCTGAACTCGATGGTGCGCTGCTTCGTACGGTGCAGCCAGAGATTTAGTCCTTTCGAAGAAGAGAACAATCCGGATCGGGTCGGGTCGAGGACGGGGCTGAAGAAGGAGGCGCTGAGTCAGATACCGGTGGCGGCGTACGAGGCCGGCGGGATGGGGATTCAGTCGGCGACGGAGTGTACGATTTGCTTGGGGGAGTTTGTTGAAGGAGAGAAAGTGAGGGTTTTGCCCAAGTGTAGGCATGGGTTTCACGTCAAGTGTATAGATGCGTGGCTGGATTCACACTCTTCGTGTCCGATATGTAGGCAGTTGTTGCTGTTTGAAGGTGCTGGGAATTCGGGTAGTCTGCATACACAACTTTAAAACGCAACTTTATGTCCGTCCACTTTATGTGAGACGGACGCAGTTTTTCCTGTAATTGTGTGTAGCATTGCTCCGAAAATCAAATCTATGTGCACGGGCGTAGTTAGGAGAAAAAATAGACAGAAAGGTGCATTTTTTGTGATCCAACGCGCCTACGCGTACGCACACTTGCGTACGTTATATGCACGGACGTGCATTTCAACCGTCCAAAAGCATTTTCGATGGTCAGGATGTTAAAATATTCTTTGACTTCAAGTTTTAACATCCAGACCGTCCAAAAGCATTTTTGACGATTGAGATGCATCGTCCGTACATGTGCATACACAGACGTGCGTGCCTGAAGTAATTTTGTTTGTAATCCAAATTGGTAAAGTAATTCTCTGTATTGAATGAATCACTCATACTTGAATCGAGTCCGGCTAGCAAACTTGCCAAAAAGAAAATGGATGGCTAACATTGGAATAACTTTTGGTGCCCATTGGCATGGGTCGAATGCAGGATTTGAGTGTTGGCTGGGTTGTAATAATCGTAATTACGGCATTTCAAATTGCAGAAATACTATCAAATAAGTAATTTTTTACCAACTAACAAAACTATGATTGTTTATGACTACATAAATGTTTATTATTGTGCATTCATATCTATTTCAAAAGAAAAATATAGAAACTAGTGTTCTATCATCACTATATGTAAAAGTCAAAAATATTTCTACGTTTTTTTTCTTCTCATAATGGGAAATGCAATTGTAAGAAAATTTGGATGGACTGCTATTAGGTTTTAAAAGAAAATGTTGGATGGACAATCTTTACAGTCTTAAAATTTTTAAGAAAAACAATTACAAATTTATAGTTATGAAGAAAATTTATAACTTAGGAAGGACGGTCGCCTAAACTCATCCATCCCCTCGTCCGTTCTTGTTTCAATTCCTTCTATTGGGATACATGTGGCTTGGACTTGGGGTCCTTGTAGCACCCCAAGGCACTACACTCTCGTAGTGCTCTCAATTGTGGGTACATTGAAATATTCATCTGAGATCTAAATCGTTCATTTTCTAGGAAACGTTGAGTACATCATGGTTACAAAAAACTATAATTATCAGAGATTGATAGACACACAATTGAGACAATTTGTCTTACAATTTACTAGTAGGAAACCCGTGCTATGCACAGGTGATGAAACATTCATATAATTCATAGACTAAATTGATAGAACAGATAGAATAAAACTACGAAAAATCGGGCTAGATTAATATTTGTCTCCACCAAAATTAAAAAGAATCAAAGTGTCTACCATAAGAATTTTACTCAAATCCATGAAATACATGCTATTGAATGTTTAAACTAAAACGCTTTTTGCAGAAATATTTAAATTAAAGTAGAAAACTCTATTAGGAATGGCAATCATAACCGCCCCACCCCGAACCCGCCTTGCCCCGCCCCCTAATGGGAAGGGTTTTTTCTAAGTTTTTGGGTAAAGGGTAGGGTTAGGGGTCTAATTTTTGGGTAAAGGGTAGGGTAGGGTTAGGGAAAAAAAAATGAAGACCCGACCACGTTAGGATAGGGTTAGGCCCACAATATATATAAAGAAAATCTTTCATTTTAGATTTAGGAAACTTCAAGATCATATTTCTTCCTCTCTCTCTTTTTTTTTTTTTTTGCAATAGCTTGTGATGATTGTAGTAGGCATGGCCCAAGATCAAATATGTAAGACAATTGAGAGAGAGAGAGAGAAAAAAGCGGGGTGGGTAGGGTAGGATAGGGTAAACCCATTCTCCGACAGTGTAGGAGTAGGGTGGTAAGGGGTAGATTTTCATTACCCGGTTGGGGTAGGGGGGGCGGGGCGGGGCGGGCGGGGGGGGGGGGTTGTTGCCACATTTAGGGTAGGTAGGGGTAGATAAAAAACCCCCCCCCCATGGCCATCCCTAAACTCTATCACTTAGACATTTTTATGATATCCTATTTAGTGCAATCCAAGTAGATATGGAATACTTCTTATTTTTAATTTAAAACTTCAAATGTAGTTATTTTGAAGACCACAATAGCCTCGACATAAATTTTTTGGTCCTTTTAGTCGAGATTGCTCATTGTAGAATGTCTGAATAGCTTGGAATGGGATCAAGTGATGTAGATAAGCTTGTCTTTAATATTTAAGCAATAATTATCAGTTTGGGTATGTGTTCTTAATTCACACAAATGCACACACGAACATCATTTTATTGCTGCTTATTTATTGTTTGGGGTATGGGTTCTTCACAAAGAAATGAAGAATGAATTAATAAGATTCATAATGTAATAAAAAAGATGAGCACTTTGTTTGGTTGAGAATTTTGAGAAGAATATTTTGAGAAATATTTTTGAGATAGTGTTTGGATGGGTTTTGGAAAAAGTAATAATTAGAGAGATGTATAATAATTGGAGAGAGATAGAGAGAGAAATGAGAATAATGATTGGAGAGAGGTGTATGAGTAGAGAGAGAAATGTGATTAATGATTAGAGAGATGAGAGATGGGGAAAGAATCTTTTTGGAAATTTTTTTAGAAATGTCAAGTGAACAAAGTGGAGGTATGTAAAAAAACGAATCAATAATATTAATAATGTAACAAAAAAATGAATTAGAAGTGTGATATTTTAGCATAAATCCGTGCTATGCTCGGGACGAATCCAAGTACACGTCGTTAAATGTTTAATGATTGTACATATGATTTGATATCCAAATTCACATGGTTAAATTACCAGTATTATGAACATAAAAAAATAATAACTAAAATTGGTGTGCTATGCACGGACAAATTAATCCCAGACAATTTCAATATGTACATAAGCAACGTCTTACATTTTAACATGTACTCTTAAGGGTACCATGATCCTCCTTATAGTACAAAATCTACTGTGTACACATATCAGAGCGTTGATCAAATTTTTCTCGTCAAATTTAGCCTCAACCAACGTAATGATTGTCTCGACAGTCTCATCATTGTCTTATTGTTGATGTAATTTGAATCTAACCTACAAATAGAATAAATGATGAGTGTTTGAAATTTCAAAGTCAAAATAGCAAGATTCAGTGGATAAAATTTGTGATTTCATTTTTTTTTGGTCAATTAAATATTTTTATCTTAAAAAAAAGAACGATACTTTCATCCAAATTCCGTGAACTATCACCAACCATACCCGTAGTAATTTTCGATTTAAATCATGCTGCCTTGGATAAATCTATGTTTTTTTAAAAAAATTGCAGAAATTGAATATATGTATAGATTATACGAACAAAGATTTTTAGTCTGCTAACGTTGAAATATATATTAGTCAAATAAAAATACGAAGTTTCTTTTGTTTATATTTTTCATACCCGATTTCATGGTTAATATATTTGTTCCATTATATATATACCGCACTTGTATTTGGGAATACATTTCTTTTCGTAGGTTCAATATTATCGCATGGCTTATTTTTCTTTTCAAACACCATTTTTTTCCTTTTTATTTTTGATAAAGGGAAAAAGGCAAAGCAAATTGATCTTCTCCACACAACTTTGGATTCAAAACAATTTTTGGCACATTGCGAATCGTGACTATATTATATAGGATTTTTTCACGAAATCTAATCTATTATAGATTGTATGAAGACGGAGAAATTTACCTACACAAAAATATAATCTACGGAGTATTATATTTTGCATGATGAAGAAGAAATTACCTATGGATTTCTCATGCAATATGCGTGGTTGAATACTTTTGTGAGCTTCTTTTCAACAAACTTGTTCATTTCGACCTAGTAAGCCATCGGGTACTACAAAATTGCATGAAAAAAAAAGAAGCAAAGAATAAATGAATGTAGTGAAAATCATGAAGATTGCATTTACCTATGGAATTGGACGTTTTTTTATAGGCCATTTTTGTATCTCTTAATCCGCATGCCCATAAATGGCGAGATTTTGTTGTTGTTTTCTTGGGTGGTTTTGAATCGATCGGTTATCTTCAAGTATCGCTCTTTTCTTATGGGACCGATACACATAAGGATTTTTGTTCTCACGATCCATCCTGTATTACATAACAAACCACAATCATGAAAAACAGAGAAACGTGGATCAGTGTACATTTTTTGGACTCTACTTCTTATTGGCGATGAGTGTAGTTTTTCTATTTTTTAATGGTAACTTCACCTTGAAAATACATATCAATGCATATATACATACATACCTACAACCAACAAACGTGGTGATGGAGCGTGTTTGCTGATCCGACAGAGAGGAGTAGAGAGAGATATGGGAGCACGGCACTGCAAATGTTTGAGAGGAATATTTAAATTGGTAGGATTTTCGGTTTTAAATAAGTAAGGTATATTATCACAAAACTCCTACCTAATCAGGGAGAATAGTAGCCATGCACTACAATTCATGAAATGTGAGACTTTTGGATAGCACGGTGATCACTTTACCTTTCCAATTTGAAAGGATTACCTTAATTCTCCAATATTCAAACTCAAATATCTTCCAATATTCAAAATTTATGAGTCTATGCATGGGAGAGAAGTACAAATGTTTGAATATTATCTAATTACCTTTTAGGATAAGCTATATAGTTTGAATCATAATGGAAAATAGTCGGATGAAGAGTTTTTTCTTGGAATATTTCCATTTAGGGCTTTGGTTGTGTTAACATATATAGGATTTGGTATGGAGTTTCAAAAAATCAAAAATTGAAATAAAATAAAAGGCAGTAAAAACTACATTTAAGTATAATACTTTGAAATTCAAAAAAGATTTGTGACACTTGATCATGATACATTGCTTATTTTATTTTTCATCACAAACCAATAACTTTGTGCCACTTGTCGCAATCGTAGCCCTCCTCGTGAAAACCCAATCTGCAATAATATAATAGATTGTACTTAAATAATAAATATAATTGTCAATCTTTTCGGAAAATAATCGTTACTTTCCTTAAAAAAATTTGGAAATATGTATTATAATATTGCATATCTATTATAATTGTTACTTTCCTTCATTACTTTCGTTACCTTCAAATTGGAAAATTTTCGGTTATTGTAATTGGAAAAGAATCATTACGGTAGCACATATTAACTTGGAAAAGAATAACTACTTTCCTTTATTGAAATTGATCACCACAAAACCTTAACAAAGCTTAACTCGGTAAAGAATTAAATACTACCATTTAGGACTTTGCTAATTGCTAAAAAAGTGCAAAGAATTGGGGGACACGTGGCAAGCTCAGGAAGCTCTATTCACCAAAAGTCATCCTGCAATACTAATATAGATTCTCTATATGTTATCCGATCATACGACTACTAATTTCCAATTAATTTATTTTTTTTGGCACGAGTGATCTACTCAACTTTCCCAATAAACTGAACGTTTTTTTTTATTATCTCAAATACATATTTTTTAGAAGGTCCACAGTTGAGGGCACTACGTGACCCCAAATCCCATGGAGCTGTGTCCAAGATCTATTTATTCTTACAATTATTTGAAATTGGGTCCCATTAACAAAACTTTTACCCCACATCTTTCATAATGATAGTTCCTTATCGAAAGGAGCGGCAACCAAATGTTTGCATTTGGCGGGGCCTAAGCTCCATATGTTTTTTTTTAAATTTCAGAGGTCCGGACCAGCTTGCGCATGTACGATCGGGCATAACACTAAGTTGCCCCAACTTACGGGCCTGAGCTCCATTGCGGGATTGTTATCAAAATTATCATCCTAAAGACATATTAAAATTAAGGAAAATAAACAATACTAAATTCTATTGGTATAGTAATTTATTGGTTAGAGAATTGATAGAAAGAGGAGATTGTGTATGTATATATATGTATCTGTTTAATACTATAAGTCGCACAAACATGAAAACTAGTCCGGTTGGTTGGAGCGTTCGCTTCATACACCATTGACTAGGATTCGATTCTTGGGGTCAAGTCAAAAAAAAAAAATTTGTGAATCCTTTAGTTTCAGCGTGAATTGCCTGCTTTCGACCAGACTTGGAAAGAGACTAGTTGAAATATCCAAAAGCCTGGACACCCGCGAAAAACAAAAACCGAAAATCTGAACTACTCTAACGAATTACCCATACCGACACAAGAAAAAAGACGATGCATCCGTCATAGTCAGTTTGTGGGTTTGGTTTATGTATCTACCAGAGGGGCGGTAACAAGGGGTGCTACGGGACCCCGGCCTCTGTACAACTCCTAGTATCTTCACGTATTATACTAGTTTTTCAGGGTAATTAAGAAAAAATTTATGGAATTAGCCTTTGCAAGTCCCTTGAGTGAAAAAAAATCTTAAAATTTCTATTTGTGTGGGGTAAAAACTCCTAAAATTTCAAGTTATCAATCATTTTTTATAGGTCCGGTGCTCAATCCAATCCTAATCCGATCGGTTTTTGAAAATACAATCCGGAAAAGTCTCACGGTTGGTTTAATCCAAACCGCGAGTCTTCCGGATTAATCAACTTATTCGGAAAAAACAACAAACAAATTTTTTGTTGAGTCGTTTTTTTTTAAAATACAATCCGTGTCCAATCCAAAAGTCTCACAAAAATGGGGCTTCGAGTTACAATCCGTTTTGGGTAAAGGAGCGAGTCACTAGAACTTCGGTTCGAAAATTTTTTGTTCCAATGTGTTATAGTATTTAATTTTAATGAGGATTTTCAACTTATTCGGAAAAAATTTTGGGCAACAAACAAAGGCAAATGAAATGCATCTCACAGTAGAAAAGCAAAAATGCAGGTAAATATTTTTAAAGTTTTTGGGTAAAGTTGGAAATCCCAATAAAAATGTTTTAAAAACAATGTATCATCCTCCATAACTATTTGCCCCTCACACACAGTATAGTTATATAATCTAACAAACAAAAACACAAACTTATACTACCACTAATAATACACTTGTATTTTGCAAAGAATTTGCTTAAAAATGTTTTAAATGACAATGTTTCCATCTCAAAATGTGATTTTTTTGATGTGATAAGCTATAAAAGAAATATGTGACATTGACTTCCATTTTTTTTTTAATTTCACAAACAGAGGGTTCATATATAGAGATGGGGTCCAACACCATCTGAATCTTTTGTTTTGGGTATTACCCGACCTCCCGTGAGTTTTCTAACTACAACAAGAACTTCCTTCAAATGTTTTAAATGACAATGTCCTTTATAATACTTTTTTTTGATAATTTCTACACCTAAAAATTCCCCATAAAAACACAAAAATATGTGTATCATCCTCCATAACTTTTATAACATAAAGTAGATAACAATATTCTACACTTGTATTTTGCACCAAACCAAGAAGAATTTGCTTAAAAATGTAAGAAAAGTTATTTTCTTTAAATCATTTTGAACTATTTTTTTGATGTGATTCAAAATATGTGACATTGACTTTTTTTTTTTTTTAAGATGACTTATAAACTTAAGTGGGCCAAACCGTAAGTCTTTACCCCTAGATTTTATAATTAACAATATCTATATAACTATAATTATAAAAGTGATAAAACTTTATATATATAATTATAAAAGTGATAAAACTTTATATATATATATATATATATATATATTTAAAAAAATTTTATATATAATAAAAATCTCACGGTCCGAATCGGTTAATCCATAGTTTCAAAATCAAAATTTATTTAAAATCCGATCCAAAAGTCACGGTTTTTTATTTTTTGAATCAAAATCGTGTCCGATTCAGGCCATTAATCCACTAAAATTCAAAATCCAAAAGGTACGGATCGGTTCGGTCCACTTTTCACAATTGCTCACCGTTTTTTTTAGCACCTAATTTTTTAGGTTGTTTTTATAAAATTTAACGGTAGCTACGCACATGCACACAATATGGTCTCTTATTCGGACCTCGCAAATTGCAATAAATACTTACAATTTTTTGTATGAACATATATGAAAATGCACGTGATTCTCTTATTCCCCTAAATTGACTAAATCCTTACAATTTTTGTATGAACACCACTTGCATCCACATTCCATATACTCTATAAAGCAAAAAAAAAAAAAAAAAAAAAAAAGGGGATTGCATGGTTTATTTATCGGAGGACTATACTCAAAGCAATTGAATTACTTTATCAAATACTGCACACACTTTTTAAATATTTTTCAAGGTGCTTTTGCGGCTGTTAGTTTTTGTAGGTTTTGGCCAGCGGTTTCGCGGCCGTGGTTTTGTTTGCTGGTGGTTTTGTTTAATACAATTCTTCTACCTCTTTACCCAAAAAAAAATAAAAATAAATACTGCACGCACTTTCAGTATTCTAATTTTGTGCACGCCTTTATGTTTGGAGAGACACTTGAGTTTGGTGGAAAACTTGGCTAGTTGGCTCGATCCAGATGCAAGCAGGTCTGCTCCAGTCTTCAGAATTTTAGTTTAGCAGTGACAAAAACGTACAGAACACTTTTGTGATACAAAATTCTTTACAAAAGAAAGTTTTATCGAGCTATATTTACTTATAAATTGAGAATAATTTTTATATATTTTGACCTTTACGATAAGACAAAAGAAGAGAGTACGACAGGGGAAGAGAAGCACTAGGATGAAAGGAATAGCGAATCTTGATATAGTGAAAGAGGATGACAGAATGATATTAAAGATTACAGAATCATCCATCGTCCGGCAAGAACTAAAAGAAGATTCAAAGGGGCCCTAATCGAGCTAATTGGTTCTACCTTGTTAGAAACTTTAGAAACACCCATGAAAGAGAGATAGAAACCTTAGAGAGCTTCCAGGCAAGGAAATGTATTCCCCTATAAGAATCTGGGGATATAAGTGTCATTCTCCAACCCTTCGTCGTCAGTTTGTGTTGGCTGATGTTACTTTTCATGAGTCCGTACCGTATTTTGCGAGTCAGACTACACCATCTCCCCCCACCCCCCCTACTTCTCCCTATGAGGATCTCTCAGCCTACATGCCGGTTCAGGAACCTTTACTCCTCCCACCCCCTCCACCACCATTGCAGGTATATGTTCGTCGTTCTCTTCTCCCCGCACCGGAGATCCGGATCCTCTCCGCTTACCGCTCCCTTCTCCCTTTCTTTACCGTTGCGGACAAAAGTTTAGATCCGAAACCCTTCCCAACTCTTTTTGTCTGATGATTCATTTTTTTCCCTAGATTCTTTACCCATTGCGGACAAAAGTTTAGTACATTTTTTAAATCCAAGGTTCGCTTGAACCCCTTTTGATTGTAGCGCCCAAGGTCATGCAAGAGATAATTTGAGTTTGAATATCCCTTTTAGAATGTAATCAAACAACAAACCCAACTACAGAAAAACAAAAAAGAACAAAAATCAACAAAATCAAACACAAGACATAATTTGAGTTTGAATATCAGCCGCAGAGTTTGTTCCTTATTTCTCCACAAAACTATTTATAATAGCTAAGCTGGCTGACTACCTGGGAATAAACGAAAGACTAATGCATAGATTTTTTGTGATAGTTATTAGGGGGATGATAGAGTACATGAAGAGTTTCCCCAAAAAAACGTCTAGGAAAGAGAAATAAACGGTTCAGATTCACAGGAAAGAGAATCGGAACCGTTCATTTCTCTTTACTGGATGTTTTAAGGAAAACTTTTCTTGTGTCCTAAATTTTTTTATTATTGGGTACTCTCAAATGGTATGCGACATTGTTTGTGTGGTACTTTGTCGAATGAGTTACGACCAGTGGCGGAGCAAGAAATCGAAGTCGGAGAGGGCCGAATTATGAAAGAAATTTTGTTTCGATGATTTTTTCATGACTAAATGCAGTCATTCATGTTTTTATGAGACGGTTTTTATGAATTGAAAAATTAATCTTTAGTATTGTTGTTATCATATCATTCGACAATCGCAATATCATTATTACACGGTATAATTCACCATAATTTTGTGTTCTCAAAATGAAAATTGTTCTTACATTTTAATTATTATCGAAATTTTATTAATTTTCTAATAATATTTATAAAAAACATGCAAAATATACATAGGGAGCACCTCAGCCACTATGTAGCTCCGCCCTCGGTTATGGCCACTATACACGCTATATATGTAAATTACTCTTTGTCTCTTAATAATTAAAAAAAAAAGTGATTGTTGATTTCTTAATTGTAAAGAGTATGATGTGGAATATCACAAAGGTACACAACAAGTGTTAAATAATCACTCGTTTGCAGTAGATTATGGCATCTCTCTCTCTCTCTCTCTCTCTCTCTCTCTGATATGACTTAAGATCTCCATAGTGTGAAAAGATATCTGAACCAACTTACACACACATTGATTGATTTATGAAAATTATTCCCATTGTTAACTAATGGGTCCGATCAGTAGCGGCTCCAGAAATTTGTAACAAGGTGTTCAAAATTACCTTAACTCTTCTGGCTCTATTCACAAAACTTCATAAATTAGTGTGAATAATGCAACCAAATATTACGATAATACATAAGATGTCACAATTGCATGTTCTCGACGAATTCCATATTTTGGGCCAAGTAAAATTAAACCGGCGCATGAATACTCTAGTACACTAGTATTTATTGTACGAAATTGTGTGACAAATAGGTTTGCATGGATTTTTTTGGACATATACTCTTGTTTTTTGAGATATAGAGTTGATTGTTCTGAAAAATGTCAGAGCAAGGTATTGATATCAATAGATACTTTTTCCTCTCTACTATTTTTCTAATTGTTGATTTGTTGTCATTAAGAGTGTGTATTTTGTTTTAGCTTATGTACTATTGGATGTTCAATTGCGAATTATCTGCATTGATGGGTGTTCATAATATAAAAATAAGTGTTTAAACAAAACCCGAGATAAAATTAAAATAAGTGTTTAAGTAAAACCGAGATAAAAGTCCAATCTGACTTTAGGGTCTTCAATTGACCAACTATGAGCCACCTATGGGGCTTTGATTGGGTTGGTTACATTTGATTGATTTGTGTGCTAGTTTTTTGGTATACGTGTTCAAATATTTTGAATTGGGTGTTCAAAAAGGTATAAAGTTAAATAAATCTAAAAAAATTACATGAATTCTAAAACGAAACTCTGTATGGGGTAGAACCGCCCCTAGGCTCGAGTATAGCATCTCCCTCGTTATAGATGAGGCCAACAATCACAGGACACAAAAGGGTCACTTGAAGGCTTGAAGCCTTTCAACTCTACTATTTGATTTGATTTATTTCCTGCTAACGTTTTTTTGGTATACGTGTTCAAAAAATATTTTCGAAGGCTTGAAGCTGGGTTAATGTTTTCAAAAAGGTATAAAGTTAAATAAATCTAAAAAAAAAAAAGGGCTTGACATTATTTGTTGCCCTAAGATACTGATGCTTAACATTATTGACCTATTTTCGAGGCAAGGGCCGTGGAATTTTGTAGTACTTTTTTTTAGAATAAGAAGATTAGTACACTATTGGGCAAATCTTTCCCTCCCACGTGATAGAACACCACATGGCAGTACCAAAGGCATTGAATAATAGGACATCTCGGGTCATCAGGAGTTAAAAGAGTGATTGACAAGAACGCCTCAAATCTTCTTCTTCTTAGTTTGTTTTTTTATTTCCTGCACAAATAATCCATTCCGGATTCAATTCCACCTTGATTGAGGCTAAAAGAAAGAAAGATTGAGGGAAGGAGGAAATTTTTCAATTTTTTTATTTTTCTTTCCTTTCCTTTATTTTCCTTGGTTTTCAAACAAAGGGTAATTGGAAAGTTGAGGATTAAACTATTGGTACTTTTCCGAATTTGACCACCTTCTATGGTAGAAGTAATACTATCAACAGATCCAAAATGACAAAAAACCAGAGGCACTCTTAACTGTAAAGGATGTATAAGTTGGCTATGAAATGAAATGAAGGAAATACAACAGATGCCATCTATAATTCAAAAGGAAGAAATACAACAGACAGATGTATAGTTCAAAAACCAAAACCAAAAAAAAAAAAAAAAAAAATCGAAAAACTTCCGTAATTAAAGCTCAATTACATTTTTTTATATTATTATTATTATTATTATTTTTGTTATGCTCAATTACCTTCATCACCGTCTTTTTCCTTCTCTTCAACTAAAGAAGAAACACACCCTTGTCCTTCATCAGGTGGGCAGTCTTCACTCTCTCCTGCAGCTTGCAAGAGCAAACAAGGACCCACATCCGAATTCCCGTTCCCGTTCTCCCTCAAGTGCACCGGAAAATTAGCCGCGTGAATGAGGCTCGTCATGCTCAAACCCGCCGCTTCAACCACCATGTCATCCTCGCGGTTCGGATCGCAATTCAAGTCTAATCCTCCGTTGCTACTCTCTCCCCCGCCATCATTTGGAACTCTGTTCCGCCTTCTATCCTCCTCCGATGTGATGACAGGTTCGGAACTATCCTCTGTGGGGAGAACCGGCTCCTTTCCCCGGTTGTCGGCAATTTCTGCTTCGCGTTTCTTCCGCCGCAGCATAAGGGTTTTGAAGCGGCGCCTCACAGTCAAGCAGACGTTGCAAATGCAGGTGGATTTGTGTCGGCCTTTCCCGCTAGGGGGCTGAATGCAAACGATGCAAGTGCAGCCAGAGCGATGCCGGGGATGTTTGGTGGTGGTCTCCGCAGATGGATCCTCAGCGTCTACCGCGCCGTCTCCTAAGACTGCAGCAGTGGCCAAAGCGTCTAAGCCGGAAGGCTCGGGTTCCTCAGTTAAAGTTGGGCTTTCTCTGATTCTCCTCTTCTTTACTTCTGTTGTATAAAAAAAAAGAAAAAAGGGAGTCAATCAATCCAAATTTTCTCCATTCTGCACAAAAAATCCGCACGTGCGTTCATCATGCAGGCATACATATCAATAAACTCCAATTACTTCAGCACACAACACGACAGCCAATGTTTATCAATACTTCAGAATGCGGAATGTTGACATGGAATGCCTAATTGAATGGGGTATGGTTGCAATTGATGTGTTGGATAACCCTACTCTTCAGAGCAGAAGCAACACAGAGTGCCCGGTTATAAATTTAACGAGGAAGCCGATGTCCTTGAACAGAGAATCCATAGGATACTTTTATTCCTATTTCTTCCATGACCATCAATAGTTCGCAACATGAGTGAAGATATAATGTATAACATACAAAAGACACTTCAATTCCAACGGAATTTGCAAAGAAACTGAACGACTTCAACCGTTTATGCCCATGAATTCAAGTATTAGATGATTTGGCAATCCAGCATTTGTGCCTACATAACACACAATCATCATTGTTTTAAGTCAACAGTAGTCACAAAAGCTTGATTTGGTAGGAAAGGGGAATCAAAACTATATCATGCTATCCCACACTCTTCCTTACATGCAACCTTGTCTACCACGTGGAGATGCAAAGTGCAACCGCATTGATGTGAGTACAAAATTGCAAATGCAGAACAAAAGCAGACAAATAGACTGAACTCAAGACCTCTCAAAAATAAAAGGTTTGACATTGTAAGTGAGGTTCGGTGTTGAGTCAATATATAATAGAATGAGCTGGAGAGGCAAGAATAATCAGCAGTTAGAAATGAGAGAATGGAGTGATCTAAAGGGGGTGAAGAAGAGAGCAGATGTGCATAGAGAAGACTAAGACAGTGGAGCTCTTAGATGTGCATTGAGAGAATGACTGGAAGGCAAATGGAGCTTTCTTAGGACTAAATCCATGGGGGGTCCATATTTATAGGCACCTTGGGGGTGCCCAATACTCAAGGAGCAGGTGTCTCCCTATAATAGGACACGTGTCCTTTCCGTACACCCTGACCGCGCAGGTGACGTCACCCGGCGTGAGGCTGACCCTCGTGGCTACTCGGGCACGCTACTCCACCCTCACAAGGTCATAATCTGCTCAGTCGTGCCTGCACTGCAGCCAGCCTCAGAGGGCCCCTAAGGTCCTGCCTTAGAATGGAGCAAGCATTTGCCTGTGCCTAGGGGTGTAATCGAGCTTTGGGCTGCTGCCTGCTCGAGCTCGGCTCGCCATTTATTTACTGGGCTCGAGCTTGGCTCGAACTCGTGACGAGGCAAATTTTCTGGCTCGAGCTCGGCTCACTAAGTTTCATACAAGCTCGAGCTCGGCTCAGACAGCTCGGTATCTGAAGCTGCAACGCTGTGTTAGAGTGCTGGGTCCTTTATTTATAAGAGGTAAAATGCCTTGAGTATTCCTCAATGGGCGATGTGGGACAAATGCCTCGAGTATTCTTGAGTATTCCTGAATGCCTTCAGTCTTTAGGCGTGAGACTTGTCCCACATCGGTAAAGTAAGAGGAAAAAACATCCTCTCCCCTCTACAGAATCATGTCCGTGCGTTGGGTGTTGCCGTAGCATGTGCTGCCAGTGCCAAAAGCTTCCACGTGGCACCTAAAGGCAGTAAATGTTGACATACATATGTATGTTGACATGTAAAATCATGCATGTATGATATATATGTATATGTACAGCAGCTCGCGAGCCAACTCGAGCCGAGCTTCTTGAAGCTCGAGCTCGGCTCGACAACAAAACGAGCCTAATATTTCAGCTCGAGCTCGTTCGTTAACGAGGCGAGTCGAGCTTGAACGAGCTCATAACGAGCCGAGCCTCGAGCCGCTCGCGAACGGCTTGGCTCATTTACAGCCCTGGCTGTGCCAAATATAAATGATTAGGTCCTCGCGTTCTCGCCCATGTCTCTGGCTGTGCTAATAATTAATTATGCCTATGGGCTTTTCTTCACATTTGGATGGCCCATGGCTAAGTGCATGTGGCCTTATTGGGCCTCAGTGGGGTGCGAGCTAGGCCCCCTTATTGGAGGAGTGTCAAGCTGGTGACACTCGTGCAGGCTGACCCGCACGACTCTGCCACGTGTCGCATGAAATGAAAGCCAGTTGCCTTGAGTGACACTTGTCATCACGTCATTACGGGGTCAACTTTGACTTTAGTCAACATTCCTCCGAACACTAACCTTCCTTACAGTTACAGACATCATTTGCTTCCAATTGTCTCAAAAGCTCAAGTTCTTAGGCAATGAGTTCAAAACTGAATGTCAAGCTATTCAACAAATTATAAATCTACATGGATGCAAGCACGCACATATCAGCATATGAAACTGCCATATATTTCGATCATTATTTTTCTTTTGATTCTTGAAATTGTTCCCTTAGAAACTGATGAGCTTCAAAAGTTTCGTTAAAATAAAGAGGACATACAGGAGGTTGAGCCATACCCTTGCCAACTCCAAGGAGACTTTCCAGTTCCTTTGGACTTTTCTCATCAGGTGCAGAACATGAAGATCTGAAAAAACATACAAAAAATGAGACATGAAGAAAAGTTGCTTTATATTAACCTTTTTTCACCTTATTTATCTAAATTCATGTAAAAATAATTGCCAAACCATAAACCAAGCCAGCTTAGCTGGCTGACTATCTACCGTTGAGTGATGCAATCACACGATAGAAAGATAATTGGTATCCAAAATTCAACTGACCTGCTTGAATCCCAAACATTGTCCACACATGTCCACTTTGGAGGGAGAAGAACGTCCACAGGCAACCTTCGCCACTTGGAGCAACTATCGCACTGAGCCCATTGCTCCTGTTCACTGAATAATAACATTCCATATTCAGACTACATGAATATCTTCCAACTGAAACAATGAATGAAAGGCCACACAGTTGGCGCACAGGCCACCCCATGTGGAAGATGTTCTGTACAATGACAACATCCTCAATCTACGAATGATTTGCTGGGGAATAAAAGATACAGGATGGTCCTCACAGTTCATTCTTCTTGTACAAAGGACCAAATTTGGGCTAAAGTAGCCATTTGAAACTATCTTATATGTTCCAATTTCCCATTTGGTCCCAGCACCAATGTTCCATCTTTTCTCGAATCTCCCAAGTTGTTTTACCTTATCATAATATATTCACATTGCATTTAATCAACATATGATCTTAGATTTTTAAGAAATTTCTAATGCACAATGAATGGTAGGAATCCTTACCCAGATGCTCTGGCAGTGAACATGGTCCTCTTTCCAAAAACTGGTGGTTCCTAATAACATGAACAAATGGTAAGGATGCAGAGTTACCCAGAAAACTATTGTGGCGTCTGAAATAAAACTATCTCACGGTTAAAAGCAGCTTCTTTTTCGTATGAGTTGGGGGCAGGGGTGTCGATGAATTGAATTTCAGATTAGCCTTACCACTGAATAGATGATTTGAAGTATAATACAGCCATGAACAACTGGATTTACTTACATCATATTCTTCAAATTCTTGATCCTCAATCATGACAATAGTTGGTCTGACACTAGGAGGCGGGCGAAGCAACTCTTGTGCTTCAGCCCACGTGAGTCTGAGCTCCATAGCATCTTCACTATGCATGCGTAGCCTCTTGCTTTTGGACCCAATGTTTCGAGACCTCTTCTTCTCTGGGATCAGCAGTGGCCTTTGCAATGATTCCTCATTTGTCCCCCCTCCATCCTTATCATTTCAAGCAAAACATAATAAGCCACAAATTCGGAAAGAGCAACCATGAAGTGTATCTATTTGACTCTGTCCAACGATTCTGATATTTTTTTGCTGATCAAAAAAAAAAAAAAAAAAAAAAGATTCTGATTTTTCAAAGTCTAGAGAGCACTTACCGTAGCCGGGTTTTCATTAACACCATGGGAGGTTTCTTCAGAGGGAGCGCCGTTATTAAGGGAAGATGTTTGGCTGTCCTGTTTGTTTCACGACAAATAAGTTTGTCTACATAATAAAAGCAACATAATGCTAAGGAAATAATAGGTGGAGAAGATATTGATTCCTAAGAGGCTTGACCTGCATATCGGAGTTTGATGACTTCCTAAAGCCGATGACAAGTTTGCCCCCAGGATCTATCCGACTAAAAATCACTACAAAAATGTTATATGTATCAGAGAACTTAACAAATAAGCATTGAATCAAGGAAATGTTGAAAAATATGCAAGTGCAACTAACTGGCCTTACAAATATTATAGTACAAATAGCAGCAGACTAATACCAAATTAAAGGACGTAATTAAACAAATTTATTTAAGGAGAGTGCTTTGGATATCAAAAGAAACAAGAAGCGTCACACACAATCATCAAAGTCTTGTGAGGGTAGCTGATCGTGGAGGCATTGATGGAGCTACCTGGGGCCGGTAGCTTATTAGTGTAATAGCTTCTTATAATCTCAATAATTTTGGTTTGACTAAATGAAAAACAGGCTATTTTCCATTCTCATTTCTCATTTTCTTTCACAAATAAAAAATAAGCATGTGAATATTGTAGTGGTCTAAAGAAATATAACATGATAAAAAAAAAAAAAAAAAAAAAAGAGGAATATAACCCAATGATTCATATCCTTTTCCTGCATTAGGCTAGATTAATTTCAATGTACAAATTTATTTCATTGAAAAACAAAAGCCCTATGATATAATAAGCATACGTTTAAATAAAAATATGTTTATCAAGTCGGCCCCCTTGAGCCGAAATCCTGGCTGGCTCTGCAACTGCTTGGAGGCAACGTAAATAGCTATGGAAAACTAATAATCCAACACAGCAGATGAACCAAGAGAAATAACACTAGATTGTAATATAAAAATCTCATCCAAAGGAATCAAAAAATTCAGGATAGTATACAACACCACATCAGCAAAAATAGCATGAAGAGTACCAGTGTCACCAGCTTGTAATTGCATGTTCTGTATACAAGGGGTTACACCCTCTAATACATACATCCGGCTGTTGTTATTGGGCCAAAATCTGAATTGGAATGTCCACTCTTTCCCTTTTACATCCTGAATTATTATTGGTAAGCCTTCTGACGAAGATATTGGAGGAAAATATGCCTGCATGAATTTGTATTCCATAAAGATTTGAAGCTAGGGAGCAAAAGGAAAAGAAACTCCACAAGGGAGAAGATTAAGGGGCACAAAAGGAAGAAGAAGAAGATGCACAAGCCCGTTTACAATGGAACAAGAAGTGGGAGAGAATATAAAACTTACTTCAGCACATGCTTTAGGGAGAACCAAACGGCCGATTCGACCAGCATCACTAGCACTCAACACCTTCTCAAATAACGGCACAACAGTGGAATTCAAGCTATAAGTTGAGAATTTTAAGGTAAACACTTCATTTGATAATCAAAAGACAAGCGTAAATACGTATAAAAACATAAAAGATCTTATTATGAAACTTTAAATAAATATAGAAAACCACAAAAGGAATTAGTAAGGATACTCTCCAGATATTTGCTGCAGCTCTTGATCCGTAATCCTTGGCCAGTATCGCGGAAGTAACTGATGGCGGCCCCGACCTTCAGCTGGAGGCCTCGCAACACGCGTCTGAGAGACTGTTGCATTATTTGCCTCTGAACCTATGGTGGGTCCCGTTTTGGGGGGCTTGGGCAAAATATGGCGCGTCCTTTGCCCTTGTTGAAAGGGAGGCGTTTTGTTCTGTTCCCTTCCTTCCACAACCCCGCTAGGAGAAGATAAAAGAGGATTTGGAGTATCCAAAGGAGTTCCCAAAGGGAAATTCGTGAATCGTCGAGATAGTGATTCATACATATCTTTCGGCCCCAGTATTGGCCCGCTATTTTCTGGTTTGGCGAAAATAGATGACCTAGCAGACCGTTGCAGCAGATCTGAAAAGCCTGTCATCTCTTCTCGTTTGATTTTCTCATTAGATGCATTACATTCAGTCCTCTGAGATTGAGGGAAGTGGGCGACCTCTTTTGTGTCCGGAGATTTGCTCAACTTCATAAGCTTCCGCTGATCAATACTGTTACCACCCAATGTATTGTTACTACCCATTGTATTTTCAAAAAAAGAGGACCGCAGGCCACTGATGTTGTTTGCTGTCAACGGGCTGAATCCATTGGGAACATCATCATTTGGGATCTGCGGGAATAAGTTATAGGAGGACTGAATAATTGTTAGTTTGATGGATTTCTCAGACACGGCCAACAATGAACATGGAGAATATATAATTGCAGGGGGAAACTAAGAACATATGGTTTCTTATATATATTTTTTTGGCCAAAAACAGCATGCTTACCAACTACCGTTATATCAACCTCCATTACCAAATTCACGTAAGATTACAGGAAATAATCAATATCAAAGCTGAGATTGTCAAAGCCTTAAATAGTACACATTAATTCATATGGTTTGACTTGGATGGGGTGAATTATCCTCGCTAAACTTGTTGGTCTTATTGTGCACTGCTACTAAATACTTATCTTACCTATGTTCATAGACAGCTTCACTTCCCCGTCGCTTCTTTCTGTTCATGAGTTTGTTTGGTCTTCACAAAATTAGTGAGGTAAGCAAGACATGTATTTTCCCTTCGGAATGGAAGACATGGTAATCAAGCTAATAACTCATCGTCCTAATTACTAACCAACTTTTGGCATTTTGCAGTAAAATATACTTCACACTAAAATGCTTCCTCACAAATACGTCAGCAATTACCAAGGTTGATGCTCATAAAACCTAAAAAAACATCATTTAATGCAGATAAAACATTATCTTTTAGAGAAAGTTTAGCATGAACCGACTAACCTGAATAGGTCTTATCGGGCGAGTCTCCAAACTCTTTGCACAACTTATGCATCCTACACCCCCAAAGTCCAGATACTCGTGCAAATACTTGGAAGCATGCATCCACAGTGGATACGCTGCGATACGAAAATCAAGTAGATTAGGATAGCAGAAATAGTGTCTGGACAATATAAGGACAATTGGGCCTTTTCAAGTTACCTTTCCACATAATTTGCAATCCCTCCAACCAGACTCCTTCCCATGGAATGTCTCACAGTAAACTGAATTCTCGTATGCAGATCTACAAACCACATGAGGTGACATTAACCATTGAGCAAAACAGAGAATAAAGCCCATATCATCAAAATAACTTAACATATCCATATACAAATAAATGAGACTGCAGTCTTGTAGAAAATTATAGACGGCACTACAGCAGGAAAGAAACTGTTTAAATTTATCTGGACTAGTACAATAAAAATGCCTTGTGTACAAAAAGCAGCAATACATCCTACCATTTATATATTTTCGGAAGAACACATCACTATGGAAACTTTAAGTTTGCGAAATAATAACCGTAACTTGAACTTGAGCTTGGTGGTACCCATTGGAAACAAAGGGGAAGCTTAGGGGTTCGAGCATATGAAGAAATATTGAACGCGCATAAGAGTAATTGGTCTTCCAACGTGCTACCATCCTTGAACCAATTCAATTTACTCGTTCTGAATATAAGAAACACATTTAAGTACCTATCTTTATCAACAAAAAGGTTATCCTCAAGGATTGAATCCTATAAACCCCGGCAACTTAAGGATGTTTGGCGTGAACACTCTTTGGACTCTCCTGACACGTGTTGACAAATCGCCAAACACTCTTTGGAGTTTGGACACTCCTGAGACTTAAGTCCCACTCAATTGGGGATGTAATCAACGACCGTCCAAGAATGCCCTATTACATATTATCAATTATAAGAACCCAAATGATTCAGAAAACTTGGGGAAAGATGTAAAACGAAATCGATTGTATGAATACTTATGCCTATAATCACAAGTCAATAACTATAGAAAAATCAAATCAAACGCTTTTCCCATTGCTGTCCATTGCTGTAGACCCAAGTCCGATGACATAAAATGGACCTTTATTCCACGGCTACCATATCACAAGCAAACTTCATTACCTTGGGCACACATTATGCAAGGAAAATTTGAAAAACTATTAGTGAAGCAAATAATTGGTTAAATTTCACCATTTTAGATGGTACTTTAACGAGAATTATGTAAGGTTCACTCTTCATTAGTCCTCCATCTTGCCCTTTTCTTTCCAAAAAAAATCTCTTGCATGCTATTGAACCTTCTTGGGCCCAAGTTATACGTTCTTTATATTTGTACACACCCAAATTTACAAAAAGGGGATATGATCCGGAAAAGAATAAAGGAGAGAAAAGTGGCTATAAGACAGGAAACTAAATTAGGAAAAACCTGAAACTTTATTATCAAAATAGAATGGTAGAAATCAGAACTCCAAAATTTGGGAAAATGGTAACAATATCCCAGTGACCACCCAAGGGAAAAATGCAATAAATCAAGAAAACCCAAGAAGAGTATTACAAGAGATCCAAACCTCCAAAGACCCTGTAATGACCGTGCAACATGAAATCAAGCACTGAACCCAGATACATCCGATGCATAATGTAAAAATATCAAAGGGACAAAATTGGAATTGGGAAAAAAAGTTTACCCGCATTTGTAGCAGAGAATAGCAAATCCACCAGACTTCAAGCCCCAACCTTTCTTCCATTCAAACGTCGTCGTCGACTGACACGTTTCGTTCATGCAAATCTTCGCCATTGACCCCCAAATTCAAATCTCAAATCATCTTCTCATGCAAAGCAAGCAGAACAAAAAAACCCCAAATCAAAAACCCTAAAAAAATCAGCAGCATCGGGAACCAAATCGCAGAAAGATCAAATCTCGAACACAAGAACAAAGGGTTTCGGAGCTAATTACCTCAGACCAATCTTTGATACGACGTACTGAATGCGACATTCACATGCAGAATTAAGTGGAGAAATTGAACTTCTTCAAATCGCGAAGTTGAATCAATCGGCGATGGGTTTGGGTCAACTGAGCAGTAGTAGTAGGTCGGTGACAGTAAAGATAAAAATCATAAATCCGGCGATGGAGGTTTTAGGGAGGAGGAACAATTATATAAATTGTTTATAGATACAGAGGATATGTAGAGAGAGAAAGAGAGCTCAAGAGAGAGAGAGAGGGATGAGGAGAGAGAGCATGTGTGCATGCAAAGAAAAAACAGATGCACAAAATGCATGCACGACACTTGAAGACAGCGCGAGGTCGTCTCCTCACCCACTTTAACCCCCCTTTGCTCCTTTCTCTCTCTCTCTCTCTCTCTCTCTCTACTCTGTACCTTGCTTTCAGACAGAGGTGATATTGTAACCCGACTGTTTCGTGGATTCCATTGGTGACCTGGTTGCCTAATTGTCAAATTTAACTCAAAGCCCAAGTCAAAATATTTCCAAATTTCGGAGTCGACTCCTCTTTTTTTTGGTGCAATTTTTTTTTGGTGCAAAGGGTCGACTCCTCACCAAGACGGTATCAAGATTTACCTACTGGGTCGGGACCGTGGTTTGCTTCAGATCGTGCGGATGTTAATGCCCTATGGACGAGTTTATTTACCGGCACTACTGTGAGGTGGTTCCTTTGTCAAATAATAATAATATTAATAATTTACTTCGACATATAAATATAAACATGGTTTAGGTTTAGGTTTAGGTTTAGGTTTTTTTGGCCCCCTAAATTTTAGGGACAGTTGATTCATGGATCAGAGCACAGTTAGATTTTATTTCCTTTCTCAAAATTTTAGTGTATTATATCTCAGAGTTGAAAATAAAAGGATTCGGTACAATTTCTACACTTTTACATTCATTTAAATTACTCGATTAATTATTTAAATTAGTAGGAAAATTTTTCAAATGTTTTTGCATGAATGTGCTCTGTCTTTTAAACCAAAATTGACCCGATTTTAGTATTTTTGATATAACATGACGTATGAATTGTTATATCTTCCCTTATTTATTAATCTGATAAATCAAATGTATGAAGTGTAGCTATTTTGGAATATTTTTTTGCCCACTTATGTTTTTTTCCTAGTTAATTATTATTGCTAGAGCTTGTACTGAATTATTGGTTTAATTGGATTTCACTAGTAGCCAGGGGCGGACCTGGGGGGTGGAGGAGGGGGTGTTCGGCCCCCCGCACTCTCCCCAATTTTCGACATATTTTCAATTTTTTTAGTGTATTTTTAGTACATTTTCAATTTTTCTGTATATTTTTTTTATGGAGTGGCGTCAATCACAATCATCAATTCTTTAGTAGCTACATCACAAGAATAATTTATGTAATAAGTTTGAAGAATTAATGGAGTATTTGAAAGCTGGAAGGGGGTCTTTATCACTCACATTACTGCTTTTAGGTTTAGAATAAGCTGCATTATATTTTCTCAAACAAAGGTAGACTATTTTGAGTCCTTGCAAATTGTTTAAACCCCTCCTTTAATTTTAAATTGGTCTAAGAAATTAAAATTAAAACAAGGAACGATTTTTTTTTCTTTTCTAAAAGGCACGCGTGCTAAATACTAACTCTTTGATGTTTTTAATTAAATTTATATGCTAACAAAATTTCAGAACAGATTTTGTACACACGGTCATGTCAAAAATGTACCATTAAAATAAATATATAATTATCGTTCGCAAAATCAATTGATATCCTTCATCATCTCTCTCCACTGGTCGCCTTCAATGTTTATAATTGAAATAAAATAGAGATAAATATAATTGTTTTTAGATATTGTCCCACATCACTTTTGATTGCCTTTAACAGGTCAATCTTTTCACCTATCATCAATCTTTCTCTAAATTTACGTAATATCTATCATATTCATCGTATTTCTTTCGTCTGTGTCTACGACTTGTCGATCTTCCAGTTACCAAAAAAAAAAAAAGAACTTATCGATCTCCAATCAATCATCAGTGTTTTCAATTGAGATTATCACCTTTTTATTAATTACTACTACTAATTAAGCAGTTTAATTTTATTTCTTATCGATTTAAATATCGCGGGTCAAATACTGGCATGGTAAACTAAATTTTAAACTATTTCTCATGACACATTAAAAATCAATTAAGTATCATGAATCTCAATATTGAATTTCACATGCCCTGGCCTATTAGATGCTCCTTAAAAAATACAAAGGACAAGAGCGAAATTCTAGTTTTGCATACAAGAGATACATTGGTAACTGGCTCTTTTAGTATTTGCATGGAATCGTTGGTTGGCTCTCAAATTAAATCTTGTTTTTGGTTGACACTATGACTAAGAATATCAAAATTTAAAAACCAATTTTTGACTCTTTTATATTTAGTAGTTGACATAACTAAAGCCAAACATGAGTGCCTTGCTAGGTTAGCATTTATTCCCTTTGTCATGTTATTTTAGTTAATTATTTATACAAAGTGATACTTATTTTAAATGAATTAGTTAATTAATTTAGTATATGATATCAATGTGTTCTCTAAAAAAAAATTTAAAAGTTGGTCTTATAATTTTAAATAATTACATAACAAAGTGCTTTGCTTTTTATTCATAGAATGGCATGACTTTTCATAAAGCACTCATATTAAGGATGAACAAAATTAATACAAGTTTTAAGAAGCAACACAATTGCACAAATTACTAAATTTTAGTAGCAAAGAAATGAATTTTTTTTCAATTCATAGAGAATGACATGCCATTGAGTGTTTTTTTTTTTGTTTTTTTTTTATTTTTGTCATCCGTCATTCTTAATCTATTATATAGGGGGAGGGAAGGAATGTGACTTGATCCCGAGATGCAGTGTGGGGCGTTCAAGAGCTCTACCGCATGAACTAGCCACCACTTGCCATTGATTTTTATTTGATGCATGGTGATATTAAAAAGAAAGAGGGAAGAGAGAGGCAGAAAAAAGAAAGGAATTAAGAAGATGTCAGGAATTAAGAAGATATCAACATAGACTATTTTCTATTAGATAACGTGGAAGTTGAAGCAATGTGATAATGATTAGATATCTAATTAATTGTAATTAGGAGTATTTGATTAGTTATAGGATAACTTTCAACTATGAACCCCCATTTGCAAGTGGAACCCACAAAACAGCTAGGTGGTTGTTTATTAATTAGCCCTCCTCAAGGTAACACGTTTAACTCAAGGAAAGTGGTGGTTGGCTTTAAAATTTATTAAACACAATTTTTAATCAGCAAAAAATTGGTAGAAGGGTATAACCAAGGACCTGGGGTTGCTGCTGTTGTGCAGACTTATAAGACAATGATTCCTCGTCCATAACCAAGATATCTATTAGATATGTTGATTTTACGCCGTTGTTGGCATAACTTGTTTTTAATTTCTTCGGATTGAAAGCAAACTAAACTTCTGTTGGGGCACCACCTAAAATCGAATAGCATTTCTTCTATTTTGTTTTGAAATCTGTGTGTTTGTTGTCGTCATCCAAGAACAAATTTATGGATGGATAAAAGTTTTTTTATATATTTGGCACATTATCCAACACACATAAATTTGAAACAACAAAGGTTGAACCCTCATCCATAACCAAGATATCTATTAGATATGTTGATTTTACGCGCAGTTGGCATAACTTGTAACTCTTTCTTCGATACATAGTGAAAATTGGTCCGAGCCGTGAATGTACTAAATATTCTGTTGGGGCACCACCTAAAATCGCCATATCTTTGCATTTTTTTCATTTTATTTATGTTCTTGATTATCTTAGCGCATTGTGTGTTTGTTGACGTTGCCAAAATCTCCAACATTACCATGAAACAAATTTATTGTGCGAGATTTAGATAAAAAGTTTTTTTTATATATTTGGCCACATTATCCAACACACAATAAATTTGAAACAACAAAGGTTGATATAATTATTATATACACTTATCGGGAATATATAATTATTACAGTATATTCAATTTTCCAAAAGGGACAAGGATGCATTGCATGAAACAACAAAGGTTGATATAATTTTTATCCAAAATATATATAATTAATTACAGTAAATTAGTTTTTTCAAGGGACAAGTTTTTTTTTTCATTTGAGGGGCAGTGTCTATGCAGAGGGGCAGTGTCTATGCATGTGAGAGTGAAGATCTTGTCAGTCTTCAATGGTATGAGTGAAAAAGACAATAGCAGCATGTGCCCATGTACTCCCCCACTCTTCGGTATTTCTCATGATCTGTCTTTTTCTTTTTTTCTTTTTTTTTTTCCCAAAGATGTGTATTTTGTCGAGCCAAAAAATATATACTCCATTTTTTAAAATATATTTGAAAAATACAATTATACTGATTAAAAGATCTAATTGAGCTCTTTCAATTGTTGTATGTTTTTTTAAAGGAAAATAGTCATGAAAAACAGTAGCAGAGCCGGAATTAAAGTTCAAATAGTCTATAGCTATTGTTGTGTGTATATTTCTAGTAAAAATATGAAGAGAAAGGCTAAGTGCGATGTAAAGACTTGATTCAATTATTTTGTGGCGAGGCTCGGCCTTGAGTTTCTCGAGGCTCCAACTAAATTATAAATTTGAAACCCTTAATTAGTTCAACAAAAAAAAAAAGTTCCAAACTGGCTAGGCCAAAAAGCCATATACAAAAAGTAATCTCATGTACAAAGTTCCAAATTGCTTTTATATTACCAAAATATAAATGATCTCAAACACAAATTTGTACCTAATATAAAAAGATAGTAGTTTCATTGAAGACCACACGTATCACTTGAAGACCACTCTCCTTGAAGTTTTAGAGGCAAATATATCAATTAAACTTGTGTAATCTAGCTCTTTTACAAAATCATTTTCAATGGATAACATCGCTAATCCATTCAACCTCTCTTTTGACATTTTTCCTCTTCACTGGTAAGTTATAACCCATTAACTCAGTAAAACTGAGTTGGGAAGTTGGGCCTTACAAAAAGAAATTTTAGAACTTGATGGGTCCCTAATATTGTTGGGTGCAATTTATTAGACCTTTTATCCCTAACCTATATCTATACTAACCTATGGGGCCCTAAAAATGGGCTATTTTTGGTAGGCCCCAGACCCAAGCCTACCTAGCCTGCCAGTGGCCTTTAAATAAAAGCATTTGAGATATTTTTTATGATCAAAACATTCATAATTTAAAAAGCTTTTTTTTGCGTCTTTTGTATAAAAAATCAAGTTGTACATATCGGTAAGTGCCTAATCCTTTGCCACCCTGCTCGTTTTAACATTGATTAATACTCCATTACGGGCGTTTTTTTTTTAGCGAACAAAGATCATCCCATTCATAAAATATCATAAAATAGTACAACCGTTCTATCGTCCATAAAAGGATAACAAAAAAATACAAATGAAAGCAGCAAACAAGACAAAATCCCGAGATAATTAACAATCTACATAAGACAATAAAGCTACACATTATGGGCATTGGAGTTCACTTAGGTTGAATTATTATCTCATAAGTACGCAAGTGAACACGGGTCGACTGTTTGTAAAAGTGTGAAGAGGAATATTACTTGTATATTGATATAATTAGATTTTGTAGTTGACTTTATTTTCTTTATTAAAAAGGACAAAAGTGGTTTTCAAATGAAACCCGTAATTCAATTTTTTTTTTTAATATTTACATATGTCATCTAGATAAATTGATAATCCTAATAGCACCCATAAGCTCATAATTTCACTGTAAGAAAACAAAATAAAAACTCAAATAATTAAGATTGTCTCAAAGACACACCCAGGGGTTGTCCCAGTGGTTAGGGTGAGTGTCTGACTTTAGGGATAGTCCCTTTGATCAGTGTTCGATTCCCCACAGGGTGAGTACCTGTGCTAAGCGGGGGCGTGGTGACGTGGGGTTGCGCGCTCCCTCCGAGGTTTGGGTCGTGCAGTGGGTCCAATTAGTGGCCTATTGTAGGGCTGTTCCTCGGTTATCAAAAAAAAAAAAAAAAAGATTGTCTCAAAGATTCGCCTAATAAATGTCCCCAAATATCGGATCAAAAAGGACAAAAAAAAAAAAAAAAAAGTCCCAAAAGAAGAGATTGTTTGGTGCTATGGATGCTCAAGGAGCCACAAATTAATTTTGGAAACGGCTTCTCTGCCGTTTGAAGGAAAAATGCACGCTGTACAGTCTGCCCAATTTCGACCTCGTTTCACGTATATTTTGGTGATCAGATTTGTTCACATTGTAAAGCTCGATGAGTACAATGGTCTCGATAAAAGTCAAGTCAACCAAAACCAAATAACATCTAATCAAAGCACCCTTTAAAAAAAAAAAAAAAAAAAAAGCTCTTTACATTGTAAAGCTTAATGAGTACAATGGTCACGATAAAAGTCAAGTGAACCGAAAACCAAATAACATCAAATCAAAGCACACTTATACTTTAAAAAAAAGGCTCTTCAAGTTGTAATCGAGTGTGCCCAACTCATTTTGTTGCTATGAGATTGACTAAATTTGTTATGTGAGAGTGCCGCCATTTTGGTTTTTGTAATTCACATTTCAGATTCTTCAACCAAAAACTAAAATGGCGGCACTCTTTAGAAACCACAACCGACGCATACTCTCTCTCTCTCTCTCTCTCTCTCTCTCTCTCACACACACACACACACCACCCCTCATTCCCACGACACCAAAGCCGCCATCTAGTCCGAATCACTCCCGCCCCCTCAACTGCCCTGACCTTGTGAAGCGCATCTTCAACAACATCATCACCACCACCACCACTCCTCCCTTTTAAACTTTGATTGTTTGAGACAGTTCCGTCAAAATTACAGGTGGCACCGGGTGTAACATCTTATAATTTGGCTTTGAGGCATTTTGAGGGGAAAAAAAAAGGATGATAGGGCAATGGAGTTGGTTAATAAGATGGAGAATGAAGGTGGGGTTATGGTGGATTCGCACTCGTATAATGTACTATTGGATGCTTATTTAAAATGGATTGGGTTGGATTTGGGGTGGTGAGGAGGATGATGGATATGTTGGATCCATGCGAACATCTCATTTTAAAAATTTGGCTTTTGAGAATGTAAACGCCGTGGTGGTGAAGAGGATGATGGATAAGGGATTGGAATGAAATTTGTCAAGTTATAATGCTAAGATTATGAAGCTATGCAAGAGCAAGGAATGTGTTCGAGCCAAGGAGTTGTACGATGAGATGGTTTCGAAAGCCTAATTACGTGAGTCATAATGTTTTGATTTTTGAGTTTTGTAAGGTTGGGGATTTGGAATCGGCAAAGAAGGATTTGGATAGAATGGCAGGGGATGGGCCTGTTTCACCGCCTTCTTTTGCATATTATACATTGATTGATGAGGCATATGGTTGACGAGGGAGAGTTTGATTCAGCGTTGGAAATGTGCAACGAGATTATAAAGAGGAAATGGGTTCCAACGTTTGAGGCCATGGAAGGTCTGGTTAATGGGTTGTGAAGATGTCGAAAGTGGATGAGGCAAAGAAAGTTGTGGCGAAGATGAAGACGAGGCTTAGAAGGGGTGCTGTGGATTCGTGGGGCAAGATCGAATCAGCCCTTCCTTTGTACGAGTAATGGCCAATTTTTGTCACTGTACTTAGGGTTGTATGGATGTTTAGCGGTAGGAATATTACTCTGGAGAACTTCCAATACGTAAGCTTCTTCAATACCAAATGCATGTTTACTGTTTCCCAAGAAACTCAGCTTTCAGAATCCGACGGGTACACTAAGGTTTGGTTGGTGGGAAGGGTGAGTTTGCACTGCAGTATTTGCGGTATTTTTGGTATTCTTGGACTACAAGTTGTCAAATCAGTTGTAGTCCAAGAATACCGAAAATACCTTGGTGGAAACTCAGCCTAATTGCTAGATAGACAGAATCTCAATGTGTGAAAGGTTTCAGAGGCACATTGGAGAAGGTACCAGCATCGGAACTGAACTTTGAGCGGTAGGAGACGTGCTTCAAATTTTGCCCATCTCAACATCCATCGCATTGATGTGGAAACAGATCCTCCTGCTGCTTATCTGACGATCACCCATGAGCTGAACAAGTGCCATCGTCTTAAGCATCATGATATTTGATTGCAGGTTCCTCCTGCAGAAGCCAGTGTCAGCACCGTTTTGTCATGTCTTTACGGAAGCTAACAAGAGTGTGAATGTTCTTTCAAATGAAACAAGAACTTCTTCTTTTCCCAATTCTATGTAGATTCTTTGAAACTATGACAGATAAAAAAGCATTCCATCTTTGATTCTTTGATTTTCAAAGATCCAATCAACCAAATGCAAAAGCATTATACCTTCTTCATTGTGTCATGCACAGATGCTTCCTTCAGTACCTTCTGCACACATAGAAGTTGAAGAACGTAGCTTTCAAGCATCATCACCTGGCAAGATTGGGCCAAGGCTAGAATTTTGTCCCTTGCTTTCCAGCCTCAATTCTTTTGCTCCAGCATCATCTACTCTTGCTCCCAAATTAGTGACAGCTGCATCATCCATTAAGGAAATTGAGAACGATTCATAACTTTGACATGAATTAATGAAGTCGGCAGTTCAAGAGGAAGGCCCAAAGTAGAAAAGGGAAAAGCAACCTGTACTTCCGTTTTTTCGGATTAGAGAAGTTTGGACATCATTGTGACATCTGCAAATGACAAGAACCTCTTTAATACAAAGGTGAGGGAATATTTGTTAAGACAATTTTTAGTAGAAACCATTGATGAGCGTGACAAGTGAATGGGACAATTCCATGTTGAACTAACTCTTTTTCATCTGTAATGCCCTCAAACTTGTGACCAATCTTCACACAAGATGATATCTCTTCTGCACATTCGGGAGAACCAGCCGCTGTTTGATTCTTCATTTCTGGAATTAAATCTTGTGCTTCCTTGCAGTCACTGCAGTTATCCTTCGACTCTGAAGCTTCTAATGATTGTCCATTTTCAGACGATAAGTCATTGCTTTCCATGCATACGTCTTTCTGTAGCTCAGCTTTTGCGCAGTCACTTCGTTGTTTTTCTGATCTATTTTCCCCATCTTTTGCAACACTTTCTTCACCTGGCACATGGAGAAAGTCTGCATCTCCCTGGGAACCTTCAACAGGTAATATATCCTGAGGTCTACGATCAACTTTAGAGTCCATAAATAAACTTCGTTTGCATCGCCGAGACCCAACGGTTGAGAAAATAGGAGCCTCATAAGAGTTATCATGACAATATGGTTTGCAAAATGCAAGTTTTTCTGAAGAAAGATTGCCAGAAGGTGACGATTTGCGAAGAACATCATGCTTGGATCTCTCCAAAGATGATTTGAAATTAGCATGTCCTTCAGGAAGAGGGTATGCACCAAAGGGATCTTCACTCCAAATCTTGGTTCGTGCCGATGCATGTTTTTCTGCCCCTGATGATTGGCGGAATGGGCCGAATCCTGGATCCATCTGTGCAGAAATATATCCTTCCTCGAATGAGAAGCTGTCCTCAGGTCCCAACTCTTCATGGAAAAGAGCGTTAGAGTAATGGGCTGGGTTTGGACTTGATGGATTGTGAATCTTTGCAAACTTTCGGGCCCCATTTATCTTCTTTCCTTCATGGAGATCGTCATTTTTTGCATAGTGTCTGTCTTTGACATATTTATCACCACTGCACTTATTTCCTGGGCTACTAATGGTGTGGCCATGCCGCCCTAAGTTCTGCCTTGCCACTGAATTTGATGGTGACCTCTTAGTTGCCTTGTTCCTTACTGAGTTCATTCCAAAAGAAAATATTCTTAAATAGGCTGGGGGAAAAATCAAAAGTTTGAAGTATCAAGCATCTAGTGCAAGCAATAAAAGTAACCTGCACTGGAGGAGCACGACTCCTCACTGTAAAAAGGAACATTAAAGAAAACCAGATAAAATAAGTCCAGTTTGTGATTTTAGAAAAGGGAAAAACTGATTCAGATGTTAAACAAGTGAAACAAAATGCCAGAAACAACAGTAACCAAGACTACTAACCTCAGCAAGCTCAAACTTTCTCCTGCATCTTCTGTTAGATGGCAAGACCATGCTGGTTGGTTGGTTATATCTCTTAAATCACAGTCTCTTCCTACCGTTGGGTTCCTGATATGTTACAAGACAACACAATGATGTACAAAATGAAGTACATCAATAAAATATCCAAGCAAAATATCATACCATTTTCCGTCGGGAAAAAGGAAATCATGATCATTGTTTAATCGTCGTTGCCTAGAGTGCGGCCTTGGTGACTCTGGCAACCAAAAGGAAAAAAAAGTCAACCACAACATGTCAGGAGCCGGTCAATAAAGTCATTGGTCACTAAATTCTCAGTGGCAAATAAGCATATGCTAATCCGTGTCCAAATGGATTAGAAAGTGGTTGGAATAAATTTGCTCTCCTGGCAACCTAGAAATTAGTTGTCAGATGCCAATATTTTCACATTGGACCCCTTATTCCTGGACAACATAAGGTTTACACAACTTCTTAAATAGTTGACGCATGAGCCAAAATTTATTTGTGAGTCTCACAAGATCATGACAATCTAAGAAAGATAAACATGGTTGTCCTGGAAACCTTGTGAAAACATGTGTCTTCACCATGATGAAAGTAGCTCTTCAGATATAGGGAGCTAAGTGAGTATTGTTTCATTGAGTTAAGCAATGACCATTTGGAAACCAGTCAAGTAACCACTATAAAAAAATGAAAAGGTAATAATATAGCAAGAAAGCTGAAAACACAAACGGAAATCCACACACTACCACATCTTTTCTCAGATCAGCGTGAGCTATCTCCTATCTATATATAAATTTGTCTGCTCAAGAGACTATGGAGATCTTTGTAGGCATGATGCTTCAATATTTTTGTAGGCATGATGCACATTGTTACATCAATCTTCTGGAAGAAAAAACTTTTCTTTTTCCTTTTTTAAAACAAATCAATCTTCTGAGAAACAAGGTCACAAGCTTGATAATAGCTTTGCAGTCATGGGAGGGATTAGGAAGAACCTGAGACATTGAACCCGCCTCTTGCTTTTTCTGTGACCCTACACCGTTTTAACAACTTAGTCAAAGAGCTTACAAGAATCAAATCCAGAATAGGAAAGAAATTCCAAATAATATACATTTTTTTCTTAAAATAGGGGCCTTCAAGAGCAAAGTCCAACATCTCATGGCTTCCAAGATTCCAATAATCAGAAGAACTGCCATCCATTTCAAATGGACTACCATTCCATGTTATATCACAATCCTTGTCAAGAAAGTTGCCATCTGCAAAGTTAGATGCAACAGGTGAAACTTGATACAAATCTCGCTATCCCACTTTATGGCCATGACGAATTAGATTAACAAGTCATGTCAAAGAAGCATCAAATATTCAAGTCCAATGAACACAATTAAACTAAGAAGCACAGACACTTCGCCGAGGTCACATAACCGTGTTGGACACTTCTCGGATATCGACACTTTTGAAACATATGTCTGACACTCATATCAGTAGGGTCCTAATTTTTGTTTTCAATTTTGTCCCTTAGACAGCTTCAGGGACAATCTACAACACATTTGGGACATGATGGGACACTCGAGGGACGCCTCATCGGTGTCAAATGAAATAGTAGGTTATAATTAAAGCTTAAAAACATTGTATGTCACCAATGATGGTTGATTGAACATAATCAGAACCGTGAATGATGAAAAACCTTTTGTTGATATACTCTTTTGATGATGCAGTAACATGCGAATCAAGGAAATATACAACAGGGACATCCTAGAGATGGTAAACTCAGATTACAAATCAGAATATCAGATGCACCTAAGATACATAGAACTTATCACAAAGATTTAGACCAATATAAGAATTTCAACAAAAATACCGGTGAAAGAGATGTTAAACATAAGTACCTTTCCATATATCATTATCTTCATCTGTGATGTTATAGGACATTTCATCATCAGCAAATGAGTACTTCAAACTACTAGCATTGATGTTAAACCGCGAGTTTGCCTTGGATATCTTCTGCCTTGGTTCGCCAAATGTATTTACTGTGCCCCTTGAACAGAACGGCACCTCCAAAAAACTGCCAAAATGTATATCTTGACTCACAGCACCCTGTATCATGTGCACACTCTTAATTTCTTGTCCCTGATCGTAACCATTTGTATCGATCAACTTGACCTTACCAAGCAATACAGCCCAAACTACTGGTCCCAGCAAACTTAACAAGTTGATTAACTCTTACTAGTTACTACCAATATATTAGGACGCCAATCCACCTCTCACTAGTGACTAGACCTCCACACTGCTTTCTGGATTTACTAGATAGTAGATACCTTTAGCATATTTTTCCCCTATATTCCAGACTCTAATAGCTTGCGGTGTTTTACTGAAATATTGGTCAAGGAAAATGAAAAGTTAGCACCCAAAAATTCGATGCTGAAATGGTGTCACTGAAGACTTAACACTGACCCCACTGTAGCTGCATATAAGACTTCCTTGCACTTTGATAATAAAAAAAAAAAAAAAACAGTGATTGTATCCAGCTGCAGCACCTTTCAAAACACCCGTTATAGAGCAATTTCTTTTAACTTTTAGGTATCACCACCTTTTTTTTGAACTCTCACGATCCTGTATCTTGGTTTTCTATTGACACCATACGCCTGATCAAATTCAAAGACGATTCGAGAACTATTCCCTCAGAAGAAAAATGTTAGATGTAATTTATCTCAGATAGTGAACATGCTTTTCATATAAAACCACATATTTAAGTCAGAACATGGAGGTTCAATGTTCCACCCAGGAGATCACTGTAGCACCTATATGACACTAAGAGCTACAGGTACGGGGTAGTTGAAACATTCTCATGGTGGAATTTTATGCAAACAAACTATACCAATTGGATTCAGGCTCACCTCATCAAGTTCCAGATCATACAGCAGATCGTCAAAGTTCTTGGATGGCTGACGTTGCCTTGAAGCCTCCAAAGGCGAGGTGGAACCATATGAAAAGATCCTATGTTAATGCAAAATGTAAGCCACTGTTCAGGTAAAGTTCCAGCCATCTGTTTAAACCCCTCATATTATGCTAAAAGAATTAAGCTCTCTACAGTCTGAGGTTGGACTGCAGAAAGCAATCTGTCTAATCTTGACCGTCCAAAAGTGTTTTTGATGGTTTAGATTTGTTGAAAGACTCCTCCCGTGAAAATTCTATTCTTCCTGGGAGGAATCTTTTGAAAATTTAGATCATTGATTGCCAAGATGGATGACCGAGATGAAATGCAGTCCAACTGCAAAGACTGCAGAGAAGCCAGGTCCATTCGAAAACAAAAATCAGCTAAGTCACTGACAACGGGCAGCATGGAAGGCCATAGAACAAAGCAGTTATGTTAAGACTTGAGAACCACAACATGGGTGTAAGACGCTGAGTTGAGAAGACTAAAGTTTCGAACTAAATTCACCATTCAAAGCATCATTATTAAACAAGATGGCCTCCCATAGACATAGACGAACAAGGATAAATACATGGCCAACTGTAGTCGCACCAAAGATGCAAGGCAGCAAGAGCATTCCAAGAATGAATCAGGAAATCAATATCAGAACTTTCAAGTTTTCGCGTGGTATTCATTTGGAATCATATGTTCTCAACATTCAATAAAGTCCATAAATTTTGGCCTTCGAGGAAAACTAGTTTAAGCACTTTGCCATTATAAACTTGATTCAGGAATCAGGACTATTACACGTCTTATTCATTGAAAGATTGGGTCTGTGATAACACAAATTAGAAAAAACTTGTATGGCATTGGCCTGAGACATTTGAAAACTCAAGTATCAGAGGTCATGAAGTTTCTAACATGCAGTTTGAGCAGATCAGTATCAAAAGTTCAACATCAAAAAGTTGCCTCCAATTATGTCATACAAAAGATATATTCTGCACCAACCCAAAACTCCCAAGGATGACGACAACAGTAAGAGAATTATCCTTGTAATAATAAGTGAACCCACACGTAATTAAGTTAAAACCACAGAGTATCAGTAATCCAATCCCGAATGTCTTACAATTACCTGCCAGGCTGTTGTGGGGAATGAACAGGTGTTTTTGTCCCTACACTACCCAAACCTGATGAACAAGAGCAGGCATTAACGAACTTGTGATGATAAAAAACTGGAAAGGGTACATCAGTATGGAACATGTACATATGATCTAAAGTTACAAGTCTTGAACATAAATGCGAATCATCTAATTTCCAGGTTATGGAACTTCCCTCTTTTCAAGACTAGTTTCCTTATTCCACAGCACAAATAAATCACTTGACCATCAGTAACAAAAACTATTTACTTCAAGAAATGCAAATAACATATCCACTGTAAAGATTACATGCAATTAGAAGATTATACCTTCAACTGCAAATGCAACATGGGCTTCGTTTTGGGGACTTTCTTGCAGACTTTCATTTGGTCCATCATCGCCAAGTAAATCGAAAACAGATAGCACTGAATAAAACAGAAATTCCACGACAATAACTAAGAAAATTCGATCATGAGATTAGTCCATAACCGGTGACCAGAAGTAGAAGTATGCAACAAAAGGCTGCAATGACTTAAAGTGAACCCGAAACATAAACTATACGTTATCGTTATCCACAAATTCCAAATTAAGATGGAAACATAAAAACTTGTATTGATGAGTATTTGCCACTCACAGCGCTCACTAGTCATCTTCAACTGATCTGTTCCGTCACCAAGTCCACTCAAATGTCTCTTTTGACTAGCAGGAGCACTAGATAAAACCCTGTGAAGCGTAAAAACAAACTTCTAATAGTGAAAGTTCAAGCATGAAATGAGATGAAAAGATATAACAGGTCTGCCTTGTACATATTATAGTGAATGAGAAAGGCAAGCACAAATAAACTAGTAAGCCAAAAACAAACACACTGTATTCAGAATACTGAAATCGATATAATTCCAAGAAGAAAAAAATTGATAGGAAAAGGATTGTCGACTGGAACTGAGCTTGGTAAGTGAAAAGGGGAACAAGCACTGAATTGTTAGATGTCCAAGCTCCTAAAGGCTTACTTCTTTGGGAATACAGTGACAGTCTCCACTTGACTGACTGTTGTTGGATTTCCTGCTTTAGCATAAAGGATCATCCACATCAACCGAAAAAATTAAGACATAGATAGCCCATTTAAAGCTAACAGAATGGGTTTAATTTAGGAAAGACCTACTTGCTTCTTTAAATTCAACCGGGTCCGCTGGTACGACTTTGTCAGCTTGGATTGTTGGCGGACTCTTTGTAATGTGATAATTCTCTGTCATTGCAATCCCACCCGAATTTTCCCTTGCTTGTATTGTTATGAAATTGAAAATGCACAGAAATGATTTAGAGATTCCTATATTTGTGCCGCTGTCAAGACACCAAACAGGACATATTTACATAGAATGACACTAATGAACCAAACCTACAAGAAAAAGGATCTCTAGTTAAGTAATATTTGTAGTAGTTCACTTTGCCTTTTGTGTATATGAACTACCATTCCTAACAAAATTTAAAACATAGTGACTCAACGTAAGCAATTAACAGCCACAAGATAAAATATTTTTACGATCGCAAATATTACTAAAATGTCAAATGAATGATCAAATAAAGGTGAGGTTTACAAACGAAAAAACATTGGAAGATAACCTTTAGTAAGTAACAAATATAAAGAAAATAGTGCAAGTTTTCTCAAAAGCTCCGAGTCATTAGCTACACTTATGATTACCATATTTTAATTTAGTTGCCGAATAACAGTGAGCATAAAACAGTTCCACTTCAGTTTCATCACTTGGGGGAAATTTCTCATTGAAAGTGAAAAGTGAGATATGAAACATGACAAGTGTAATCCCCATCAATTGAAGAGAGGGCAAAAGGAATAACAAATCTGAGGCAGATGCAATTAATCAAACATGAAATAAAATCGAGATTATACAATACATGTCAACCACTAAATGCCCCCGCGCGCGCGAGAGAGAGAGAGAGAGAGAGAGAGAGACTTACAAGTGTGGCAGCTGGACTTGTGATATTGAACAACTGTTGACAAGTTCAGCAAACTAAGAATGTCCAGTGATCTGTTATTATCCAGATATTGACTACTCATATTCACTCCATCAGAAAAGGTCTCCAACCCAGTTGCCTGCTGCAGTTGCTGTTGTCGTTTTCTTTGCTCAAAGTATTGCCTTTGCCTAGGAGATTGGAAGTTTTATTAAGCATCATTTTATGGCATCCTAACTTTTTGTCGAATTTGGTGTTAGGTTTTAATTGTGCAAATCAAAGTTAGCTTCATTGTTTACAAGAAAGAAAAATAACTAAAGCTTATGTACCTCTTCTGTGTCGACTTTCTTGACTGAAATTATCTCCATCTCAGCACAATCGAGGAATGTCATGCAAGCCAAAGAAGAAGAAAAGGTGGTGCTCATGTGTCGAAGAAGAAGCTCAACAACAACATACTAGATGCAATCTATAAGGTATAACGAACTTACACAGAGAGCCCAAGTTGGTGATTAGAAAATGAATCATGAACCTGAATTTATCATAATAACATACAACTATTGAAGCTATGCACTCTTGGTAACACGAGAAGAAGAGGGGAGAAAGCAGCAGCATCACAACATGACATAACTTATCAGGTCAACACGTTCCGTTATCAATGAAGAATACTAATGCTTTAAAAATTTGAAGCCAAGTATCGATGAAAATAGTAGTATATTGATTTTTTGTTAACTACGAGTGCTATAATAATGACGGTAGAATGAAGCAATATATATCCACACTGTGTACATTCATGAAGAGACCTCGTTGAAAATCCTGGTACTGTGAAACAAGCCATTTACGGAGTGCATCCATGTAGTCAAAATGAATGAAAGATATATACATCCTTCATTTTTTCTGATTACATTTCAATTTCACCTTATGAATACAATTATGAAAGAATCACACAAATGACCAGTTGTAAAGAGCAGGTAACACTAAGGGAATGAACAATTGGCCAACTCAGCTCTCTCGCATCCTGGAAACGTAAGAACTCTGTAGTTTAAGGCACTTTATCTGCTACAATTAAAAATTTCTTCAAAATACATTTCCAAGCGTAGTCAAGGTCAAAAACCACATTAAACTTACAGTTGTCACTTTCCGCCTTGATCCGCCCATCCACTGCAACATTGCGACAGGTAAACCTTCTCCCACTACCTGAATATCTAGCCATGATGAACGCAAGATATAGAAATTTTGCAGCTAAGTAAACTAATACTTACAAGTTCAGCAAAATTTCGTTGTATTTACACATACACAAACCAAATTCTTCACTCTTATACTCGAAATTCGTTTAACGCATGGAAGAATTTAATCAGCATGTACCTTTTTTCTAGAAGAATCAGAGATTAAAAGCTTCAGTGACCTCTTGTTGATTTCAAGACCTATCCACCACAATGGCACAAGAATTCAACTACATTTTTTTAAATTTGATAGGTTCAGAGGTAAGGAAAAGTAAAATTCATGTTCTAAGTTGAGGAAAAATATAAGCAGAATAAGTTTTTAGCGATCATGAGTAAGAGTCTAAGCTATGTCATTGAAATCACAATGTTAGGGTTCCATGAGTGCGAAGAATGAAGAATTGTTTTACCAGTGGAAGTTCAATGCCGGAATTTTGTCTTTCTTTGCAATCCAGAAGCTTCAGCGGCAAGAGAGAGAGAGAGTTGCGCTGTAAATTCCACCGTTTTTGGTTTTGGGGGGGAATTATGTGAGAGATGATTGCGAAGGAGAGAGAGAGAGAGAGAGAGAGAGAGAGAGAGGAGAGGAGAGCTTACTAGTTATAGAGTTTTTGAAATCGGAGAAGACGGTGTAACGTCGGACGAAGGCGATACAGAGTAGATCATAGATGATGCGAATAAAGATGAACAAGTGGCGCCAAGTGTACTAAAATGATGCAGCGCAATTGTGGAAAGTTAATTTTGTTTGCATAATACGGCGATGAATGTTAGGCTTTCGTCAAAGAGATTTTGTGGTTTCGGATCCATTGCCCCTTTTAAATGTCCCGAAAAATTAAAATTTTTTAAAAAGCGAAAATAAACCAAAATAAACCAGTTTGTTTAATTTTAGTTTATCAAAAAAAAAATTAGTTTTGATGATTTTATACTTTTGATTTCCTGGAGAAACCAAAAATTTGACAAAACTCCAAAAATATATAAATAAACGATAATCAATAATCCAATTTTTGGCTTTTAAGCCAAAATAAAATAAAATTTTGTGGAAAGTTAATAATATTATTTGCATAATATTGTATAATCATTACTCCGTTGCCCTTTTTGATCTCTCTCCAATATTAAATTTCAAACTCCAAAAATATACTTAAATCTGGTTTTAAACTTTTGACTATCTAATTTTCCTCATTTCTCTCTATCTCTCTTTCATTGCACTTTGATAAAATCATCAAAACTAAACTAAACTTTTATCAAATGAAGAAAAGATTTTGTTTGCAAATGATAAAATCAACAGTTAATTTTATCAAATGAGAAAGATTTGATAAAATCTAAGATTTTTTAATGAGAAAGAGGTGCAAAAATCTTAGATAGTGATGTCTCGATTTTATTGTTTGAAAACAAGGCCTACTACTATTTCCTCCCTATAAACTTTTAAATTTTTTTAGAGGTAATTAAATAATCATCCTGTTTAGAGATAGCGCGTACGTTTTCATCCTTGTTATTTTGAACGGTTATGTTTTCATCCTTTGTAATTGTAAAATATCTTTTCTACCCTTTTTTAGTGATATGTATTAATATACATAATTATTGTTGTCTACATAGGTGGGATCTAAGTTACCTAAAATCATGGGTTTTAAATATTTTCATTCTTTCCAACAAAAAAGAGGGAATTTTGAATTTCAGATTTTCAAATCATTTTATGAAATCTTATCATAATTGTTGTTGGAATCACGTTTAACTATATTTTAGGCATTGTACTTGATTTTTACCATGATTACTGGCTCATTATCTCCATCATTTTAGTTTTTACCATGATTACTCGATTTTACCATATTTTATGTTTCATATTTGATTTTTGCCATGATTACTTGAATCATGGTAAAACATATCAACCACATAATCGACATTTCATGGTAAAAATAAAAAAAATAAAAAATTATGGTAAAAAGAATAGAATAGCCGTTGCGCGGGCCTATATAGATAAGGAGTATGTACGCTCTCCTTATACGTGTAAACATGGTAATAATTATTGAATTAACATCTTGAATCATGGTAAAAAAAAATGTAAAAAACAACTGACATGATTGCTAATTTGATTTTAACCATGATAGCTTCCATTTATGAATTTGGCCCGCGCATGCGGCACCCTTAAAAATTTTAACCATGATTACTAGATCAAGAATTTTTGGATGAAAACATAAAGAACAGCGGCAAAAATAATTTATGTTTTCATCCCTTAAAAAATTACCCTATAGGCAAAGAATTTTTGGATGGAAACATAACTAATTTGGGATGTAAAACATTCGCTTTAGTCCTTTTAATCTCCTAGTATATATATTTATATATATAATCAAGGGCAAAAGTGGGTTTATTTGAATTTCGGGATGGAAACATAATTCCAAAAAGAGCGCATAATGAAACTCTAATTTAGAGGAGGGTGGAGGATGATTATTTAAGTGACCCTTTTTTTATAACAAATTAAATTGTTCATTGAGCATTTTAATTTGGTGCAAAAAAATTTTAAAAAATTTCCTACAGAATACATTTTTGTACATTTATTAAAATACACGTTTTTCGAAGGGGATATTTAAATAAGGATAGAGGGAGTATGTCCTAATAAAAAAGTTGAATTGAGAGAATTTTTTTGGGACAAAGGGAGTACCAAATTTTAAAAAGTGGTAATATCTTCATGTGTGTAATTACTATTTTATCTTACAATCTCTTAGTACTACACTCAACCCACAAACCCTTGCACTTACACCCTTTTATCTTCCTCCCTCTTCCTACACGACAAACCATACTCTCCTATTAATCATTCCCTTCCATTTCTCATCTCTATCTCTCATTGTAAAACCGATCAATAGTGCAGTTCTATAAATAAGATTTGCTTCAATCTCTAGGTTTGTCAGTAGACATTTTCTTATTGTTGGGCGACATCTAACAATTCTACCCGTGAACAAAACAATATTGGGACACTAGAAGTTTATCTGGCCATCAACTTCGAATGTTCCTCTCGAAAGGGTCAATGAGATTTAGACACGCTCTGACTTCTCCAAACACCTCCCAAAGGAGGGCTCTTGTTATTGCCCCATATGCTCTGTTCTTTGTACTCATAAGCTATGCCTTTTTTCTGCCAAGGCAATTCTCACCCTCATCCCAAGGAGCTAGGCAGGACATCAAGGAGAACCACTTCGGTGGCCATTGTGTTTGTTTGATCAGAGGGATTCACTGCTGGGAGAAGCAGAAGTAGTTTTGAAACTGGCTTAAATAGAACCCCGATCAAGGGGTATAGCTCACGCGGTAATAGGGATAAACTGCAAACTCATAGTCGAAACTTGGTAACCTCTTGGGGTCAGGCTCCAAGAGCTTCTCGTGTGAATTCTTTAGTCCGGGCCTCCCGGCTTGGATGGTCTGTCTTTGACGAGACCGAAAAGGGGATTCAGTCAAGATGCGTGCAAACTGGTGTGAACATCCCTTATGGTTTGCGAGATGAGGCGTGTCAAACTAATTTTACTCTATTGAAGAATTTGAAATACAAGTACTTTTAGTAGGCCAAATTCAAGGAGCAGTTAATTTTTATTTTAAAAAATGAGAACTTTTGGAAAAAGAATGGTCTGCTCAAACATTTGAATTGAATTCCATTTATAAATTATTCTTCTAGATAGGATGTTTCTGCCTTTGCATTCAAAGATTTCTACGGGATATTAACTACTAATATATATATATACTCAGTGGGGTTGGTATAGTTCCTTGAAGACACCCGATAAAATTGAAATGATACAGAAGGTGGAGTCGGTATATGTGACGTGTAAAAGAGATTTGAATTTTGAGAACATACTTTCAAGACATGACAACGATTCACGAATACAATACATCTGTGGATACGATTGTAAATGTAAAAAAAAAAAAAATATTGGTATAAATCTTTCCCTTTTTTTCTGTAACATAAAAATTTACACACAAAAAGGGTTATTTTCTTCAGTCGTAGGTGCTGCAAGAATGGGAGCCCAACTCATGTTATGGACGATCACGATAAACGAGCCAGACAAGCTTCAAAAATAAATTGAAACTTATTTTGTTTACAAATGAGTCCATCTCAAATAAAGCTTTAATCGAGGCGAGCGTGACCCAGCATCTTATTTATTCGGTTTGTTTGCTCATTTATTGATCTTAATTCCAAGCCATAGCCTTGGCAGTTCCAACAAGATGGACCACCGGATGATTTATGTGATTTAGGACCAACCGATACGTTAGATACCACAAGCATGACAGGCAAAATAAAGTTAATAAATTCAAGGATAAAATGTTTGAAATGTCAGTTGTTAAGTCGATGTATTATGAGGAAATGACCCGTTTCGAAAAGCACAATAAATTAGTTTTGAGTTTAAACGAGGAACTGGAACAATGCCTGAAGTTTTGAACCATGTAATTTTGTGGCCACTTCTTTTGAATTTCATCTGTGACAACTAACAAAATAACAGAGAGATAACAGAGATACAGGAAATACTTATTTCAAATTCATGAAACGTCCTTTCAGAGAGCCCACAGATTAACAAATCACATTGAAAGCACATGAATCCATTTCCTACCCAACCCAACTTCAGAAATACGAAAGAAAAAAACTAAAAGCAATGAGACTCAAAAGGATCTTGGTTTTAGAACAATGGTGGAGTGCTTCAAAATGTGCAAGCTGAACTGTCCCCCCTTCTCTGAGGTATCAAGCTTAGACTGCCCCGGCGGAGGCAGGAGCTCGAAATTCTGGACCAAACGCCCGATAGTGATGCCAAGAATCGGCAGAGCAAGGATAATTCCCGGGCAACTCCTCCTTCCAACACCAAACGGGAGGTACCTGAACGCGAACGGACACAAAATGTCAGCGAATGCACACGTATCCGAGTCTTATTCTTCATAACAAAAATGGAGGCCACGAGGTCAATGTTTTTCCATAAAAAAGATTTGGAAAAACATTTAAATGCGGATTTAAATGCATTTAACTACTAATGGGCGATGCAAAGATTTCATCTTGCATGCTAAACATAAAACTGTAATGAAGATGTTTTCTGCATACCTGAAGTCGTTCCCGCTGGCCTCGACCTTCCTTTAAATGCATGACTAACAAAACTCTTAAAACCTGATTTCTGCATACTCGTTCCCGCTGGCCTCGACCTTAGCCTCCTCTTCCAAGAACCTCTCCGGCCTGAACTCCTCAGGCTTTTTCCAGGTCTCGGGGTTATTGGCGAGCCACCATGCGTTAACCAAGATTTTGCTCTCTGCAGGGATATCGTACCCGCCCAGCTTGGCATCGTGGAGGTTCATGTGAGGGACTAGAAGTGGAATCGCCATCCGGAGGCGGAGGGTCTCTTTGACCACGGCTTGGAGGTAAGGCAGCTTCTGGACGTCAGGCTCCGTGATTTGGGTGCCGGGGCCCAACACGGTGTCGAGCTCGTGCCGGAGCTTCTTCTGGATCTCGGGGTGGTTCACTAGCTCTGCTATCCCCCACTCTATCGACCATAGTGTTGTTTCAATTGCTGTTACATGCAACACATTTGAACTCATTAGCATAATCATAAAGATTAAAGGATGTTGAAAAACAAATATCACAAAAGCTCGATGATTTTTATTTTCTTCGCCCAGCGAAAATCAGCATTGTTGTAGTTAGTGAGTTTTTAACGCTAATTTCTGCTAAGAAGTCAACATTAATGCGAGACCCGGCTTTTCTATATCATGTTGGACACTATCGCCCTGTTTGTTAGCCGTATATAGAGGGAGGATATAGCTTTGTCCTGGATATAAGTATCCGGTTGTTCCATATCCGTTGTTCGTTTGATTTTTTATACCCGGATATAATTTCCCCAGGATATGTATATCCCTTTGCAGAGGGCTTACTTTTAGACACACCCCCGTGTCTAAATTATATCCGCCCTCCACATTACCGAATTACCCCAGGTGGCCCACTCTCCTCTGTGTAGAATTGAGAGAGAGAGAGAGAGAGAAAGAGAGAGAGAGAGAGAGAGAGAGAGAGAGGCATCTGTTTCCTACAGTGTAGTCTCCTCCATTTATTTCGCCGCCGTCAATGTTGAACATGCCGGAGCTGTGTTGATTAAACGATTTGGGTCGGGGTAAATGATTTAACGATCAACGAGAGATGGTCGAGCTGGGCCGGAGTTGAGTTGATTTAACGATTTCGATGACTTGGCTGAAGTTTTTGGATTCTCTGTTTGTTTTGATTTTGATTTTGATTTTGTGTTTGATTCCAAACCCATTGATTGGAGAAATCCATGGCTGGAGTTTAACGGAGACTGGAAACGGCAAAGAATGGATCTGTAGCTGGAGTTTTAGAGAGATGATATATATAGATACATACATATATGTATGTGTGTGTTTATGTTATATGTTTTGTGTATATAGGTCAACATATAATAAAACAAAAAAGGAAAAAAGGTGAGCATATACATACACGTATATGCAGAGAGAGATTATGTATATAATTTTGGATTTGGGCCTTGGGTGGTGTTGGAGGGCAAAATAGGAAATTCGCACATTATTCATAATTCAACCCCTCATATCCCCCATCTAAAAAAGTTAAACAAACAAAGTAACTTTTTATCTCCCCTTCTAAAATAATCCTCCCTCCAACTATATCTCCTTCTATATCCCCTTCTTATTATATCCCACTTTCCCCCTCATATACATATCCCGCTAACAAACAGGGCGTATATACTTATAGTAGGCTTTTTATTTCATTTTCAAGAGTTCATCAAGAACATTAATTGTAGGAGAAATTATATGAATCAGTTTTCATTCAATAGGTACCGACCCAGTGTGTCGGTTTTCGTAGTATTTTTAACAAAAATGAATCCTTATTCAAATCTCATCAACATTATATTTAGTACGATTAATGTTATCTGACGAGTTTTAATTAATGAATAACTTCATTTAGACCAGGACTTCTAACTTAGTTGGTTTTGTACGAGCAGTCCACTATATAGGTGCTGGGAGGTTCTGAGTCGAACTGATAGAACAATTGATACCATCTGTAGTAATCTAACTCGAATAACATATTAACATCCTTTCGTCTGTTTAAAAAACAACTTCAATCATCAAAGTGAATCCGGAAAGAACCATACAAGGGATCTATATATCTCCCTTTCCATAACACTAAAACTAGAGTTCATGTGGACTGAGAGGTTTGACTTTTGACCCTCAGCTCCATCCAACACTCTGTTACATCTCCAACACACCTGAGGAGGACAACTCACAAAGGGAATAAAATATGGTTGAAGGGATAGATAGGCTGTTGGTTGACAATGAGTTTTCAATGAAATAAATTACACTTTCACCTACTCTCATTAGTTGGACATGTGATGTATAATCAACCAACAATGGATGGTGGAGCTCCACCAATTTAGCCATCTCTATAGTCTACCTACCCCCCATATGACCAACAACACCCTCCTATGGCTAAATACAAAGCAAGTAATAATATAAAAAGAGTTCTTGCCAAAAAAGTAAGATAAAAGAGAGAAAAATACAAGTTTCTAGGAAACCAATTTCATTGAAAAGGAGGCGAATTTCAGATAACGACTGAAAGATGCCAATTTTGGTTTTTTGAACAAGAGGCGAATTTCATTGAAAAGGCTCGAAGGCAATTATCATCACAAAATACATGAATGATCCAAAACCACCAATCAAGACGCGAGCACATGCACTAACAGCCTCAAACATACCACCAACGAAGTCGAGCATAGGAAACCACAAACAAAACACGTGGTTTGAATCTCTTCTAACCTAGGAGTAATTCAATTATAAAAAAAAAAAAAAAAAAAAAACATGTAGTTGACATTTGTCAATAATTCCAAATATATCTTGCAATGGACCCAAGTGCAAAAACAAACAGAACCATTATCACAAGGAATATTAGCTGTTTCATCATGGATTTTAGGTTTAGGAAACACGTGGTTCAGATCTTTTCTTACCAAATTCAATTTAAAAGAACAAGTACCGTACGTTGATCATTTGCATTGTTAAACCCTTTTGCAACGCTACACCGCTTAAACCCATTGACTAATCATAAAGGCGAGACGGGAAAGAGGACACAATAAAGGGAAAAGATTGTGTACACAACTTAAACCTGTGACCCACCATAGTTTGTGAAAAAGTTGACGCGCACCTCAATTAATTTCGGACATATTTCACTATTTTATTCTAACATTAATGTACACACATTTTCTGAACAGATAAATCATATAGATCAAACATAACAAAAGAAGTAACCAGTGGAAGGAGTCGAAAGACGGGATAGCGGGCAAGGAATTTACCGGCAACGTTAATGTTCTCAACAATGTAAAGAACGTTGTCTTCATTGATCTCTCCCTTCTGCTGTGCATCCAGAATATGATCCATGGCACATTTCAGACTGTTGTTGTCCATCCTCTTGGTGCTTGCAAGCTTCCTGTTACCCCAAAAAAATCACTACAAAGGTTAAAACTAGAGTGGAGTATTCTATTGTGAATTGTCATCAAATTGTCAAACGCAACAAAATCATAAGAATTCGATCCAACACGGTCAGTCGTCATCGGCCATTATAAAAACAAATTAGAAATTTCTAGACGCGGGACTTCATGTTCACCTTCATCTATTACTACTATTTCAAGGAAACGGGGATGCTGTAGTACACTCTCCTGTAGTGCACCACGTGAACTATCGGTGATCAAAGCTGACGTAGTGGTCCGTAATCGATGAAAAGTATGGATCACATATATTTTTGTTTCAAGTGACTGAGATGATCAGGTTTTGTCCAAAACTTGCGTTTGCACTCACTTGTCTTTTCGTGTAATACTAAAAAAGAAAGAAATACTATATTCCGTATTAGGAATGGTCACTAAAATTAGATAACGAAGGACGTAACTCATACGTCATATGACATCACTTTAGAACCGGGACAATGAATTTTAAGACCTCCCTTTCAAGCACATTGACTAATTAATTTTCTTGTAATTACTACTATGTCCTTTAAGTAGAACTTTCTACAAAAATAGGAGTATTAATATTACATGACCCCACAAATTTAAGACCTCCCTTTCTAATTCGTCATTTCTATCTGTTCTTAATCGAGTAATTATTCCATGATCTTGGATAACACCTCGTGTCCCAACGCTAGTGTCAAAATCCTTGTTTGACTTTTTTTCTTTTTTGTAGGCAATATGATTGCCCACTGAGCATACAATAAGTACACAAAAGAACAAAAAAAACGCGCACTCCAGTGCACCTTTTAAACTTTACAATACATTTGCACTTACGTTTATTCTTTTTTTTTTACACATTTTAACACATTTTTTCAATCTTAATATAAGCCGAGTGGGCGTATATTAGCATTTTCTTTTGTTAAAATTTTTTCATAACCACATTGAAAGAGGGAGTTAAACTCTCGAACTCCTTTCTCCTGACACTCAAAAGTGAACTCTTGATGCCTTTGGGCTAATTACATCTTTGGCTTAATCCCGGTCTCACTTTTCTATACTCTTCGCACAATTTCAAGAACAGCAAAAAAAAACCTACCAGAACAAAATAAAACTTGAATTGCGATCGATTCATATATTTTCTTAAAACACTACGAAAGTTGAATTTGAACATAGTCAAATTGTAGCACATAGTCAAATTGTAGCACTGCGTAAAACAAAAGTCAGAAATCCTGAATCCGCCCCTAGTCACACTTTGTTACAGGGTCTCCACCTCATACGAGTATTGAGCTCTTTAATCAAATGATTCCATCAAATATCTCTAACATTATCCTCATTTATTAGTATCAGATAAGTAATTTCCGTAAAATGGAAAAGTAATTATGAGTTAATCTAGTTTACTACTACTACTTAAATAATTACCCGGAATATTTACCCAGAAAATTACTCAAAAAGTAAAATCAGTGGCTCTCAAACTGATACCACTGATTTCAGTTTCCAGGTAATTTTCTTGGTAAGTATTTTGGGTACTTAGCATTTTCGTAAATAATATCAATAAAACAGTAGGAGAAAATAAAAATAAAAACTTTTTTTTTGAACGGCAATAAAAATAAAAATAAAAACTTACTTCCTTTCATCGACGAAATAATCCTTGAACAGCTGCAACCTCTTCTCCTTAACCTCCTGACAAATCTTCAAATACCCTCTGAGAAACGGCCTCAAAATCGGAATAAAATCTCCATAATTATACTCGAAGCTCTGAGCCAATCTACTCCTCTCTCCATTCAACGCCTTGAGCTTCACGAACAACGGGTCCTCCTCGCTCTCGAACCTCCGATCGAACATTATCCTGTACATGTTGTTATACATCATCATCTGCAACCGCCTCCTCAAAACGATCCCATTCGTCGCCGCCTCCGGGTTCTTCTTCACGTCCTCCACGACCCGAGCCGCCTCGTCCTCCCACCCGGTCCTGTACTGCTGGACCACTTTGTTTGTGAAAAAGGGTACGGTCATGATCCGCCTCATTTTCCTCCAGTGCTCGCCGTAGACGGTGAACACCATGTCCTGACCCTTACCCGTGAAGATATCGAAAACGACGTTTCGGGTCCTCGACCCGAACTCGACCCCTTGGGTGTGGAGCACTTCTTTGGACAAGTCGGGTGAGGATACCACGACAAGGTTGCGTTGGCCCATTCGGAGCAAGAGGATTTCGCCATATTTCTTGGCTAGGTTGGTCAGGTTGCGGTGGTTCAGGTCGTCGCCGACTTGGAGCCAGTTTCCGAATATGGGTACGGGGATGGGTCCGGGCGGGAGCTTGAACCGCTTGCCGCGGAGTTTGGAAATGGTGATGGCGAGGACTATGGCTATGAAGAGGCCCAACAGGGCTTTCTCCAAGAGGAGGAGATCCATTTGTGGGCGGCGCGCAAGTTAGTCACGGCGGAGTGGCGTCTATTGGTGGATTACTAATGTGGCGGTAACGGAGGGGGTGATTTTATAGAGGGGGGAACAGATGGTTCAATTAAGGGTTAATTACTTTGTACCCCCTCAACTATGACTATTTTCACTTAATCTCCGTAACGTTTAAAATTCAACAATGAACCTTTGCAGGGTCGTTTGCCTAATGGAGAGCGAAGATGTTATCCGCCAAATATAATATCATAGACCCACATCCTTTACACTAGGGGTGTCCACGGATCCGATCCGATCCGCTTAGAGCGGATTATGGTTTTTAAGATCCGGAACTGAACCGAACATTCACGAATCGGTTACGGATCGGATCGGGCGGATTTGACAGATTATAGAAGGATTATTGAGCGGATTGAGCGGATCCGATCCGATCCGGAACCTTCAGATAAGAAATTCTCGATCCGGAACCGAACCGAACATTCACGGATGGATCAACGGATGGTTCGGATTGGTCGGATTGGCGGATCGGATGATCCGCTGGACAACCCTACTTTACACCGCCGGTGTAAAACCCTCTTTTTTCACCACCGCCATATGTGGGTCCCACCGTGAGTTTATTGTTTTAATCTGAACCGTTCATCTTGTAGGGCCCATAGAGTATTCCATCCATGCAAAAAATCATTTTGATCGGACATCAATAGATATTTGAAACTTTTAATTTCGTTTGGCGAAATGGATGGTCAAGGACAACTTAACTTTAAAATATATGACCACCCATTGTACAAAACAAAATTCAAATTTTGATATGCATGTCGATGTCCGATCAAGATGATTTTTTACAAGGAATGAAGTACTTTGTGGGTCCTACAAGATGAACGTTTCAAATCAACATTTAATTAATGATGAGGCCCACAAAAGTGGTGGTGGAAAAGGGGTTTTACACTGGCGGTGTAAAGAATGTTCTCTCTTTGGTGTTTGGTAAATGAATTATTTTAGCCGAATTAGTGAACCAAAGGATTGTTTATTACTATAGGCTTGGTTCCCCCTATGTTCATTACTATATCCAAATAATTTTTACCCATTTACCCTTTCCTATATTCAACTCCTTAAACAAAATAAATAATGTGTTTCCCCCATTCAACTCCACCTCAGTCATCTGTGGTTGTCCAAAATCGCCAAACATAATTTTTTTTTTGTGTGAGTTAATTACATTAATAGATTATTATGCAAATGTGGAAAAAAGAAAGTAATAAATATACTTCTTCTAATGTTTTCTTATAATTTATCGTTCTCTTTAATGAGAAAATCTAGTCTGGCCTTAAATCATTTTTATTAAGGGCAAGTTAATAAAACACCACTTTTGTTCATCGTCCACATACATCCATCCATATTAATAACGAAACAAATCAAGCATATACATACACCCCGTTCTATTTATTGGTTTGTTTATTTTATTCTTCTTTCTATTAGTACTTCTAGTTAAAGCTTTTTATATCAGCTTATTAAAATTTTGGTCATAGGCAGTGAATAATTTGTATATATTATCAAAAAAAAATTATAATTTCAATACACATATATATCAGTGTGGCCCCAATTTCTTGATAGAAGACAACCGGAGACGGGTAGCAACAATGAAAATGGATTCTAAGAATGCGTAATGGCATGGATAAGCTCATACTAACCCGTCAATTTGGGATCCCCGATTCGAGATTTTATTTCACTTGGGAGGTATCAAGAAGGGATTGAAATGTAATAATATCCATTCAGAGAGAAAAAAGATTCTCTTTTGATTCAAATCACATATGTCAATACATTTTCACGGATGTCAAAACACTTTTCTTAGATATCAATATAATTAAAACACATCATCCAATGCCCCAAGGGCTTTGGTTAGCATTTTAGAAAGATTTGATTTGGATATAAGTATGTTTTAATATACTTATCCATTGCAATTTATTCCGGCATGTAAGTAGTGAGTGTTTATAATAAAGTATTTTTGTATGTTTGAGATTCTAGCATTTTAAAATCAGTTTGGAGTGTTTATAAAAAATTTAAGATAATAGATTCTCAGATTCTACAGATTTTGAAAGATAATGTTAGTATTATTGGCATTTTCCGGATTCCGACAAACCATTGGATTATGTACTTTTATCTTTTTCCGTTTGGGTTTGGGAGGTTGCTTAATTGATTGAGTCTAGATGCTCCACCCGGTGGTTGAAAGATTGGAGAAATGGAGTTGCGCGTTCCTTGGCTCGTATTCGATTCATGAAAAATATAATGTTGCATTATCATGTTCTTCATATAGTTTAGGGATTTAATCATTTTTATGTTGCATGATATTGCATTTTAGCCTTATAATGTGAGCATCAAGTATTTTTCTAAGGCATGTACCTATTTTAAAAGGGATTCTGAGCGCAGCGCTTGTTTAGCGCTACTGGCGCTTATCTAGCGCTTCAGTTTGGTTCATTAAAAACAGATTCAGCAAGATGCGCTCGATGAGCGCTACCCGCTGCGCTCGTTGAACTACTAGCGCTTTTCCTTTCTGCACATCTCCGTTGTGCCTGCTGAGCGCTTGTTGCTTGTCTCCGTGCACAACTTCAAGCGCAGCGCGTTTTTACTGGTGTATGTGGCGTGTTCCTATTGGCTTATGCTAGGGTTGTGTCCTTGACACTATATAAACTTATTTTTCACTCTTCTAGGTCAGATTTTGAGAGCATTAGCCCACCTTAGAGAGAGAAACACATCTCCTTCACTTGCTCATGGGGTTCTATGCTTTAGAGGTGATTTTTATTTTGATTTGATCATCTTTTATTCATTCTAGTGCTATATTCTAATATCTATGTATATGCTCTAGTTTGATTCTTCTCAAATCTTCATTGCATCATCAAGAAACAATCTTTTCTAAGATTCATGTGTTTTGATGCTTTTAGTATGATTTAAACTTAGTGTTTGATCATCTTTTGTGTCAATCTAGTGCAATACTTTTGTTCTCCATGTATTTGCTCTAGATTGATTTTCTTCATTCAAAAGCCCTCATTAAAAATCAAGTCTTTTATCTTTTATGGGTTCTTGATGCATTATATGATTTAAACCTTGTGTTTGATCATTTATTTTGTCAATCTAGATTAATCTTTTCATACTCCATGGATTATATCTAGTTTGATTATTTTTCACAAAAATCTTCATTCATCATCATGTCATTCATATCATGGTTGATTGCCTTGGTTCCTACGTGAGCCGGTTGGACCGGTGTCGAATTGACTCGGAGATCAAGACGGGTGTGCTTGTGGAGTCCATGGAATCAAAGAGGGGTACGGGGTACTACATCAAGAATTGGAGCTAGGTGTCACACGGGGCTTGTTGGGTAATTCCTAGTCTTGTTAATTCTTGTAAACATTTTGATTTATGGAATGCATAAGTAGGACTAGGCCGTGGTTTTATGCTTAGGGTGTTTAGACCCTAAGTAGTTTCCACGTATATCTTTTGTCTTGTCTCTTTACTTTAATTGATTTATATCCTGCATATTAAATTGTGGCAATTTGAATGGAGCATGGATGATTGCATATCTCTTAATTAGACTTAATTTTTAAATTGTCGTCCTCACCCCCCTCTAGGACTCGTTAGTGTATTATATTTGTTTTCAGATAAGAATGGAAAGAAATTTTGAAAAATCCCAAAGTTGAGTTTGGTTATTTTCTAGAGCTTTTTGGATCAAATATTAGGTTTTGGGTTTTATAAAAGTAAACAGGATCAATTTTTACTACAACTTAATCATAATTTATCAGTTATGGTAATCATGTTTTTTGTTTTTTAGTAAAATCTAGAATCGAGAATCTTATAGCACAATTCGAAATTACAATCTACAATATTCTATACTTCAGCTATCACAAACACGTCCTTAACTAGTCTATAGTAGTCAAGATTATGTCGTAACCGGTACCTTCTGTTACTTGTAATTCTGCTAGATTGTGACTTATAGGTCTGTATCACTAGAATATCCAAATAGCCTTGGTGCTATCGTTTCGGATTGCACAATTAAAAACATGGTACAGTCCAAGAAACCAAAATGATGCTACCAAACATGTTGTGTTGTTTTTATTTTTTAATGTTTACAGAAATTTTATTACCAAACATATTTTTTTGTTTTTGTTTTTATAAACAATAAACATGATTCTGTTTTTAGTTTTTTAGAAACAAAAAACAGGAAACAAAAACGTTACCAAACGCGCCCATAGGAATTTAGTTGCCTGTTTTGGTAGCTAACATCTTCTTGTTGCCCTTTTTCTACATGTTTAGGTGCATCAAATGCACAAATCATTGCAAAGGAATAAACCAACAGAAATAGAAGGCAGTACAACGTATTTGGCAATCAGTACCGGCTTAGACACAAATCCTATGAACCCTAGGATTTAGGCCCCCCCAAAAATCAAAAATTGTACGGCCCCCAATTTCTAATGACCCCTACATATATATACTAGGCTCAATACAATTTTTGTGTAGCCCATCCATACAAAAAATGGCCCAATTTGTCCATTGAGAAGGATATGGTGAAAATTCTTGATTATGAAGACTTAATTAGTACGTTTGCCGCTAAAAGTGCGATACGACAAATGTTCAAATGATAGATTTTGAAATATTGTAGCGGTTGTATATTTTTGGATAACTATAGTTTTGCATTTGTAATGGTAATCTTTTGTAATAGTTTTTATAAAGACTCTTTATTGGCCAATTTTTGTATGCAAAATATAGGGTGGGCCTTTTTAATTAATTAGTTTGATTTAGGCCCCCGAAATGTATGAGCCGGCTCTGTTGGCAATTATACTGCGTAGTAGAGATTTGCATGTATGACCTTAAAATACAATCCTCTTAGAGATTTGTATTCGGCTAAATGCCAATCCTCCTATACTGGAGTAGCGACTAAAGATTTTTGTTTTTTTGTTAATAAGAAGAAAATAGTTGTATTCGTGAAATGTCATCCGACAATTATGAAAATTTGTCATCCGAATGCAATGAAAAGGAAGTAACACAAAATATATTTAAGCAACATGATAAAAACCTTAGCTGTAAAAAAAGCTCCTGAGAAGTGAGAGTAAGTTCTAGAGAGAGTGAGAATGAGTGATATGGGCGGCAACCCATCCCTAGGCGACCGATCCACACCCCCTCCCCCTCCACACATCTTCCACAGTTCCACCTGCCTACCCCATCTCCCTTCCGACTTCTTGATCTCCTCTATGGCTGAGCTTCTTTCGCGTTCAGAGACTCTCCGTACCAGACGTTTCTCTTTGTTTCGGTATGAGTGATCATACCCGATTTTTGGATCAGAGGAGAGCCAGATCTGGGGTTTCCAGATTTGGGCTCCTAAGTCCTGACGACGGCGGCGGCGGTGACGTTGGGTGATAACTCTGACGTCCTTATTTTCTGTTCTTTTTTTGTATTTTTTTGTTTTTCTCTTTAGGTAATTTTGTGGCCGGTGGTTTTAGGGCCGACGGTTTTGTGTGTACCCAGTTTTTTGGCCGGTGATTTTTAATTTAATACTGTAATATTTTTCTACCTCTTCACCCAAAAAAAAAAAAAAAAAAAAGTGTTAGATGTTTTTAAAATTTGAAAAAATAAAACACTCCATCATCTTCTTCACTTTTTTTTTCTTTCTTTCTTTCTGTATTTTAGATTCCGTGGCTTTAGAAAAACTTACCAACCCCGTTGACAAAAATTACAGCAGAGAGCTTTCACCTGGGCCCTAGAGTGGAACTGTTCAAAACATTACTTACCAACCCAGTGACAAAGTCAAACAAGCATACAAAGGAGAAAATTTTGGGTGCAAATAGGGTACTCGTGGTGTCTGACGTAACGTGATATCCGTAGCTCCCCATCACAATTGTTTATCTCTGTAATTAATGTTCTGAATTCAGATAATTTTTGGCCTAAAAAGTCATTTTGACTTATTTTTTTCGTCTTTATTTGATTTTTTTGCATTTGTCAGTTTTACTTTTTACATTCTTCTCGCCGAGACAAACTAATAATACACAAAAAGTTGATGCAAAACTAACGAATGGGGGAAAAAACCAAATAAAGACGAAAAAATAAGCCACTTGAATAAACTCTTCCATGTAAGAGTTTGCAACAATGCTATGGGTACACCACACTTGCAAACCACATGCACATCAAGGTTACGTGGCAGATGAGGAGAAATTCATCATTTCAGGTGGGCTACACATTGAGCTTTTTCTTATTTGTCACATCATCTTGGTGTGCATGTGGTGTGCAAGTATGGTGTATTCATATCATTTTACAAGAGTTTATTTAAAATTTAGACTGTCTAATATATTTTTAGACAGCTAAGATGCGCGACAGGTACCATCACGTAATACCCATCCGACTCCCAAGTTTTTCTCCATGCAAAACATGACTGTGCCTTCTAAACGTCCGTTACAGTTGACGATCCCTGAAATAAAACTATTGTTTCGGAAAGTAGTCGTTCAGTACCAATTTGCAGCTCGATCCCTCATGCTATCTACCACCCTAACCACCTACTCCTTATGTCCCTTTTTAAATGATTCATATGAAAATACATATAATTTCAAACCCTTAAAATATATATTTCTCTATATAACTTTTTAATTTGGTCCAAAAAAAATTTAAAAACATTATACGTAAGTTCATTTTTAAACGTCCTCAAAAATACATTTTCAAGTGGATAAGGGACGGAGGGAGTACAATATTTGGCCAATTTGGATGTTGACTAAACTAAATTAAGCTGTTTTATTGTTATTGATAATTCGTCTCATTAAATGATTACTTGAATTCAGTGCATAAAGCCTGTAGCGTTGAATAACCAAATTATTTAAAAATCCAAATTGAGCACTGAATTCAAGTCAAATTGGTTACTAACTTACAAAGTTTATTGATCTTTAATAATTGGAAATATGCGGGTCAACTTACGTGCACCTTGATTCAATTTTTAAGAAATCAATCCCACTATTTACTTAGTAAGGCCCTATTAAAACCGGAACAAAGTGTCGTATGCAGGCCCATAGCACTTAAGAGCTTTTTCGAACTTGAAATCTAAGAGAGATCCTAAGCCACCATCAAACCAATTCTTTTTGAGTTTTATAAATACAAAATCATTCGAATTTCACTCGGTAAAATTTCATTTACCATCAAGTCCGACTGATAAACAAATAAATGAAGAAATGTTGTCGTCACGTGGTGGCAGTTGTGACAAGATTCTGAACAAAAAACACCACGTGTGACTTCCTACCAAGACATGCCTTAGTAGCATTTTTGTGACTATTGATCAAAAAAAACTGGCCCCTGTAAAGGTAAAAGGCCTATAGGCCTATTATTGGCCATGAAATTTTGACTTGGTGATAGATACTTGTATAAAAATCTAGATTTGTGTATCTACCCATTCAAATTGGTCTATTCTAAGATGACAAATTGCCAAGCCCAGATAAAAAAATATCAAAGTTGAAAAATACTATGTCAGCATATTTTATGGGCTAATCAAATGTGATTATTAATATCGATTACGTTTTTAATGGCGCAAGTTGAAAAAGAGAGATGAGAGACCAGTTCTAAGGTTTACCTACTTCCAGGGATAGGGATGTGACTAGTCGCTAGTGCCCACCTAACTCCCAGCAGAAAAATACAATTACGCGTACGCAAGTGTGCGTACGCTAAATGCACAGACTTTGCATCTTAATCGTCCGTGAGCATTTTCGACGGTCCGAATTTGAAATAAACTGTTCGCGCGAACAATTTATTTGTTTGCGCAAATAGATTATTTAAAATCCGGACCATTGATTTTTGAGATGAACAATTGAGATAAATTGCATGCATATGGCGTACGCGAGTGTTCTTATCCATAGCCGCGTTCAGAAAAATAAACGACCACGTCAAAGGCTTTGAGCGAACCTCCTCCACTTCCACTATTTATCTCATGAGTGACCTAGGCATGACCACCACCAATTTTATATGTCTGCCTTATCCGCAAAAATTTTGGGACATGTGGTACCCGAACTAGCATCTCAAAAAGTGTTTTGCGTGGTCCAGATTTGCCACTCCCTCTCTACTCTTTTTCTGTATAAAATTCAGACCGTCTAAAACATTTTTGGAACGGCCGAAATGCTCGATGGGTACCGCTACGTAGTACCTAGCGGACATCCAAGTTTTTCTTGTCTTGTGGACAGGCCAGTGAGGTCACCTGCTGAAGTTTCTGACAAATACACTAACCTCCCCTCTGGTTTAGAAAATTACAATTACCGTCTCTACTTTTGAAACTATTATTCAGATTCCCCCATTATGTTAAATATAGGCGAACACCGTTGTCTTCCAATGTAAAAAGACTGAAATAACCTCAGTAGAGAATAATTGAAATAACACTTACCTCCCTGGTTGTATATTAGTATTATAGTATACAACATATGCTATGTTATTTGTCTATTTAAAGAGAAGACTTTATGATTTTTTATTAACTCAAAATAATCAATAAAAATTTCCAATTTTTTTACCTTTTCTTGTTAATAATTTTTGAATTTGAGCTAAATAATTTTATTTTAAACTTCTCACGTTTAGAAAAATACAAGTATTGAATTTTGTCCATAAATCAAAAGGCGTATTGATAGGTGCCCAAAAGCACCTATTTTGTCCTCTAATTTACGCTTTAATAGTCCGTTCGTTATGTTACTTGGCGAATTTTGATAGTTGTATGGTGTTTGTAGGCATTGGAGCGGGTTGGACCATGAAAAGATGCAATTGGGACGTCTTAGAAGTGTCAAAAGTGCAAAGGAAACACCTGCAGGACCTGCTGAGCATCGCAGAAAAGCTGTCCAAAGTTGCTGAAATTCTTAGTCCGGACCGGCCCTTAAGTCGGTCCGGACCGTCCGGACCAAGTTAGGTCGCAAAACGCGATTTTGTGTAATTTTTAGGGTTTTGCATAAAGGGAGGCTGGCTATGTACGTTCTGGGGGTCGAAAATCAAATCTAAGCATTGTGGAGAGACTACTTTAGAGAGAGAAATCAAGAGTTATTGATGTTCTTCGCGATTTCTCCAACTTCAAGCGCTCCAACTTCTTCCATGGCCGGCTAAAACACCTATCTAGGGGAAGGATGAAACTCCACGCCGAGTAACTTTCTATTTTGTGTAGGTTAGGGTTTTAATCGAATCAAATTATATGTTCAGAACTTGGTTTCATTAAATTAATGGAATCGTGGTTTTATTCTTTCAACCTGTTGCGTATTTGTACACCGGTTTTCAAATACCTGTTCGTATAATTGCTTTCACTGATTGTGTTTGGAGTTCTGAGATAGGCTATGCTCGTGAGACGGACCGTGCCGTTGGGCGGCGTGACACTGTACCAGTGAGACGGTCCGTGCCGTGGGATAGCTTATGCCTTTTAACAACCACAAATATTTTCTTGACGATTATCGATGGGGATTGCAAGCCCTAACGATAATCCCTTGTGATTCGATTACTGAACTAACCTATGCAAAAGTTGTTGTTACGAGGGTGGAGTGGATTCTAAACCCTAGATTCTCTTTCCATCAACTCAAATCAGTTTTAGTTATTGTGTTCTTTAGTTTAACAATTTCGCAAACAACCAAATCCTTTTTTACCAAATTAAATTAGAGGTTAATTGGAATTAACGCAACTCAGCCAATTTGTCTCCGTGGATCGACACTCGGACTTAGCCACTATTCTTCTGAGTAGTAGTTAATTCTAAGTTCTTATAAATATAATTTGGATACGTTTTTAGCAATTAATATTTTTATAAGACGTTGTCAATATGTTGTCACTGTTTTATAAACTTTAGTGAGTCTTTTATAAGACTCACTAAAACAGATTTTTTAAACTTTTATAAGAAGTTGATAAAAAGTTTTTATCCCCCCTGTTTTAGACTCACAAATTTTATAACTTTTTTTGCAAAAAATTGATTTTATCAACTTTAGTGAGTCTTTTATACTCCCTTCATCCCTAATTAATAGTCAAGTATTCTATTTTTTACTATCCTTTAATCAATGTCTGTTTTGAAAAGTTAATAGATAAAGGTTATATAATTATTATTTTGTCTTTGAAAAGTTACTGAATAAACAATTAATGGGTCTCATCCAAAAAAAAAATTAATGGGTAAAAATGTGAGGATAATTTCGCAAAGTGGAGATCAAAATTGATGTGAAAGGTACAAAGTATAGGTAATAGTTAACGTGAAAGGTGCAACGATAATGTCCCTTAAAAAGGAACGAATGGAGTAACTTTTAATAAAAATTTATATCTCTTTTTAAGCTCGACGGGGACAACTGAAACAGGGTTAACATTTCGATAACGTAAAACTTTACTGCTAAAAAGTACAAAACGTGATAATTTTAGTTTATCATAGGAGTATTTATGAATTATGATACTTTTTTAAAATTATTTTTTAAATTATGACTTATTCTAGGCTTCATGGTGATGCTACTGCTGTATTTTGGAGTATCTAATTAATTATGCAAGTTGCTGCTAAGGTCAGTCTCGTGTGCATTATGTACCAGATGTACGAGGGGTAGGGTGTTGATTTGGTACTCTAGATTTTTGTTTTGGATCCATTCCGGATGACTATTTGTAATAAGCAGTTCTCAATTCTCATGAAATGAAATTCACCCTATTTGGAAAAAAAAGAAAAAGAAAAGAGGTAAGTGTAATTTTAATTATTATCAACTGATGGTATTTCAGACTTTTCCCTTTGGAAGATAACAGCTTTAGGCTTTCGTAGAGCTTGATGCTTCAAATAACTTTGTACAAAATCTAGTTGGCCACTCATTTTTTGCATTTTCCATTTCTACTTATCGCATTTTGGATGTTTTGGAGTTGTCCCCCAAAACACATTTTTGGAGAATGAGTTCTAGGTTTTTCACTTTAGAGAAAAGAAGTAAAAAAGAGGTATTGAGCTACTTTTCACATTCTCCACTTACATTCTCCACTTGCAAAATGCATTCTGCACATTTCTCCCAAACACTCCTCCCAAATTCAAAACACGTTTTGATCATAATCCAAAAGGCCAAAAAATTGAAAATGAAAAGTTGAAAAATAGGCTCTCAAACACCCAAACATGGCATCTAATATCGTTCTACCAAATCATCTGATGTGTTTTTCTGAAATTGAATTTACCATTCATTTATCCAAGACAAACGCGATTTACGCACAACATATTGTTAGTATGAAGTCTCTTCTTGGGTTGGTTTGACTTTTTCAGGGTCTCCTATGGGCCTAAAATTGTGCATGCTGATGGTGTCCTCCTTCGTCAGTCCCCAAAAGAAGTTAAGGAACTCTTGGCTGCGGACATAGTCATCGGAGTTTCCTATGTTAGGTTCTAGCTTGTTTGTATTTTCTCTTTCCATTCCACCCAAAAAAGTACTCCCTCCGTCTCATTTTAAATGCTCCCTACGAATATCCGTGTCATTTTCAAACGTCTATATCTTTTTATTGGTAAGGTTTCAAAAGTTTTTAAATTTTTTGTCTAATAGAACTAATTGAAATCTATCAAATAAGATCCATATTGCATATAAAATACATTGTAAAATGAAAACTATAATAGTTTTAAAAAAACACGCATAACCGTAGGGAGCATTTAAATTGGGACGGAGGGAGTAACAATAAGTCTACATACACACCATTTCATTCACATCCTTGCCCACACCCTATTGTGTGGGACCTACCCGGGGTTTCACACTAATGATCGGAGCCGCTCAATTTGTGTAGAATATTTTTGTAAGGGCTCTTGAAAAAATCAGCTCAGTTAGAAACTAGTAAAAGCTTGATAAGTTTGTTAAAGTTTTGGTCCATTCAATTCAAGAACTAAAACTTGAACGAGTCAATCGAGCATTTACTGGTATTTGACTAAGCTCATTTTTCACATAGACCATAAAACCGAAAGTTTATGCAAGCCCAGCAGACGCGCGTTTAAAATGTTGCGAATGGGTCCAATGAGCGGCCCAGACGGCTCGCTCGGCATTGTGTTCAGTTGGAGAGATCGTATTCAATACTAACTCACAAGGAGGAAGATTTCAAAAATTTGAGGGAAGTTTGTGCCATTCTCCCACATTGGACCTTCCTATAAGCTTTTAGGCCTTGTTTTTCATTTGCTAAAATGAAAATCCCATAAAATTAAGTGGGTTGATTTTAACAAATGAAAATGGGTTATTTTTAGCAAATGGTTTTCTCATTTGCTATAAAATTAACCCATTCGATTTTATGGGATTCCCATTTTAGCAAATGGAAGCTGAGAAATGTAATCTATCAATCCTAGCTTGGATTGGTGTTGTTTTTAACTAGGACAGTCGGCCTAGTAGTTATGTTTGCCGATAAAAAAAGTTAAGGGTTCAAATCTTATGAAAAAAATGTTTGATATCCGTTGAAATTGGTTGGGATATGTTTTTAATTTTTATGTTTATGTTAAACAAACATCAATTTCATTTCAAAAACTCGGAGGCATTACAAAGATTCTATCGCAACACACATGAATGAACCAAAACTACCAAAATCTAGACATGAGCATGGCACTAACAGGCCTACAACATACTATTTATTTGTGATTTTTTAAAATATTTTTTTGTAGCAAAAAATGCATGTTTTTAAAGGCCGAGTTTGCGATCCGGATATTTATTTAGGGACGGAGGGAGTATAATTCAGGTTTTTTTTTTTTTTTCCCAGTGCTTAAGAATGTTACAGTTCAAAGTTTTTAAATCTATGTGCTTGTAACTGCTATGTTGAGCAAGTAAACATGAAACTTTCACCAATTTTAGTTGGGCCTCACTAATGGATACTTGAGTCATTCATTCCTTCCACCCGAAGCCCATACCAATGGTAGAACTGGTCCAGAACATAATTATTACTGCAAACTTATCCATAAAGAAAGATTGATTTTCTTAATAAATACTATAGTATACGCTTTAGCAAATACTTTTTCCTATAAAGAAACATTGTTTAATGAATGTTTAGGAGCTCTACATTTGTTGAAAGGTCTTAGCAAATAGTAGAAGTATGTACGAAATAAAATGGTTTTGAACCCCAATACTTGGACATAAATTGGATACAAATCATCTAAATCTAAGTGCACTACCTAAAAAGAGTTCCCTAAAGTGTCCCAACTAGTTACCTAAGAAAAACTCAAAAATGGTCTCTAGTGCACAAAAATTGACTCCCTAAAATCCTAAGTGGCACCCCTCACTGCCTAAAGTGCCCTAAGTGACTACCTAAATTTGGGGAGAGACTTGAGAAGAGAGAAAGAGAGAGAGAAGGGAAGGAGGAGAGAGAAAGAGGAGAGATAGAATAACTTTAAGGAGGAGAGAGAAAAGAAAGACTTAAAGTTAATGAACATTTTTAGAGAGCCCCATTAAAGTACATTTCTCCTTAGCTAGCTAACTAAGTTCTTAGGATACAAAATAGGGTCTCACATGTGCTTAGGTGTATACTATAACAAATATTTTTTAAGTAATGCACTAGAGATGCTCTTATATCTCCGCAGCGTGTGATTTTTTTTTTCATTGTTAAAGACCAATGACAAACAATATGGAACACTTCTATGTTTGGATTTGTATCGGGCTCCATATGAAATGGTAAGGACCCCACAGGCCCACAGATTAAAATTAATACTTATATAGAACAAGAGATTTTAGAGCAAATGCACAGGCTCCCAAGCTAAGAGGTGTTTGGGAGCTTACACTTTTCCCATTTTTATTTTTGTTAATTTTGTTTGTTTGGCTATCTCCTCCTAAAATAAATTCTAACAAAATCTATTTTTGATTATTGATGAAGGAGAGCAAAAGGCAAAAGTAGGGAGGGAGAAGTTTTTTGACTTCTCATTTTCTACTTTTCCTTAATTAACAAAAAGACCTACAAAATGTATTTTGCACATATCTCCCAAACAATATTCTTGTTGCAAAATACATTATGCACATTTCTCTTAAACACTCCTACCTGATTCAAAATATATTCTGACCATAATTCAAAAAGCCAAAAACTTAAAAATGAAAAAGCTACTCCTAAACACCCCCTAAGTTTCTACTAGGGGTGAAAATCGGTTGATTCAGTTCAATTTTTGGGATGTTCGGAACCGAACCGATCGATTGGAGGTGATTTAGCTCGGAACTGATCCCCACTGAAAAAAACAATGGACCGATCGGTTCGGGGTGGTTCGGTCCAGTCGTTTTTTTTTTTTTGGTCCGGCGTTAAGATTGAGATGGACGGCTGTGATTTGTTATTTTTTCTGGGGTCAAGATTGGTTCTTTTTGAACTGTCCAAGGAAATCTTTGTTTTATCACTTGTTTTATTATAATACAAATTGTAATACAAATAGGAGTAAAAGAGGAAACCGAATTGTGTTGCTTTTTACAAATTGTGTATATTATAATACAAATTGTGTTGCTTTTTACAATTAAAGTATGCATTTTATTAGCGTTGTATGAAATTATTTATAAAAGAGGAGTGGTTTTCGGCCCAAATAGGGGTGGTTTCGGGGTAATTCGGTCCAAATTGTCATGATTTTAGGGTATTTTTAGCGTTGTATGGAATTATTGTGTTGGTTTTTTTTCCCCCACCCCTCGTTTCTACTTGATAATTTTAGCCTTTTTTTTTTGTATTATTCCACGGGTCAATTTTTCTCATATATATATTAACTGCAATTAATTTGACGGTTAACGAAAACAACATCCACTTTAGCATAACGATTTAACTGCAATTAATTTGACATTTAATACGAAAACAATATTAACTCTTGACTAAAATTGTAAACGATATTTTCAGTGAAAAGCGGAGATCCGAGAGTAGTAGAACATTTTGTTGCTACTAAAAATTACGCAAACCCTCGTGTAAAGGCGCAGTATAGCAGCCTCCATCTGGTCTTCCATTTATCCCCTGGTTTCCTTCCAAATATCTCTCTCATTCCTTTCTTCTTCCTCAGCATTCTCTCTCAAAATCTTCAGCACTCTCTCTCTCTCTCTCTCTCTCTCTCTCGCTCTAAACAATGTCTTATGTCCCTCCCCATCTCAGAAACTCAACTACCACCAAAACCACCACCTCCACAACCCTAGAATCTCCCTCTACTTCCACTACTCACTACCACAATCCCAACTCTCGCTTCTCTCAGCACCAGTTCAAGAGCCCCGCCGCCGCCACCGCCGCTACTACTAACGTCGGTAGCAAAAACAGCACCTCAGCTTCCTTCTTCTCCAATGCAGCTCGCCGGAGCTCCGTGCCCGACCCCGTCTTCGCCCAGTGGAAGCCCTCCGAACGCGTTCTCGCTTTCACTCCTGAACAGGTTCGATTGACGCCTCACTGTTGTTTTTCAGCTTCATTTTTGGTTTTATTTGAGGATTGGTTCGTTGTAGGTTTCGGTTGGATTGATAATTGCTGATGAATTCTACAGTTTACGGATTCTGTTATCCTCGTTTCATGCTTCATTGGTTCGCTGGGTTTTTCTTGTAGCTTTTCACTTTGGCAATTATTGGATTACTTTTACGGTTCTATTTATTTACTTTGTAAGAAAGCCTTCGTTGTTTGGTCCCCCGCTAGTCGATGAATGGATTGGTTCCCAGGATTAGGTGCGCATAAGCTGGTCCGGGCACTTGAATTAGCAAATAAAGTTAACCTTCGTTATCTCAATCATCTGTCTACTTATTTGTAAGACAAGCTTCGTTACCGGCTCTGATTACTGTGGAATATGCAGTAGAAGTGAAGTGGGAGCCTGGAAGATCATGACAGTTATTGGCAGTGGTGTGCCAGGTAGAAGGTGTAGTTTTATTGTGCTTCTGTTTTTAATCTTGACTTGAATTGTTCTGCAACTAAATTACACAAATGAATATTTTCGAACCAGTGTCTAGCCCCAAGTAACATAAAGCGCGTGAGCAAGTGGGACCGCAAGCATGAAAGCGTATTTCAAAAATATTGAAAGCACTAAAATCCAGGAGAGAGAGGATTGAGAGAGCAAGCGCGAAGTGAGTAGTCAGAGCGGGAGCAGAGGGTGCTACTCAAGGATTATGTGAATAGGTCTAAACTACAGCATTTGGTTCTGAGAGAGTTAAACGATGTTCAAAGCCTAAAATTAGTAGGAAATGTGATCTCAAGCAAAGTAAGGATGAAAATCTTTGTGAAGGAGTTGTTTCAATGCATGATGTTTTTGTGGAAACAAGTATTGGTTTTCTTTGGACATACATTGTACATTGTAGGAATTGGTATTTGGATGGTCGATGTGTTCTAAAACAAGTATAGCTTTTCTGTGAACACATTATGTATGTACGTATCTTATTTTGAGAAATCCGTTGAAGACATTACTTGTTCTCTTTTATATTCAGTATTAAAGTGTGTGCTCGTACTTTTCAGTGGTATATGATGTTTTTGTAGTTTGTTTCTAGATATTGAGTGCTGACACTGGTCAATTCCGACATTCCTAAACTTGCAAGTTTTGGTAGTTATCCTTTTGTTTTCACATTTACTACAGACACAAGAGGTCCGACTACGGCTTAATGTCGATGTTGCTGTACCTTCAGAATCGTCTCCTGCGCCACCACCGATTGAATCCTTTACAGACATGGTATATTGGCAATGACAGTGAACCCACTGACAATAAGATTAGTTAGCTGTTATCGTTGATGGATTTAAGATGGTATTTTATGAATTTGTTCTCAGTGTTTGCACTCAAGCATCATGAAGGATATCGCCTTTCACGAATACAGTACACCCACTTCTATTCAAGCTCAAGCCATGCCAGTTGCTCTCAGTGGAAAGGATCTTCTGGGTTGCGCAGAAACTGGTAGTGGCAAAACTGCTGCATTCGCCATTCCAATGATACAGGTTGTTGCCTGATTCTTTTATATTTATATGTTTTTGAACCTTGTATTTCCTCTTAATCACATGTGGCTGGCTGAGTTAATATCTAATGTCTGGCAGTTCTGTACAATTATAATTGAGGAAGTTACTTTGTCTTCTCTGTTGCAGCATTGCTTGGCTCAGCCACCTGTTTGCCGTGGTGATGGGCCTTTGGCATTGGTGTTGGCTCCAACTAGAGAGCTTGCCCAACAAATAGAGAAAGAGGTATGTTAGTTATTTTCTTTAGTTTTGAGGATTGAACAGGTTCATCATGTCTATTTAAGCCTTGGCTTTGGACTGTATCACTTACCTGATTTACCGAGTAGAGCATGCAACAACTAAAGATAATTGCAATTTTTGTTCTTGTTGTATGGACTATGCATATTTTAATTCTACCAGCTTTCTTCTTGTTGATGATTGGTGAAAAGTTGTTCAGCCTTCGTAGGATGGTGTCTTGAGGGGTTGACATATCCTATTGTTTTAGTGTGCTTTCAATACCTTATTTTCTGAATTTTGTTCTTTTCCTTTTCATTTTTAGGAGTGTTTGTCTTGGATAACCGTATTAGCTGTCTAAGTTTAGCTGAACTTTGTTAAGAGCATGAAAGTAATGCCCTAATATTGGACATGTAGAGAATACGATCTCATCAGAATCTGTGTATCTGTTATCATTGGATAGTGCAATTTTTTTTTTCTGGTTCCGTTTTTGATATGATCATTATGTCAATTTAGTACGATCTTATTTGTTCTAGAATTTTTTGTTCCAAAGAAATATTCAGTGTTTTTTGATCGGCTCCTAAGAAACATTCTTGCATCAAACTTATATTATTTATTTGAGAAGGAAATCTCAGTGATGCACGAGTAAAGAAATTCAGGTGCTTCCATTTGTGATTTTCTCTGGATTATATATTTTATGTTCTAAAAATGTTATGTGGACATTCAACTTTCTGATAATCCTTTCCCTTCCGACCTTTATGGACATTTGTTTGCTGTTTCGTAGGTTAAGAATGACATGAATTTTATTTGAATAAACTCTTCTATTACAGGTTAAAGCTTTTAGCAGATCTCTGGAGTCCTTTAAAACTGCAATAGTTGTGGGTGGAACCAACATTGCTGAGCAGGTGCTGATTTGGTGATAATTTTGTTTTATTAGGTGTTTAAATCTCTAGACACAAGGAGTTCATGGTTTGTGTACTATAAAAGTTGACATTCTTTGCTCGTATTGTTATGGCTGCAGCAAACTTTTGTTTCTGTATCTAGAAAAGAATGCTCTAGGCATATAGCTGTAAGGACATTAGTGGATGGCTTTTCGCGTTTTTTCTTCCCTTTCTTAATTGGTTCATAGATGTTAAAGGTGCCCAGGCAATCCATCACCAAGCCAACTAAATATGAATTCACTATCATTTGGAGTTATATATTTAGTAAGATTGCCATGTTTTCTCTTGTTCTTAAGAAATCAACAGACACTGGAAGGAACATGCACTGATCTTTTGGTGTTGGGTCAATAGATAAGAACTGCTTAAATTTATATTGCGAATGTTGGATATAAGAACCGAAGTACTTAATTACGGAAATCATGACATGAAATCGATGAAATAACGCATTTACTCTTACGTTCGAGCCGTAAAGCGGGAAGATAGTGTAGTAACCTATACAAATGCCTAATTGGAATGCAACTTCCCAAGTGAGGCCTGCTTAGCTGGGATTTTCCCAGGCACCACTCGCATTGACTGTGCTTTGTCGACTATATTTATGTCCCTAATGCAAGTACTGCTTATTCTTCTCATAATTGAATTTCTCCCAATCTTCTTCTTTTTGACTACTGTTTTCGTATACGTGGATAGAGGTCTGAGCTACGAGCAGGAGTGAGTGTAGTGGTTGCTACGCCCGGAAGATTTATTGACCACTTACAGCAAGGGAACACTTCTCTATCTCGAGTTTCATATGTTGTTTTGGATGAGGCTGATAGAATGCTGGATATGGGGTTTGAACCACAAATAAAAGAGGTAGGTGGTATCTCAATTGCTTTACTAAACTGTTTTCTTCAACGTGATCATAGATTTCACTGGTCACCTTTCTTGGATATTCTCATGGTGTTTTGGAGGCTCCTCCCCCCTTTGCCATATTTACGGGAAGAAACAGCGACCAATGAGTGGATTCATATTCAGTGGCAACTTGTCCCCATCCCATTACCTAGACTTGGGTTGTGGACATTTTGGAAGAAATTTATAATTCTTTTTCTATGTGTTTCAGGTTATGCATAATCTTCCAGAAAAGCATCAAACTTTGTTGTTTAGTGCAACCATGCCAGTGGAGATTGAATCACTTGCACAGGTGGAGTCCCTTGAACCATGAATTTTTTGTTGTGTATTACCTGTGGATTTGTGAAGGGCATTGGTTGCATGCATTTAGTATTAGAATGAAAAATCCCTTCTAAAGAGTGTCATTACCGGTTGCGATGGCAAGTGCCATCTGCCACCATGTTGTTACCTGAATTTGTGTTGCGGGAATCAGACTACCCACCAAAAAGAAGAAAAGGAAATGGTCGGGGTAAGGCTGCCTACTGTTGGGAGCCTTGTCCACTGGGTACAATACAACCTCTGTGATAAGAACCATCAAAGTGTATTCATTTGATTTCTGGTCATGCAACTTTAGGAATCATATTGAGAACACATCAATAAATAATGTTTCAGTTATAATGTTCTAACGAGGAACCTTTTCACATTCAACCTTCCTTTATTATGTGATTTATCAGGAATACCTGACTGATCCAGTGCGAGTAAAGGTGGGAAAGGTGAGCAGCCCAACAGCAAATGTAGCCCAACTTTTGGTGAAGGTTTCTGATAATGAGAAGGTATGCCTCAGCAGTTGAAACTTGAGCAGAAAATAGTTCCTCGCTAAAAATTCTGAATCTTTGTTTCATAAATCAAGTTTTTACTGGAAATGCTGAAAACTATCTAATACTTCTGTTGGTTTATAATCAATGCCTGGTTCTTTCAAGTTTTGTGTTCCCATTGATCCTCGTTTTAGTAAGCTTTTTTCTGTGTGAAGGGTAGAGGGTGTACAATTTTCTTTTTCCTTTGTAGAAGTTTTTCGCGTTTCTATATCTGTGAAGTGTATCCTTGTAGTCCTGCTTGGTCGAATATCTAGAATAACCTTATTACCTCCACCCCCACCCTGCTGTTTTTTTTTTTTGGCTTGAGAGTATCCCATACATTTCAAGCCTGATTGTTTGTAGAAAATTCCGAAATTGCAGAGATTTTGCTTACAAAATGCACTCCAATTAGTCCAATGGATTAAGTAAGGTGATAGAGTTCGAAAATAACGGAGGATGAACAAAAATAATTTGAAAATATGTCAAGCCATCAACAAACAGGTCATAGAATGTATATGGGTAGCACATGCAAAAGTAAATACGCAAATATTAGACTTGGAAGTTGAAAACTCGATTCTTGGTTTGAGAAATCATTGGTAAATCTAATAATTAGGATCAACAGCTGCACCAATGAGGACATATTCTGGTCAGCATGATGGTTTAGAAGGCAACGAAGAAGATAGTAGGGAATCTAGTTGCTAAGATGAAAAGAGACACCAGAAAGGAAGCAAAAAGTTTTGAAACTTACTATATTCCCACTTCCTCGTGTGGGAAGTGGTTGCTTTTCAGTAATCGTCTTAGCTGTATCCCCCGTCTCTGTCTCTCCTCGTTTTCTGCATATTTCTTGTTCTGTTTCCTATGCTTGGAATGTATTCTCTTGTGTTTCACAGTTTTCCAGTTGGATTATGTTTCTTCCTTGTGCTTTCACAGTTAACAAAGGGGACACATCACTTAAGAAAGGGTACAAGTAAAGTTCCCTGGTGGCTGGATTGTTATGTCTGATTATCTTTATTTCTTTGTTTCAGTCTTAACAAATAAATTTTTGACTGAGTGGATTAGCCAATGAACTTTAGTTTCGTTGAAGTCTTTGTGCTGTTGACTTGTACATAAGGTGAGAGGAAAATTTTACTTGGCTTTTTTGATGTACAACGTTATGGATCTGAGAGGTAAAATATTTTTGATCTCCAGCTTAAGACCATATAATTGGAACTCAGTCGACGAGCTTTAAATTGTTTCCTAAACTAAGGAATAGCTGGTTCAACTAGTAGTCGGATTGCCTCAACTTGTCATATCAATATATTGTTATTTAGGTGAGTGTCTGGATATGTGAGTTGGCTTTGGTTATTTTAGTTTTGCTTGGTTATGGGAAATTATTGCTGATTTATAAGCTTGAATATCACATACAAGTATCGACCCTAATACTAGCATTGACATAGATGGGATGATTAGCTTTAGTGTTAGCTTATAATGAATTCACTTTTTGATGTGTTATAGATCGACCAGCTTCTAACGCTTCTTGTTGGGGAGTCCACTCAAGCTGAAAGATCTGGCCACCCATTTCCTTTGACCATTGTTTTTGTCGAGAGGAAGGTATTGTAGATTCATTGATGTAGATTTATGAATTATGTAGGTTCAAGAGTACGTATATCATTGTTTCGGCCTTAATTTGTTTCATCATAGTATACCACCTAGCCTCTTTGTTTGCACCACGCAGGTTCATACAGTCACGTGGTTATGTTTTAGTACAAACTGGCATTCTTTATTGCAGCTCATGCTTAGTGTCTTTAGATTTCCAACTGCTCACTTCCAATTTTATGGCCAGACTGACATTCAGAGTTCTCTAAACTTTTCTGTAAAAGCAATTCTAGAATAAGATGGGTGGTTTTTGGAAATGAAGTCACGATGTGGCTGTACTTTGTAGTCTTTGCTACTTCTTTTTCCATGTCATTAGTTTTGTCATTTAGTGTTTTTACTTGAATGAGCAGAAGATTCTGTTGTTCTGGGTTGTTTGCCAATGTTTTAGTACTTGAATCTGGTTTTTACTTCAGACTAGGTGTGATGAAGTTGCAGAAGCATTGGTGGCACAAGGTTTGCATGCAGTTGCTCTTCATGGAGGCCGCAGTCAAAGCGAAAGAGAGGCTGCCCTTCGTGATTTTAGGAAAGGCTCTACAAACATTTTGGTATTCCCCTCTAATACTACTGGAAAGTGCTGATAGCTTTACTGCTTGGGTTTGTAGCTGACATTTTGTTTTACATAGACCGGCACCAATACATTCCGATTGTTGATTAGATGGCCCTTTTATTTTTATCACTATGTAGCACGGATACTTCTCAGATACTAACACTCTTCGGACACCCTCCAGACAAGTGTCCGACACTCAAATCTGAAGTGTCCTATTTTTTCTGAACGTTTTTGGTTTTGACACTCCGGGACACTCTAAAAAATGCTCTGGACATTCTATGAGCAAGACATGTCAGGTTGTTAAACAAAATAGTTACAAACCTTGATTTCTCATTGTTATGATCATTTGCACTTAATACTGAGTAATTAGCAAGTTTATATGGAGGCCTTACTAGGGTAATTTGAAAGTGTGTACTGTATGTTTTCCCCCCCTAATTGAGGTATGTATGAATGATCAAAAGAGGAAAAAAGCTATGTGTGAGTTTTTACCTTTCCCATTCATCGATCATTAATCCTATAATTTGTTGCGATCTCCTCAACTTTTTAAAAGCCTTCTGCATCATGCACTTCCTTTGTTGTCATGCTTCTCACGTTTTCCGCCTTATTATACTGGGACCTGATTAAGGAAAGATGTCAAATGTTTTATTTTTATCTCTTTTGTTTCTTTTTTCATTTTGGTGCAGGTTGCCACAGATGTTGCATCTCGTGGTTTGGATGTGACTGGAGTTGCTCATGTTGTGAATCTTGATCTTCCTAAGGTATATCTGGCTGCAAATGGTATCTTTTTGTCACGAATTCTCATTTGATATCTGCCAACCTGAAAATGAAATCAAACAAAAAAATCAATATATCAATAAGAGGACCTCGCCATTTCTTTGAAGATCTTTTTTTCCTTGGTTCTTGGTTAGTATTATTTTAGCAATTCATCTGTCTTTAAGAACTATAATCAGAAGAATCTTAACATAACTAAAGCGTATAGAATTTTTCCCCCTCCACTAAGTGTTAACCCGTTGTCCTAAATCCTTTCTGCTATCCGCTTCTTAGCTTCCCGTTGCTGTTCTTTGAGTCGCGACGATTCACTTTGTTGAAATATCACTGGTTGCCTCAATTACAGGCAATGGAAGACTATGTACACCGGATTGGAAGAACAGGGCGTGCAGGAGCAACAGGTCGAGCCACTTCATTTTGCACTGATCGTGACACGGTGTCTTACTTCTCCACCTTTTAGCTCCTTCTTTTGCCCCTTTCCATTTTGTATTCCCTGTTAATATATTTTGTTTGTTGTATGTTATAGTTCCTTGTGGCACAAATTAAAAAAGCAATTGCAGATGTTGAATCTGGTAACACCGTGGCCTTCGCAACTGGCAAGGTAAAGTCATTGCCTATTTTTCACCTGAAAATTTTCTCATTCTAGTTGTGCTTTTCGTTCTGCTGGAGCGGGTGGTGCTGGTTTGTTATTGTACCCTCTTTCTAGTTTATTTTTGTGCATTTTTATTTATTAATTGCCCTGTTCGTCTGCCGGTAACATGCTCCATTCTCTTTCATGTTTTTTAAAAAGCTGTTACTGCTATTGACTCTTAGGTTGCTAGAAGGAAGGAGAGAGAAGAAGCTGCGGCACAAAAAGAGGCAATGATTGCAGGGTCCAGATTCTCGGTTACGGGTTCCTCATCAATCAAGGTAGAGGACAAGTATAGACACATGATATCTCCGTCACTGGTCAAGACAGAAGGTGCAGCCGATGGTGCTTGGGATGACTGATGAAGTTAACTACGTTGTTGCGTTAACTGGCTTCCTCATGGTCAAGGACCCCAAGAATATCAGATTGGTAAGATATCATTTGCTGGTCTCTCTCTCTCAAATACGTGCTTTCGGTTCACCTCATTTTGAATGAAGGAAACATTGCAATTTTATAGGTGTATCGCTTGTGGTTTGGGCTTGGAGTTCAAAACGAGCTGAAGGTGGCGTGCTTGAGAGTTTACATTCCACTAATATTGTGAATAACAACATTAACGGGGACTAGGTATACCGTTTTTTGGAAGTCTTGTAGGATTTGGATACAATATTGTAGCTGCCGAATGCTGAAAACTGAAGCTAGTTTTACGGAGAACTTCATTTTATGCCACAATGTAGTTCTGCATTTCTTGAGGTGTGCGTGGAGCTTAGGTTTTTTGTGGATGGAATTGGTTTGCTTTTGCATGCGCAAGTCTTGTAGGATTTGAAAGCTCTTGTTGCGTTTTGATTTTGGATATACAGGGATGTATTTGGTCGAAAAAAAGATTAAAGGGATTCGTGAGGATACATTTTTTCTCGCTTTACCTTTTACTTTTCTTTCGCCTTTGTATACACCCAAAATCCAAAATCCCAGCACAATTTGAGCGAAAAAAAAATGGTAGGCAATTTGCAAAATACAAAGAAATTTCATCAAGCGATATATAAATTTATCATAACGGGTAACAAGGATGATCTATGGAAGTTGAATAACAAAAAGGTAGATCATCAATAGTAAAAACATCGAAATGAAGTAATCACTTCGAGGAACACTACCGAACACAATGGTTGTCGGCGTCTCAAACTATCCGAAAAATGGTTTTTCCGACGACAAAGGCCATGTCACTGGCCGGATCATGTCCCAGTCTTTCGGCTGCCCACACGCCCTACAAACCCAGCGTTTGATTGTAGCAATTGATCACCCAGAAGCACACTTGACTATAGAAATAACAATAACAATGAAAGTAAATCAATTTCCTCAAAAAATGGCATAAATAAGTATTAGTTTTGTTTTTTTTTTTTTTTTGAAAGGAGTCAAGATATCATAAAAAGCCATCCGGCACCGATTACAACAAAAGATAGGAATGAAGCCCAAACCACTAACAAGTGAAAGCGAGAACGGCATTAGGCTGACTGGGCCACCGACTCATAGACACACCTGCCGAAGCAGACCCGACACCTAGGGGACGGAATGATAAACCCGACAAGTATTAGTTTTGTTTAGTAAGCAACATGTTGCAATGTTATTAGAATATCCAGGAAAATGTCTCGCGTGCAAGATGAACCCAAATAGCTAGGTGACACACAAGCATAAAAAAGAGTTACATTATTGTGAAGTAGTGATGACAGCACAATGAGGCAAAATATTGACTTCAAGAATAATGCATTATTTAAAAAGATATGTATGCCTAATTAATTAATCAAACCAAACCAAACCAAGCCTTATGTTCCAATCAATTGTGGTCGGTTACATGAATCTTTTTTCTCCATTGAGCTCTGTCAAGTGCTGCTTCATCGCTTAAACCTAGTATACTCAAATCTTTGCGTACTACCGCATCTAATGTCAATTTGGGTCTTCCCCTCCCTTGTGCGTTTCTACCCAAAGCTATCCTATCCACTCTCTTAACTACTGCATCAGCTGGTCTACGATAGACATGCCCAAACCACCTTAGCCTATTTTCCCTTAACTTCTCCTCTATAGGTGCTACACCTACCATCTCGCGAATTGTTTCATTTCTAATCATATCTCGTCTAGTCTTACCACACATCCACCTCAACATTCTCATTTCCGCTACACTTATCTTGTTCACCTGCTGTTTCTTAATAGGCCAGCATTCTGTCCCGTAAAACATCGCTGGTCTTATGGCAGTTCTATAAAATTTTCCTTTCAATTTTGTGGGTACCCTCTTGTCACACAGTACACCAGTAGCGCTTCTCCACTTGAGCCACCACACTTGGATCCTATGAGTCACATCCTCTGCAATCTCTCCATCTTGACTTATAATAGAGCCTAAATACCTAAAATGGTCCATCTTTGGTATCTCCTGATCTTGGATCATCACTATTTCCTCATACCCACTTATGGTATCACTAAACTTGCAGACCATATACTCAGTTTTACTCCTACTTTTCCGAAAGCCCTTAGACTCTAATGTTTCCCGCCAAATTTCTAATTTAGTATTAACACCACTAGCCGTTTCATCTACAAGGACAATATCATCTGCAAACAACATACACCATGGGATATCCTCCTGAATCTGCCTAGTCAATTCATCCATAACTAACGCGAAAAGGTACGGGCTCAAGGCTGACCCAGGGTGCAATCCTACTGTGATGGAAAATTCACTTGTTTCTCCTGCTGGTGATCTAATGGTAGTGACTACACCTTCATACATGTCTCTGACCACGTCAATATAGCCTCTGGTCACTCACTTTCTTTCCAGAACCCGCCATATAATGTTTCTAGGCACCCTATCATAAGCCTTTTCCAGGTCTATGAAAATCATATGGAGATCCTTCTTCGTTGACCTGTGTCTTTCTACCAATCTCCTTAGTAGGTAAATAGCTTCCATAGTTGATCTCCCAGGCATGAACCCAAACTGTTTCTCCGACACCATAGTCACCATCCTCAATCGATGCTCAATAACTCTTTCCCACAACTTCATCGTATGACTCATCAACTTAATACCTCTATAGTTGTTGCAACTTTGAATATCCCCTTTATTCTTGTAGATAGGTACTAATTAAGGTACTCATCCTCTATTCGTCGGGCATCCTCCTAGATAAAATAATCTTGTTGAACAATTTTGTCAACCAAGTCACCCCCAAGTCACCTAGGCTTCTCCACACTTCAATGGGGATACCATCTGGTCCTAAGCCTTACCCGGTTTCATCCTTTTCAAAGTTTTGGCCACTTCGGACTTTTGTATCCTCCGATAGAACTCGTATTCTATTTTCTCGCTAGGGATATCAACTTCCTCCACACCAAAGCTTCCTTCGTGTTTCTCATTTAACAACTTCTCGAAATACATCTTCCATCTATCCTTGATCTCCTCATCTTTCACCAACACCTCCGAATCACTATCTTTTATACACTTAACTTGAGAGAAGTCTTTAGCTTTCCTTTCTCTTAGCTTGGCGAGTTTATATATATTCTTTTCTCCATCCTTACTATCAAGTCTAGCGTAAAAATCATCGTAGGCTCTCAACTTAGCCTCACTAACGGCCTTTGAAAATTTTCCACATTCCGGTCCTTTTGCCACTTTTTAAAGCAATCCTTCTTGGCTTTTACCATAGTTTGAACCTCGTCGTTCCACCACCATGTCTCTTTAGAGGTTGGACCTTTCCCCTTTGACTCCCCAAGAACTTCTTTTGATAGTCTTCTAATACCGTCAGCCATTGTATTCCACATACTATCACTATCCCCTTCTCCTCCCCCCTCCATCTCTTGGCCCATACGCTCCTTGAACACCTCTAGCTTTTCCCCTCTTAAGAACCACCATCTAGTCCGTGGGCTTCTAGTTTCTTTTCTCGGTCTATTATTCCCCTTGAGACCAATATCTAACACTAAAAGTCTATGTTGTGCCACTAGACACTCTCCGGGAATGACCTTACAATCCTTACATAACAAGCGATCTGCGCCTCTAGCAAGGAAGTAGTCGATCTGGCTTCTATTGGCTCCGCTCTTAAAGGTAATTAAATGTTCCTCATGCTTCTTATAGAGAGTATTCCCAACTATAAGGTTGCCAGCTAGCGCAAAATCCACAATTCTCCTACCACCTTCATTTAGGTCACCAAATCCAAATCCACCATGTACCTTCTCATACCCTTGCTTCTGCACTCTCACGTGACCATTGAAATCTCCTCCTATAAAAAGTTTTTCTCCACAAGGTATCCCTTGAACCACATCATCCATCTGTTCCCAAAATTGCTCTTTAGTGAGATCATCCAAGCCTACTTGGGGCGCGTAAGCACTAATAATATTCACTATGCTCTCTCCAATCACAAGTTTAACTAAAATAATCCGATCTCCTTTCCTCGTGACTGTGACTACTGAGTCCTTAATGTGCTTATCTACTATGATGCCTAACCCATTTCTATGCCTATCCTTCCCTGTATAATAAAGCTTATACCCTGTGTCTTCTATCTCTCTATCCTTCTCCCCTAACCACTTAGTCTCCTGAAGGCAAGCTATACTAATTCTCCGCCTAATCATGGTATCAACTAGCTGCCTAGTCTTACCCGTTAAAGTCCTTATATTCCAAGTTGCTAAGCGGATCCTATAATCCTGTGCTAGCTTCTTTACCCGCGCTCTTCCGGGCACGCGCGGGAACCCTTGCTCACTTATCACCACACTCGGGCGCCAATGTGGCGTTCCTTGCCCATTTTTCGAAGCACCCAAAGGCAGGCACAACACGTCGCTTAAAGGGAACGCCCTAGCATGTCTCGTTGTAAAAATCTTACAAATCCTTAATCCTAATTTTCTAGAATTTTGAATTTATAAAAATTGAGAGAGGGAAATATGGAGAGAGAGAGAGAGAGATGGGGTGGGGGTGGGGGTGGGGGGCCTAGAGAGGGGGAGGGAGGGGAAGTGCCGTAGTTTTTTTATTTTATTATTATTATTATTATTATTATTTTTATACTTTTCTAATTGATTCTAAGTGTTTTATACTATTAGTAGACTTGCAATCCGCCAAAAATGCGAGGCCGGATAAAAACACTAATGTATTTTTTTTATCAACTTTTCTTTTAATCAAGTAGCGTTGCGCCCGTCCGATACATGAGGGTTGGAAGAAATATCAATATGATTTTTTTGGTCCCGTGCATTGAATAAGCACAACCTAGTTTCCTATTTGATAAAATCTGATAAAATCAACATTTGAAAAAATCAATAGTAGCAAATGAGAAAGTCATTTGATAAAATCAAATGATCACAAAAATCTTTGATTTTAACAAAAATTCTTTCTCATTTGCTGAAATCAATTTTTTTTTCAAAAATATTAATTTTTGCAAATTTTATGAAATGGAAACTCACAGCCTCTCTCTTCTGCAGAATGGGGAACTATACTAATAGGAAGGTCTCTCTGTCTCTTGCGCAGTGCAGTTGCGATGTCAGTGACATTGAACCGCTCCCTCACCACGACCACCCTCCTCAGAATCTCTCTCCTCTCTCTTCGCCCCATTTCCTCCTCCCCCTCCCCCTCCAACCTTCAAAACCCCCAAACCCCACCTCCGCCACCACCGCCGCCGTCCCAAACCCCACCTCCGCCACCACCCCCGCCATCCCAAACCCCTAACCCAAGAACTCTCACCCCTTTCGAGAAACAATTCAACACATGGCTCGACAACCTCAAACCCGGCTTCACCCCATCCGACGTCGACCAGGCCCTCCGATCCCAACCCGACCCCGATCTCGCCCTCGACATTTTCCGGTGGACCGCCCAACAGCGCAACTACAAGCACACCGCCCTCACCTACTTCACCATCATCCAAATCGCCGCCTCCTGCAGGCGGTTCGGCCACGCCCAAACCCTAATCGATGAGGTAATCGCCGGCGCCTGCTCCCCCACCGCCCCTCTCTATAATTTCATTATTAAATTTTGCTGCGGCCGTAGATTCCTGTTTAATAAAGCGTTTGATGTTTACAAGAAGATGTTGAAATCCGATGACTGTAAGCCGTCTTTGGAAACATATACGTTGTTGTTCAATGCTCTTCTTAGGAGATTCAATAAGTTGAATGTTTGTTACGTGTATTTGCACGCTGTTCGGTCGCTTACCAAGCAAATGAAGGCGTCCGGTGTGATTCCGGATGCGTTTGTGTTGAATATGATCATAAAGGCGTATTCTAAGTGTCTCGAAGTTGATGAAGCTATTCGGGTTTTCCACGAGATGGGATTGTATGGATGCGAGCCGAATGCGTACACGTATAGTTATATAGCCAAGGGTTTGTGTGAGAAAGGGAGGGTGAACCAGGGTTTGGGATTTTATAAGGAGATGAGGGGTAAAGATTTGGTGCCAAAGAATAGTACGTATATGATCTTGATTTGTAGCCTTGCGATGGAACGGAGGTTTGAAGAGGCTATTGAGATTGTGTTTGATATGCTGGGTAATTCTCTGGCTCCTGATTTGTTAACCTATAAAACTCTCTTGGAAGGGTTGTGCAGGGAAGGGAGAGGTAATGATGCTTTTGAGCTGCTCGAAGAACTGAAACAGAGGGATAAAATGATGAATGAGAAGACTTACAAGACTCTGTTGAATGGACTACATTTTGCAAGTCGAGAGTAGGCATCATAATGTAACTCTGTGCGAAACTTTTATCACCTTATGTTAGTTTGGAGTTTGAACTAATTGATTTATTCTTCAGCCAGCGGCTTTTGAACAAAGGTTTCTAGATGTCCGAATCATCTTTGTGATTTATTAAAATGAAGTACAATTAAGGTTCACAGACGATTGTAGAATTGATGTTTTGGTGTGTGCGTTTGTCAGCTCAGAATTTGCAATTTGTGAGTGCAAAACATATTGGCTTTGACACGATGATGAGTTAGCATCATATCTGCCTCCGAACTCCAACACCAATGTCTGCATTCTGCAAGGGAAGTTAATTATGGATCAGTTTAGGGGTTTTCGGACAACCATCGAATTCAAATACTCGAATCATGGACTATCGCAGTTGGGATGCCACATACTCTCTTCTCTTCCATTCATTTCTACACTTCCTACTACATACACGAGCGAAATGAATTGGTGAACTTTTCCAGAGTTTGATGCTTCACATCGTGATGCTACTTCACAATTTACCGATTTTGCAGCGTAAACCGAAACAGGTTTGGCTGCAGCTGAATTTGCCTAATTTGGTGTTTACTTTATAGGTCTTGTCTATACATGATTAGCATATGGAAGTGATTATGAAAAATTCATTGTTCATGCTATGTTGTTTTTTCATTGAAGCTTCTTTATGCCATTCGATTGCCTTATGCGGTCATCCGTGTTTTACAAACCTACCTATAAAGTCAAATACACGCACACACCTATCTACGGATTTACGTGCAAAACTCAATACGATTTTTAATCAATCAACGGCGAAATATGATGTGATTCCACCTGAATCAGTGTTTTTGATTGTTTGACTATGAATCGAATGAATCATACAATTACCTTGCGATCGTTATCTGACGGGTCGGGTTTGTTGGGCCCTAATCGGGAAAAAAAAGAAAGTGTTTTCTGGTTTTTTTTTTGTGTGGTAATTTCGGACTTCAAAGAGGGTTGAAACCCTCGTAAATTCACTCAAAAGTGCTTATTCATGCAATATATTAATTTTTCATAATTTATGTTTGGCGTCCCCTGTACCCTTGGCAACTCCTACCGAGATCTTTCAGAGGTTTATACTGTCATGTCTCTAAAATATAGTTGGTGATGATTAGTGCTGCATATATGATGTAAAATGGTCTAAACTTTGTGCTTTTATACACACTTTCCATCGGCATTCAGTTCAGTTACATGACTGTGTACTCAGTGACCAATCTGCTCACAAGTTCGTTCTTGAAGTTGTTTTCTTTCCCCTTAATTACAATTTATGGAGGAATCCCTCCTTTGTGAAAAGGTTAATGTTTCATATTAGCTGCAAGCAAAAAGACCGTATAAAACAAGAGCTCCTAAAACTGTAGTTTGGTCAGTTACAGCTGCAGCTGTTAGTTCCATAGGCTACCTACCATCCGTTTGTTGTCAGAGTTGAGCTGGTCCTCTGTTGAGGGGGCGTGAACCAAAAGCTCTTGCTTCTCATTTCACAGCATTTGTACCCTTCTCTTGAGGCCCTTGCTTCAGAAGAACGACAACCTCAAAAAAAAAAACCCGTGGGTGGGCCACATTGTCACATTTCTTATGGACTACCATCTCATGCATTTCTCTTGTTGGACTTCTTATGTCATGATATCCATTTTTGTTGAATCTTGATGAACTTTTGCGAGCCTTGAGGTTAGATTTGAGTCAACCGAGTGTTTGTATTTTTTTCCCATTTCTGATTCGTCGTGTGAGTGGGTGGGTTTGGGTGATAATAACATTGATAATTACCTATGAGGTGATTATGGGCTCTGGTAATTGGAGTGACCATGTTTTGTCATGTGTTAGCAGACCAATGCCATACGTAGGTTTCTCTGAGTACAGTACTTTCGCCATTCATCCCTTTTCTTATTGTTTGTGGTTTTGCATTATCGTTTCCTTTTTTTTTATTTATGAGATTCAGCATTATTGTTTCTTTGAATTGACATTGCAGTGTCCAAATTCTCGTTGATGGGGCGACACATCAATCAAGGTAGGGGACAAGTATCAGTACATGATTGCCCCGTCAATGATCAATACAGAAGGTGCAACCGATGGTGCTTGGATGACTGATGAAATTCAACATCGATGCGTTAACTAACTGGCTTTCTCACAGTCCAGGTCCCAAGAATCTGAAGTTTGTAAGACATGGTTTTCTGCTCTCACTCTGTGTATGTGAAACGTTTGTTTTGTGTTCCACACTTCCACTATTATTGTTTATTACAACAGTACTAGGGAGATTGAACAAAATAAAGGTACATTATTGAAATTTGAAGTCTCATAGGATTTTGTTACTGTGTCGTAGCTGCCGAACGCTGAAAAATGGAGCTAGTTTTTGGAGTATTTCGTTTTCTATGCAACAATATAGTTCTACATTTTGGAAGTGTGCGTGGGATGTTGATCTTAGTTTCTTGTGTAGGCATTTTCAGTCGGAAAAAAGACGAGCTAAGGGAAAAGGAAGAACGAAGAAAATTAGCTTAAAAAATTCCTTCGCCGTAAATCTTTCCATATACCCAAGACACTAACACATGCTTTGGCCTGCCCCAAGGACTAGAATTGTCGGATAAAAAAAAGAAGACGACTAGAATTGGTTTCTATCATCCTATTAGACCAGCAGGCATTTGGCCTGGCTCTGGTTCTGGTTCTGTGAAAACTTTGGATTGATAGGAATTTGAGGAGACGAAAACAACGGGGAAACCCGGAAAAGGAATTTGAGAGGATACATTTTAGTATCTCCCTTTACCTTTTCTCTATCCCTTAGCATGTACACTGCTAATTCAAAATCCAATATCAAAGCACAGCCTGAGACTCTGTTTGTTTCAGTTGAAAATATGTTCCTGGAAGATTTTTCAGTCTGTGGAGTATATTTTTTTGTGTGTTTGGTTGAACAAAATGTGGGTAGAAAACACTTTTGTTTTCTTGTAATTTTTCTTACTTCAGAACACCACAAAAATGATCTACAAGTATTTGCAGAAAATATTTGTTGTATAAAAGTATTTGTTGTAAAACATTCACATCGAAACAAACAAAGAAATGAAAAAAATGATACAAAGAAAATCGAGGGAATTTCACAATGCAACTGAAAACAGAAGGAATGGAAATTATTGCCAAAATACAAGCAAGCTATCGTTGCTGTAATTAGTATGAATATAAAAATTTCCATTTGGTGAATTATATATGTTATGTCCCAACAAAACAGGATTCCATTTCGCAAAGAGATTTAACGAACATAGACCACCACAGCATTAACAGAGAAACGAGAGGGAAGATCATCAATATTAAAACACCGAAATCAAGTAATCAATTTGATGCAGTTGAGAAAAAAAAAAAAAAAAAAAAGTAATCACTTCGATTAACACTACCGAAATATGAAGCTTGTACACAAGCCCAAACTATCTGAAAAAACATCCAGATGCAGATGATCATGTCACAGTCTTGATCATGTAACAGTCTTCCGGCAGCCCATGCGCTACAAAACCAGCCTTGATTGGAGCAACTGAAAATTACCCTGGCAGATGATCATGTTCCAGCCTTCCGGCGGCCCACACGTGCTACGAAACCGGCCTTGATTGGAGCAACTGATCGCCCAGAACCACACTACAAGATAGTAGAAATAAAACAAGAAAAGAAAAGAAAAGAAAATCAGTTTCCCTCCATAAATAGCACAAATAACTTATATTTTCTCAATCAGATGGATTGTCAACCCAGTAGTTGGGTAACCCTTATGAAAAGAACGAATGAAAAGTTGGATAAAAAGCGAAAGCACAACTTTTTTCTTTCTTTTATTCCATAGTAGGGTTAGTTCTATTTCACGTGGCCTCAGAACAGTTTCAGATTTTCCTCCTACATGTTCATAACAGTCGGACAATGTAGGCAAATCTTCAGAACATCATAGGCCTCAGGAATGCAGGTAGTAAAACGAATCATTACTCTAGGGCAGAGGGGGAGATACATATAACAGACTGGAAACACATGTTGCAATGTTATTATAGTAGTTTGCAGATAGATGTCTCACAGGCTCACGGCAAGATACAACCATCACAACGCTTAGCAGAAAATTAAGGTAAAGACAAACGTGTTCTTAAATTGGAATTCTAACACCGCTAAAAAGGATGAACCCAACCAGGTGACACACCCCGAAGATAAACTTTTTACATCCCAAGTTCTGTGTTTTAAAGTTTGAGTACAATTTTCATACTTTACAAAGCAAACAGAGAGAGATCACAAAACCACAGTAGTCTATGAAAGTTTATTGCATGCATACAAACAAGGCAACAACCTGAAGTTGCAATGAGCCAATGATCACAATTCATATCCAACAGTTTAAATGAACAAACCAAGCCAGTCGAACATGATAATATGGGAAACCGCCACATAAAAAGGTTGTACACACCATGAAACATAACTTTTCCATTTTTTAAACATGATTCTTGAAACTAAGAAGTATTCCTGGGGCATCAGAAGTGCTTCAGATGCCTCTCATTCAAACATCGACAACTTAAAGCAAAATGCATTACTCATAAGTCGTAATGGGAGGAGAGGAATGTCTAAGTGAGGATAGGCAAGGTATTGAAATATTTTTCGGAAATTGATAACATGTTCTAAAGTTGAATCAGTTTAAGCTAAAGGGGAAGACAAAGCCAAAGCAGAACCAAACCCTTCCATCCACGCGTGCGCTCAAACACAAACCCACACAAAAGGACAAGGATAATTGGGAG
>CM029281.1:28938139-28995639 GCA_016920895.1 Vaccinium myrtillus
GAAGCGACAGAGACTCATAAAAGCTGCATTTACGCATGTTCAAAAACACATTCCACCCTGCGATCAAGTACATACCAAAAAAAGAGAGAAATGAACAGAATAAAACAGGATAAACGCAATAAAAACAAACTTACATCTGCCACATCCTCCTTCACCTCACTTGGACCTTGTGCCTCAGCCATGATTGTTCCTAAATCTACAATCATGAAACAATAACAAAAAACCAAATAAATAAATGAAAGCAAAAAAAAAAAAAAAAACCTAGTAGCTTCAATTTAGAAAATCAAACGGCAAAAGTTAATAAGATTCTGAGATCATAACCGCACTCAGCATCAAATAAACAAACTCTAAAACCCTATTTAAAGTATTGTTAACCATTAGCACTCATAATTTCGTTCAATCAAACCAAAAATTCCCGAATTTAACCTACAAGCAGGCCGTTTAAATGATAAAAACCAAAAGATAAACCACAAATATCTATACCAAAGCCAAAAAAAAAAAAAAGCGAATCAAGCAAGCCAAACGTTCAACATCTGTTTTCGTGGTGAACCAGTGAATTATTATATCAAAATTTCTTAAACAAAATTACGCAAGAAGCATCAAAGATTATACATACAGGAGATACGAAGGCTGATTTACAGTTTGAGAAACTCAAAATCAAAACGTATGGACTATTCGATCTACTTCGAAAGATCGTTACCACTGAGAACTCGCTCCTTCTTCTGCAACAGACTGGGTGGTTGATGCGCTCCTCTCTCTTTTCTGACCCGATCCAATGGAATTTCTCTGCGTGTTATATAAGCGGCTATTCGGGCATGGGTTACAACTTACACGGGCTGCTAAGATCGCGCCGGCCCACGGATTTTAGGGTTTCGGATTCGAGGGTTTAAACGGGCTGGGCTAAGTATAGACACGATACGGCTCGGGCATGGTATGACACGACACGATATCCACCGGTGAACTGTTTGCACTGTTGTTTTGGACACATTTATTTATTTATAAGCTAGAGAGTGAGTTTCCCATTTGCTTTCATCACCCTCAACTCTCAACTTGGTTTTAACAAAAAAGAGTATGTGAGAGAATATTAGTTTTTAACAACTTAGTTTTTAATTAATGAGGAATAAATTAGCTTAACTCAACTTTTAACACTTTTATGAAGAATTTCTTTTAACAATTGGTGTTAAAGACAAGAAACTCGGTCTTAATATAATAAGAGTTATCATTTTCGCACAATTTTTTACTTATGTTTATATTTTTCATATTTAGTTATATGAATTTATAAAATAACTTTCTTTATTTTTACTATTTACTAGTATTCAAAGTGTAATAATTATGTCTCCTTAAAAATTTGAATTTTCATTCAAAATCGGACAAACAAATTGGGAGGGAGGGAGTATAACGAAGCGGTGATTTCTTGTTGGTCATAATTGAGAGCTAAAACGAGTACTTTTATTTCCTACTACCCTTCTGTTAACACAATACTGCACTTGTTACAAACCTGGTTAGATCGTTCCACTTATATCCGGATTTAAGCTGGTGTGCATTGCAACCCTTCTTTAGGTTTTCTTGCTTAAGGAGTTCCAAGCTAATCAAAATTAATGTTCCATTATCATGGAAAAAATACCCGTTGATCTGTATATACGTAAAGTTTTTTTTTTTTTGAACGGTAAATAACTTCATTAATCTTGAAAAAGAGACAAGACTAATAGGGGCAAGGAAAGACAACGAAACACGAGTCGCACAATCCGAGACCCAAGACAATGGTTTGGCAAGGAGCCAAACAACCCAGCACCCAAGGGTAAAAAAACCCGGATAATACAATAAACGAGCACATCAAAAGGATCGAAGCCCAACACCCAATGAGTCTAAAAACTCAGATAAAACAATAGGCACAAAACCCCATACAACCCAAGAAGCATCCACCAGCAGCCACCACCACCCACCCGCAGCCACCACCTCCCCCAAGAGCAGCACTCCACATCGCCGTTAAGCACACCGGATAGGTCCCATAGACGAACCCGTCAGGAGAAAAACTACCGCCGACCGCCTGAACACCACCACGCCGTTAGGCAAAACCAAAGACGCCCAAGAGTGAAATCAGTGGGAGAACAGAGCAAATGGCCGATAGCAGCAAAGACAAGGGAGAAGCGGGACCGGCGGCATCCAAAACCAACAGAACCAATGGTGAGTAGCACAAAAACAGACCAGATCTAGCAGCATAGTCAGTGACCCACAGATCGGAGCAACCCACGAAGCCGTGAAGCGGCTGAACGCCGTAACGCAGGCCCGCCGGGAGAGAAGGCCGTAGCCACTCACCAACCAAAGCACAGTGACCAGAGAACGCCCAAATCTGCAACAACACTCACCGGCCGAACAAATAAGCCCATGAACACCTACAAAAAAGAGAGAGAGAAAGAGAGAGAAATGGAAGACGAAGAGAAAAAGAGAAGGAAGGAGAAGAGATCAGAAGGAGAAGGAGAAGGAGAAGGAGAAGGAGAAGGAGAAGGAGAAGGAGAAGGAGAGAGTAGATCAGAAGAAGGAGAGAATGGGAAGGAGAGAGAGGGGAAGAGAGGAGCTCGGGGGGAGGAGGAGAGGCCGCTCCCCCCCCCCCCCACAGATAGCGACGGCGGCAAGATCTGGTTTTGATAGGGTTAGAGAGAGAGAGAGAGAGAGAGTGTACACGTAAAGTACATCCACATAACTTGCAAAACCATTTGTGTGACCTAGAGCATTCATGTAAGTGTTAGCAAAAGCGGAAGCGGCATAAACTCACGCACAAATACATAAGAAATTTTGTTTGGTTCTTCAAAATCGGGTACGTCCACGGGAAGAGAGGTATTTCATTATATACACTAGGGAAGATGCAATACAATGGAGGAGTTGAGTGAGCAAGCCCCTTTTGGGTTTTACACACTTTATCTATGTTTTTCTTGCTCTACCTCCACACTTTATAACACACAGGAGTACGTCTATATATAGGAATATAAAATGGGTGTGAACATCGGTGGCCATTACCAAAACCAAATTGAACTCTACCTCCAACTGGGTCAGCAACAGTGGCTGCCAAAATCTTCAATAGCTGCGAGCCTGATGTGGAACAATAACCACATTATTTTCTTATTCCAATCAAGCTTAATTTTCGACATCCCCCTCAAGCTTGATTCCTCTCGTCAACACATCTGTCTCTTGTCATCACGTCTCGTTGGACAATTGTTTGTTGTCATTTTCTCCGTCTCTGGGAACAACTGTCTATTGTTCATCTTGGCTCCTTTTCCTCGAGCCTCTTCAACCACTCTAATGGTTGATCTTGTCACACAAGGAGTACGTTGCTACCTTTCCACATGTTGAACATCAGTCCGAATGTGGCTTGAACCGCTTGGCGGGTCACTCCTCGTCATCTGGTTAACACATCAACCCTCTGCTCACATCAGAGGCTCAGTCCACTAGATGGTCTTACACACCGATTGGAAAGACGGCGATTCCCATCTCTGATTGCACAAATCTTTTCTAGATTCCAATCACGTATTGGTCGTGATTCTCTCATCCATCTTACCAAAATCTCGTCTTATTTTGGTATTTCTCCTTCGTCTCTTGAGCCTTGGGGGGCACCACTTGTCAATGTCTCGTCTCCGTGTCATGGTAACACATCTCACACCATGTAATACCCTGATTTCTTATTAAATTTTGAAATTCTATATTATGAAATTCTACTTTTTTGAAATTTTCATTAAAATTTCGTCGCCACAGTCGATCTTAAAATAATTTTTATAGTTAACGATAAACTTTTGGGATTTTTTTGAGAATGAATCCCGGATAGTGAAACCGGCCAGGGACCAATTACATACTGTCAGTGAGATAGTAATTTTCTTCCCTTGCTGATACTCTCAACAATTCGCTTTAATTTTGTCCAAATTATTTTGTTGGGATAAGTCTCAACTGATGAGAGTGGCCATCCGAATTTATGATGTTGGATCTGTGTATTCCATGTTTGTTTTTAAATCACCTCTCTCGCATAATTCTTTCCACCCCAGAATTCGCCTTCTCTACCTATGCCCATGTCAGCATTTCAAAAACCCAAAACACCTATCAAATTCTAACTCTCTCTACCTCACCAATATTTCCATCGCCACCCTTCCGCTTCCGTGTTACCCACTCAGGCAAGCCCTGCCACTCCGACCGATAACACATCCGACAACTTTTTCTCTCCCTTTCAGTCGGTTTCTAATTTGGTTATTAATTTACGTACGAGTAGTAGTGCATGGATTCACGCTACAAAGGTGAGCTATGTATATACATTGTTTACATGTTGTTTTATTTCTAGTTTTTATATGACATCGGTGATTCGACATTTTGATTAACGGATGCGTAGATTTAAGTATTGATTCAAGGATAAATTGTTTAAAGAAAAAATGTTAAAAGTTACAAAATCATAAGACTAATTGAAAAAGGAATTAACAGGTGATATTGAAACATCTGAACATTAAGGTTTTGCACATGGACGTTAAAATTGTCAGTGTGTGGGTGTTATAAGGGTAGGGTACGGTTGGATGCCATAAGGTTTGATATCATTACCTCATTGATTTACGAGTCACTCCCGCTACACCGGTGTCCGTTCATAAAGATGTTGAATTCGATATCACAGGGTAAAGGTTGACAGTGAACCTATGAAAACTGTCTCTCTCTCTCTGAAATTCCTTTTGAGAAATTTATGTTTATTTAATTAATCCAATGATAAAATTGTAACATTTGTATATCGTAATGCTGATTGGAATGATTTTGTTTTTATGAAACCATTTCAGGACACAAGGGGTAAAGCAGGTTCTGTGGATATCTCGTGGTTATTGATAAATGGTTGTTTTTGCTGCTATTTTATATAATCTTTATTCATTTTGTAATAAATTGTGGTGCTCATAAATTGTAACTCTATTTGTATTGGTGGTGCCAATAGTTGTGGGTCACATGGTAATATAATGCCGATTGGTTAATAAGTATTCTGGTTGCACGTTAGGTCAGCTCTGAATGTACTTTGTTAAATTTAATGATTTGGCTTTTCAATTTATTAAATTTGATTATTTTAGAATAGCTATACAAATGTAATTTTCATAAAGGCCTAGGGTGATTAGAATCACTGGTCGGTCATGATTTCCAACCCTTTGGGTTGGGTAGTGACACGTTAATATTCTGTCACAAACCTGTCTGGTTTGGTGCTTCTCGCCTGATTGATCAAATGTTGTCAATACCATTTTGCACATCTCATCTCGCCCATCCTCTTCCTCTTTGGAACGTCCCCCCTTGCACTTCTTCATCTCTCTTCAACATTAGTCTCGTTCAGTGCGGATCAAAGTGAAACCTTTGAACTTCTGGTCTTCAACTGGATAACTTGAGAGTGCAGGGGGTATGCTGTAATTTTGACCTTTGCCTTTAATCATTCATCAGACAACTTGTTTTTCTTTTTCAAAGCATGGTGGCTTTAAGAAAAACTAGAAATTTTCACAGTTGTGTTCCTCCATCATGTCTTTCTTTCTTTTCTCTGCGCTGTCTCTTCTTTGTCTCCTCTTTTCTCTGCGCTGTCTCTTCTTTGTCTGAAAAAATAGAGGAGCATCGCCAATCTTCAAAAAGCTCATGAGAGCTCATTTTAACTCCAATTTTGATGTTGTCTGCGCCAATGAACTTGTCCTCGTTAAGGTACATCTATTTCTGGGATCAAAATCAATTTTCGTTGATTTTGATTTCTACCCGAGTTTGTCCGTCATCTGGTTTTTGGCTCATTTGACCCTTGTCTTGGTTCTTTGCCCGTCTGCCATCGTCTTGAGTTTATTTGTCTTCGTTCTTCATTGGTTTACCCAGGATAGTCTATGCTTTGGCCTGAGCTCTATACCACTGTTAGCAAAAGTGGAAACGGCACAAACTCACGCACAATGACACAAGAAATTTTACGTGGTTCCTTAAAATCGGATACGTCCACAGGAGGAGAGGTATTTCACTATATACAGTAGGGAAGATACAAATACAATGGAGGGAGAGACATCACTCAACTCAACTTACTCTCTTTTCTAACCCTCACCGGAGCTTGCTCATTCCACTCCCTCATGGAGGAGGAGCCTCTTGCTCTATGCCACTCAATTCTCTCAACTATCTCTCACTCCCCACTACATTGGGTGTGGGGGGAAAACCCCTTTCTGGGTTTCACACACTTTTTCCTTGTTTTTTTTACTCTACATCTACACTTTACAACAAACATAAGTACATCTATATTTAGGCATACAAAATGGGTGTGTACACTGGCGGCCATTACCAAAACCAAATTGAACTCTACCTCCAACTGGGTCAACATTGGTGGTTGCCACAATCTTCAATGGCTGCGAGTTTGATGTGGAACAGTAACCACATGCTTTTCTTATTTCAATCAAGCTTAATTTCAACAGTGAGTGATAAGTGTCGAATAGTATACACGAAGGCTCCTTAATTTATACTTGTTATGTTCCTAATACATGTTACTTGACTTTATTTGGGCTATTTTGTGATTACAAGTAACCAGAGCTGTTTGCATGAATTTGGATTTAATTGGGAGCTTTAATGAGATCAGGGGCTAATGTATAACATTTCAGAAGTTCGAGAACCAATTCGTAGCATGTTATAAGGTCTAAGGAACCGGAGTGTAATAACTACTATCATTTGCATATTGTGGCTGGGGAAAACAACCGTGAATAAGCTGGTGGCCCGTAAGGAAAAGGAAGAAAATAAGCTGCGTCCGGCGGGGAGGGGAAGCCCACTCCAAGAAACAATTATATTTTGTGTAAACTAGGATTTTTATTAGAATCCTATTATATGATCAGAACTTTTTTCAGTTTGTAAAATAGTTTTTGTTATTTCAATCAGTTGCGTAGTTGTATCTGCAATTTCAAATACCTGGTAGGTCGCTTTTCACACCAAAAATAAATAATTAAAATTGAGCTAAACCTCAATTCAAATAGAACAGTGGTTAAGTCCAGGTATCATACCATGGGGATCAAGAGGCTAGATTGCATTATTTTCAAAATCAATTCCTAATTTAATCAGAAAAATGGATTGGAGGTTTGTGAAACTGAATTAATCTAAGTAATGGGAAACTAAATTAAATGTGAGCTCAAGGATTGGAAAGGCCTTGGGGTTTTTAATCCACCCTAACTTTGTAGCCAAGTAATTATACCAATAAGAAAGTCAACTATCAAAACCATAATGATTCACTAAAAGCTACAAGCTTTAGCGACATCGCCAAGAGGAATGATGTAATTGAGAGCTAGGCATAACCTATCTTGATAGGCACGAATCGTCTTCGATTTTAAAACTAATTAATCTTGGCATGACTCGTCTTCCCTAGGGATAGACTATCGTAATTTGCAATTCCATGCGCCAATTGTTTTAATAATAGAAATTCAAAATCAATATAAATACAAAAGTTACTTAGTTAGGATTTCATCTTCACCCTAAAGAAGATGATTAATTGCCCATGGAATGAGAAGAATCGAAAGATCCTGTTTTAATCTCAATCTCCATTGCTGCCGTAACCACGTCGGGCTTCCTGGCCGAAACCAATTCCACGGCCAAAAACTGACTGCTGAAGTTAAGGGTGCATTAGACATTTGCTTTGGCTAAATAAAAAAAAATGGTTTTTTTTTTTTTTTTTTGTCTTTATTCAATAAATTTGCATTTGTTAGTTTTGCTTCGATTTTTTGTATTTTTTTTGTTTATCTCGACAAGAGAAATCTAAAAAATAAAAAATTATTATCAAAATTTTAAAAAAGTTCACTAAAGACAAAAATAATCCAAATTTGTCGTTTATAGGATTATTTTTGTCTTTATTCACAAATATTTAAGTTTAACTAATAATTTTATACTTTTTAGATTTCTCTCGTCAAGAAGAACCAATAAACCACTAAAAATCGACGCGGATTTTTTTTATAATTAAAGACTAAAAAAATAAACTACTTGGTTTATTTAGCCACGACAACTATTTAGTTGGGGTGAGAGTTATTGTAGCCAAGTGTTTGTGTCATCTCAATAGGAGATATCTTTCATCTTTTGAAATGTCTCAACTACTGTTTAGCTCCAAAGGGATGCGGGGGTTATGAATTTGGAAAGAGACATTGCCGTGGGGATCACACTCGCCACCATTCACTATTACATCCCTAGTGTAGGGTTCATGGCCGGCTCAATGGTTTAGAATGCCTAGGCCTAGACTAAAAATTGTGTCCAGAGTACATCACTTGAAAAAAAATTCCGGTAACAATTACAATACGAGAAAGCCAAAACAATATAGGTAGATATTGTGACTTTTAGAGTCCTGCCTTCTTCTTCTTTCTTTCCTTAATTTCGTTCCCTTCGTTAGGCCTATAGGTCCCTATGACCCTTTCTTTACGTCTCTACTTCCTCCCAGATCGAGCAGTTAGAGATTGAGGTTGACTCTTACATATATACAACAAGGATCCAGTCCACACCCTTATATCCACACCTTACGTCCAAACCTTCATTTCCCGATCAAATTTTCATGATCCGAACCATCCAATGTGTTCAGAATGTGTTTTTAAGGGTTCACGCGAGAAATCGGCAAGAAATACGACCGGGAAGGGCTTGATCCGAGCAATTTTTCATAAAAACTCGCGTGAACCCTTAAAAACACATTCTAAACACATTGGACGGTTCGGATCCCGGCCAGTGTGGACGTAAAGTTTGGTCAGGGAGTCCTGACTGGATCCTCACCCTATATATATATTTGGATTAGAGTCTATTTTAGATTGAGCCACAATTATTTAAGCCCTTTTGTAACTAGTGTTGGGCTTGGATTGTCCCAAAAATTAGCCTTTGTTGGAGTGACCAAGGCCCAGGCCTCTTGGGCCTAGGGCCTGGGCCGGCCCTGGTAGGGTTATCAAGATGAGATTAACTTCTTTACGGATAATCCACAAAGAGGGGGATTGCACCGAGCAAATCTCCGCCGTCCATCTCAAGATTCAACGACTCGGAGAGCGTGAGGATTTTTTTAAAAAAATCCAAGATGCTTTTAATGATGTGAGAGAGACTGCATAGATCTGGGTTGTTGAATCTACGAGCGGAATAGATGGACGAGCGGATTTGTTGGTTTACGTTATGGAAGAAAGACTTGTATATGGGATATTAGATATTCTATAGTTATATATACGAACTAAAGATTGTGAATTTCGATGGGGATTCCAGTAGAAGTCCTTCCGCTTCGTTTGTAACTGTGAGTTGAATGAATAAAGAGATGAAATCAAAAAAAAAAGATCGAAGAGTTTAAAAAACGTTTTGGAACAAAGAAATGGAAGAACGCAAGTCGTATGGATTCACAAGGACTCTGTTAATAGAAGATATCCAAGTAAGTCTGAGGATTCAATAATATTTCCAATTCAAAGTTCTTAGTTAGCATGAATTTTAGTGATGGAATAATTCCATCATCGTTCATTGGTTGATTGTATCATTAACCATTTTTTTTTTTCTTGGTGCAAGGAACTTCTCATGTATTAGAAATACAATACACTACCAATTACTCTCCCCCGTCCCAAATGTCTTGTAGTACATTTTTAAGGCATGGTGTGGCATTTTAAATGACTTATTTTTTCAATTTACAATATTTTCTATGATATTGAAAACTTCATTTAATAATAGAATCAATTAATATCTATCAAATAAAATCTAACATTGTACAATTTAAATAATATACTATAATTTTTTGAGATGTTGTGAATGCTATGCGGGTGGGTTCTATGCTGCAAAACTACATCATTTTGCTTGATTTTTGTGCACTCCAAAGCTTTCAAGGACTTTGTTTGGAGGAAGAAAAAAATCACTACAAAGTGCCTAAATCCAAGTGCCTAACCCCAATATACCCTAACCCAAAAAGCTTAAATCCCCTAAAATTAAACCCCAAAATTAACTCTCCAAACAAGGCATTTGGATGTACCAAGAAAATGAGCAAATCAAAGTAATTTTGCCGCACAACATCTACCTCACGACGCCTCCCCCGAATTCGTTTAGTTGGTCATCGAGAAATGAAACTGGAAAGATTCTCTCCCCACTTTTTGCCATTTTCCACCAGTTCTATACTACTTCCATCCCAAATTGTTGGCCGTCAGATTCCAATGCAATTTTTTAACTCTTCATATCTTTCAATCTATAGCGTATTTTATATTTAATAAATCTCAATTAGTTCTATTATACAAAGTTTAATTTTTTTTAAAATGTTATAGATTGAAAGATATGAACAATGAAATCCAAAAATGAAAAAACATTTTGAGACAGAGCAAGTATCACCTAGGGCATATATCCAAGTAACCTGATTTTTGCTTAATGATAAATGTTTTTGACACGTTCTAAAATACGAATATTTAGAATCATCAAAGTACACCAAAAAAAAACCCCCCACAAACCTGGCAACTGGCCGACTAGACGGCCCAGTCCACTTTCTACCTGTACAGTTGAGTTGAAGGCGGCTAGCTTTTGTATTTTTGGGACCCTGCTATGGGTACAGAAAATATTGATTTGAAATGGTGGGACTTTGGTTCAAGCACTTCTAACCGTCCGATTGAGCTGATTTTTTGTGAGCCCCCTCGGAAAAATGTTCTAAAAATAATGAACGGTTCGGATCACTCGCATGAGACCCAAAAGTGGGTCCCCGAGATCGCTTTGTACATTTTCTGTACAATATTTTCTGTAGCAGGGTCCACGTCCACGTTGGTAGTATCTGTTCAGCCGCCAACTGCAGGACCCATCAAATCCCTTTCCTTGCTAAACCATTGGTTCTCTTTGACCCCTCTTTCCCCCCAAATCTTTTACCCGTTCCACATTGCTTTGGCTAAAAGTGACTCAAATAGTTTTTTTTTTTCTTTTCAAATTTGTTTTTGCATTTGTTAGATTTGTGTCTTTTTTTTTGGATTATTAATTCGTCACGATGAGAGGAATCTAAAAAGTCAAAAAAATACATACAAAAATATTTAAAAAGTTCACTAAAGACAAAATAATCTAAATTTTTTAGGATCATTGCGTTATTTTTGTCTTTATTTACAAAAATTTTAGTTTACTTAATATTTTTTCTACTTTTTAAATTCCTCTCGTCGAGACGATTCAACAATCCACAAAAATAGACGTAAAATTAACAAATGCACTTTTTTTTTAATAAAGACAAAAAAATAAGCCAAAGCAAAACAAAGCCTTGTAGTTGATGTATACGGGGAGAATAAACTCTTTCAAAAAACTTGGAAGGCCAAAAAAAATTCCTTTATTGAAACGGCACCTTAATTTATTTTTTCCTGAAAATGTTTGGGTTTCAAGCTGTCCGACAAGAAGATACTGTAGGAGAAAAAAATTTATGTGGGTACCGCCATCGGCGCAACTGGGCCGTCCAAAAATATTTGGTTTGGATAAATTTGCCTTTAAAATTTACTTAAATGCCACTTTTAAATCTGGGTCATCCAAAACATGTTTCGGGAAGTTCCAGGCCGGTCCTGCTTTTTTTGATTTGTTCCATGCCAACCCATCTTTGTATTTCCCTTCCGCATAGGCCCTGGCGCGCGCGAAACGGTTTTATTTGACGTAGGCATGCGCGTCACATGTGCCCTTTGACCTTTTGTACTAATTAAATGAGTTAGTTTCTGACACTTTAATATCTTTTCACTCTCTTTCTTTACACGGTTGGGATGACACATGCAATTTACAGTAACACACACACACACACACACACTCTCTCTCTCTCTCTCTCTTCTTTTTATTTTTAAAACTTTAAATATTTATAACTTTTAATTTATATATCCGATTTTGAAAAGAAAAAAAAAATTTAGAACCTACTTGACGACATCTATTAAACAAAACCCATATTGAATATAAAATTATATGTGCAGAAAAAAATAATTTGAGAGGTGTGAATTCTTCCATGTTGGAGGGTGTGAATTTCGCATTTGAGGGGTGTGAATTCTTTCATTTTAGGACGTGAATTATGTATTTTGGAGAGTGAGATGTGTAGAGGATGTGTGAATTGTGCAATTGAGGGGTGTGAATTCTTTCATTTTGGAGGGTGTGAATTGTTCAAAAAGATTGTGAATTCTTTCATTTTGGAATGTGTGAATTCTGCATTTAAGGGATGTGGATTATCTTATTTTGGGTGTGGATTTTCTAGTTTTGTGAGTAAGTTGTAACATGTGAATTTCGCATTTGAGAGGTGTGAATTCTGTATTTGACGGGTGTGAAGGCTTTTTTTTTTGGGATGTGAATTTTGTATTTTGGAGTGTGAATTGTGACGTGAATTCTACATTTCCGTTGTGTGATTTTTTTCTTTTGGGGCGTAAGTTCTTTTTTTTTGGGTGTGAATTTTTTAGAAAGAGTACAAAATAACTTTTTTTACATGTACCAAATTTCATATTCATAATGGATCTTATTTAAAAGATCTAATCGAGTAGATTTCAAATATATAATTTTCATAGAAGATGAATATGTGTAACAAAAGTTATTTTATTTTTAAATCGAAAGTAAGAGAGAGAAAGAGAGCAAGCAGTTAGACGTCTCCCTCCCTTCGACTTGATGTGACAGCACATGTCCTTTATTATTGCCGAAAAGCCTCCCCTCCCATGTGACTTGGCTTGATTTGACAGCACATATCCTTTATTATTGCCGGAAAGTTGTACTCTTCCAATGGGCGCGCGTGGAGAGGGCTTAAGCGAAATGTATTTGACATGAGGTGGGCTTGGAAGGGAAGCCCTTGTCAAGATAGGACCGGCCAGTAAGAAGCCCAACATGTTTGGACAGCTCGGATGCACCGACGAATACCACGTGGCTGTACCTGTTCAGCGTCTAGTACAAGTTTTTCTCGATAGAAGGGTTTTTCTCAGCGGTAGTGGTCTCCGCCAGCCCGACTAAGATAAGCCTGTGGGTTGGGCCCGGGCTTCAGGATTTGACAGATAGCCCGGCCCGCCCGCCCGGCCCAATAAAAAGAAAAAGCCCGCCAAACCCGGCCCGCGGGCGGGCTTGGGCTGAAAGTTCGGGGGCCGGGCCGGCCCGATGATGACCCTTACTAATGAGGCATGAATTGAAAGGATTAATGGTTGCTTTTAGCATCTATCACATGCAAACATGCCAACTTTTCCCTGTTGGTTTTGGTTGTTTTAGTATTTTTTTTTTCTTTTGGACTCGTTGTTCTTTGTATCCGACTTAATAAAAAGTTTTTTGCCGATCAAAAACTATATAGGATTGAAGTTCATCAAAGAAAACCTAAACAAGCTTGAAGATGAAGATGCCGAGCACATGCCAATTGGGTTTGAAATAGCCTTCCCTGCACTCATTGAAAAAGCCAGAAAGTTAGATATTCAAGTTCCAGATTCTCCTGTCTTGCAAGAGATCTATGCAAGAAGAAATCTAAAGCTTACAAGGTATGTAGTTATGGGATAATCTAACAAATCTAAAGCCTATCGTAAATAATTTTTCAGAGTTAAGATAATTTTTGAACACTCTATTAAAAATTTCTGGAACCGCCACTGATAATGATTTAAATACGTATATGTAATACTCCGTAATGATGTGTGTGCATGCCATAGGATACCAAGGGACATAATGCACAAAGTGCCCACAACACTACTCCATAGCTTGGAAGGAATGGATGGGCAAGGCCTGCAATGGGAAAAGCTACTTTAACTCCAATGCCAAGATGGGTCTTTCTTGTTTTCTCCATCCTCCACTGCCTTTGCACTCATGGAAACTAAAGATGTTAATTGCTTAAGATATCTAACCAGAATTGTTGAAACTTTCAATGGAGGTAAAGTACTAAAGTGCTATCATCTTAATTTCCTTCCACAAGTATCCATTAAAGTGCATGCTTGATTCAATGTTTTGAATTATCTAAAATTATTATTATTCAGTTCCCAATGTTTACCCAGTCGACTTATTTGAGCACATGTGGGCTGTTGATCGACTTGAACGACTTGGAATTTCTCGATATTTCAAATATGAAATTAAAGAATGTGTCGACTATGTACACAGGTATGAAAAAATGGTACATAACTAATCGAGGAACTATATTTATCGTAGTTTTGAATGTTTGTTATGCCACGTAACGAAAACTAAACTTGATTCTATTTTTCTTGTAAAATTAATGATTCAAAATTCAGATATTGGAATGAAGAAGGAATTTGTTGGGCAAGAAATTCAGTGGTTCATGATATAGACGACACTTCCATGGGGTTTAGGCTTTTGAGATTACACGGTTACCCAGTTTCTGCTGGTAAGTTGTCTTTTCAACTTAATTTTTGTTCCTTCTTTTGTTTTAGCAAAGAGGATATAAGTTTCCCAGTCGCTCATTGGTAGTTGTTACTAGGCTTAAATATTGTTTCGCTTGAATTCTCATAATTGGACTTATTTTTCTGTTACATACACAGATGTGTTTGGATATTTTAAGAAGGGAGATGAGTTTTTCTGCTTCGCCGGGCAATCGACGCAAGCTGTAACTGGAATGTATAATCTGTACAGAGCTTCTAACATTTCATTTCCGGGAGAAAAGATTCTTGAGGATGCCAATGAATACTCAACAAAATTCTTGAGAGAGAAACAAGCCTGTAATGAGTTGTTGGATAAATGGATAGTAACCAAGGACTTACCTGGCGAGGTACGTAAATATAGTAGGTCAATTTCAAGGAAGGAGCGGTTACTTTTTATTTTAAAAATGAAAACTTTTGGAAAAAGGATGGTCTGCTCAAACATTTGAATTGAATTCCATTTATAAATGTTGTGTTTCCGCTTTTGCATTCAAAGATTTCTGCAGGATAACAATTAACAACTACTACTATATAGACTCAGTGGTTGGTAAAGTCCCTTTGAGACATCCGATAAACTTGAAATGATATAGAAAGTGGGATCGGTATATGTGACATGAAAAAGAGATTTGAATTTTGAGAACATACTTTCAGGACATGACAACGAGATTCACGAACTTTCTTACTGTTTACTCTACTAGTACTAATTAAGCCAGTTTCTTTTCGGTTCGTAGTAAAAGTTGTCAAGGCCAGCTTGTGCGCAACGTGACTGAATCCCCTTTCCGGTCCGGTTAAGACAGACCATCCAAAGCCGGAACTAAGGAATTCACATGAGAAACTCTTGGAGCTTAACCCCAAGAGGTTACCTAGTTTTGACTCTGAGTTCATAGATTATCCTTGTTACCAGTACTTGAGCTACATCCCTCGGGGTTCTATTTAAGCCAAAGAAGAACGCCAAGATCAATTTGGGGAGTACCAAAATCACTTCTCCAAACAAATGACAATAATGATACTCAAAATAAGAAAATATCTCTGCGAAAAATAAACTCGATTTATTGGACACGAATAGGTACGCAACTTTGTTTACAGTCACTGTAGTTTCAAACCTTAAAGCCGTTCATTTAATAAAAGAACAAATTGAATATTGTCACCGCAACATCCGATACATGTCCGATCAAGCTGATTTTTTACAAAGATGTTTTTCAATACGAAATGTATATAAAACTAATACAGCTATTAACAATAGGTGGGATATGCGCTTGACGTACCATGGTATGCTAGTTTGCCTCGTTTGGAGGCCAGGTTCTACTTGGAACATTATGGGGGTGAAGATGATGTTTGGATTGGAAAGACCTTGTACAGGTACTTGCTTTCTCTTTCAGTATGAACTCCACCCCACTTTTTTTTTTTTTTTTTTAAATAATCGGATATCCGGGTCAGTTTGCTTTCTATTCCACTGGGAAAATTCCAAATCTAAATTGAATAATCTGTCATTTCAAATTGCTAATTATGTTTTGTCCACTTGCTTTTGTCTCAGGATGCCATATGTTAACAACAACACATATCTTGAGCTTGCAAAATTGGACTATAATAAGTGCCAAGCATTACATCAGCAGGAATGGCACAGCATGCAAAAGTATGTCACTACAACTTAAAAAAATCAGTATTTCCAAATTAGTCCTAATAGTTGTAGTATTTACGATGGAATCCTGCGCAGATGGTATGCAGATTGCAAGTTTGGGGTGAGTCAAAGAAACCTACTTTTGGCATATTATTTGGCCTTTGAACCAGAAAGGTCAAACGAACGGCTGGCATGGGCTAAAACTGCAACCTTGATAGAAACGATTGCGGCTTATTTCGAAAAGGAGGGAAATTCTATTGAGCAACGGAGAGCCTTTGCTCAGGAATTCAGAAATAGCAGTGGTCAACTTAACTACAAAAATTTTGGAAGGCAAGTTAACAGCGACAAGGAATTTCGTTACCTTGTTAACATGAATCATGGCATACCTATCACATTTATAGGATATGTCCCCTATGAAAGACGCTGAAAAATGACTGATGATTTGTCTTCTGTAACTTCTCAGATACAATAAAACGACAGGAAATGGACTCCTTGGTGCATTGATCCGAACCATAGACCAACTGTCATTAAACACACTAGAGGAGCATGGTAGAGACATCCACCACAACTTGCTTCACGCTGTGAGTTCCATCACACTCTTTTGCATAAATTACATTATATGTAATAGTAATACTAATTAAGTTGCCTTCCTTTTTTCGTCAATGAAGTGGGAATCATGGATGAAGAATTGGGAAGGAGGAGAAGATATGTATGAAGGGGAAGCCGAACTCCTTGTGAGTTGCATAAATTTATGTGCTAACCGTTGGGTATCACAACCACCAGTGTCCAATTGTGATCAATATAAGCGACTCTCGGACATCACCAATAGCGTCTGTCGCCAACTTCGCCGTCAATTCCAACACAATGACATGGTAAGGAAGCGAAACACGACAATGTTTTTTCCAGCAAGTCGGATGAATAGGATACAACAAAAATCGACGACCGACTATTCAGCAAATTTGATTGATTTGTTTTTTCTGCTGTGATCAGATTCGTGATGATAAAGATGGTTGCAATACAACAGTTCAGATCGAATCAGACATGCAAGAACTCGTGCAGTTAGTGCTGTGCTCCTCACCAAATGACATTGATCCTGAAACTAAACAAATTTTTCTTGCAGTAGCAAAGAGTTTCTGTAGGAAAGGTTAGCGCGTAAGAGTTTCTATTTGACCAACCAATAATAGCTATCCACGTGGCCCATTGGACACGTCATCGAAATAACTAAAAATGAGGACGGGAAGATTGCGAAAGTACTCGCGGAAAGACACAAGAAACTAAAGACACCCCAAGCAAGGGGTGCCCTATACACGAGAAATGCTACTAAGGAGAAGTTCACCCCTCGCGAGGACCTCCGAGAAGGACCGACGCGACAGGTATAGAGTGAACACTCACACACACGCGAACCAAGTTAATATATGGGGAAGTCGATACGAGCTCGAAAGAGGTCTTGGCGCGAGCTAAAGGGCTCGCGACCATACCCAACACAGGCGGGAATAGGGAGAAACAAGTGGCTTGGTGGCTTTAAGGGATTAAGGGTCGCGACAAGGGAAAACGATGCACTGGCATGGTTTAATGGAAGCTTCCTAGTTTTCACCCACGTCGCCCGAATATACGGAGAGAGCACGTGTCATCATGTTATTGGGGAAATGTTTTGATTGGGTGTAGATCCCTATAAATATGAGACATTCATTCATAAATCCCGGATGAGAGATTGAGAGATTCATTTTCGTCTAAGGAACACGGAAATCTTAGAAAGACATTGGATGACTGATTTATGTTCTTGCTAATGTGATCTTTCTTCTAAGACTGTGATTCTAGGACAATGATGATCCAAATGGGAATGATCAACGTTGTTTGCGCCTTCTCTTTCTCGTATATTTGGCTTAATCCTTTACCCCTTTACACACTCTCTTATTCCTGATTCAATTGTTAGCTATTGTTTGCCTCTCCAAGTTAACGTATTAACTCAAACAACGAACCGAACCTACAGTTTCTATTACCATGCCCATTGTACCCTTGGAAATATCCATTTTCATATTGCTAAAGTACTCTTTGATAGAGTAATTTAGCTTAATTAGTTCTTGGATGTGAAATCAGGTATACATGTTAATATACTTGTTTATACCCCCACAATGGCACCCAAGTTGGGATTAATGCCCTCAGAATCAATTTATTTGTTAGTTTTGGTTAATAGTTAGAGCTTCATTTTATTGTTAATAAAATGTTTTATTTCATACGTTGGATATAATTCATGAGATGAATATAAAAATCCTACGTACATTACATTGGATATGATTTATGTATGTGAATGTGATTTCCATTCTAAGAAAATTGTTTCGTCTTTTTTTTTTTATCAGCAAAAGTAACATTTTATTAAGGAAAATACCAAGTCCAACATAGAGTTGGACCAATACAACCCAAAGGGACAAAGCCTGCACCTCATAGGGCCAAAACCCAGTACATCCAAAGTCCCAAAAGACCAAATAAACAGTGAAAGCACACACCCAAAAGGGTCCAAAAGCCCAGATAAAACATATACAGATCAACCCAAAGAAAACCCTAAACCTATTGAGAGTCCTCTAAGCCTCCTCCACACCACAGCCGCCTACCGCCACCACCGAACAGAGATCTGACAGCACCACCGCAAACCAAAAAACAAGGGCAAGGAAGATCAAAGAATAATTAAGTAGTATATTATGAAGCATTTTCTTTAACTTGAGACGGTCTAATTGTACCAAGAAATCTTTTGCGACAATTGCATGCATGCATGTCAACTTTTTCATAAAAGTGTTATTTTTCACAAAAGTGTTAGGTAGGAGTAATATTTTTAGCGCCGAGTGTCAAAGATAATATTCTTTAAATCTTAAACCCAAACTTATCTCATGCTTCCGTCGTGGAGAATGGAGGAGAAAAATGACGGGAGCGGAGACTGTGTTGTGCATGCACCCTGCACAGCACGCGTGCAGTGTACCCGCTCTGGGATCCATCCCGAGTCTTGTTATTTGATCTGAATCGTTCATTTTGTTTGACTTGTCGAGTATGTAGTCCAAATAAAAATTAACGTTGATCGGATATTGGCAACTATTTGATTGGTGATCATTTAGCTTACAATTTGTAGGAAAAAAATCACCTACAACAGTTTCTTTGATTGTTTTTTTTCCAAGAAAAATGCATTCTGAAAACATAGTTACCGACGTCCGATCAACCTAAATTTTTACATGGACTACATACTGGACGAGATGAACAAAATGAACGATTCGAATCAAACAACAGAACCCAGGGTAGTGCTGGCCCATAATGGCTGCATGTGCATAGCATAGTCCCCGTACCCGACCAGTCTGAAACCAAGTGGATTTATTTTTTGTCCCATATGGCCAGTGCAATACACAGACAAATTGGACCTAAGTAGTCAATTCTGGGGCACGGAAAATGACGTTTAGAAAATTTGCAACAAATACTAAAAAACAACAACCGTTTCGGTCCGTTTTCCTCCCTCCCCAGTCCCTCCCTCCCTCCCTCTGTCTCCTTATAAAATCCCCATTTCTCTTTCTCGTCTAATTACACCATATCTTTGTTAGTGAAACCAAAACCAAAAATACGTTTTAATTATGTATTCTCATGAGACCTTCACCCTCCTCCACCGGGGCCTCTCTCCGGCCGGTATCAACGGATCCGCTGCTTCATTTTCTCCGGCGAAACACCCCACAATATCACTCCCTTTCTTGAGTAAGCATAAGTAGTATCTGGAGTGCGTACATATGTGCATTTTTGGAATGATTTCTAAGCCATAGGGGCTCCATCCTTTGGGGCGGGTGGTCAAGTGAACACCCTAAAATATTTTGTTTTGAATTATATTAGTAGTAATTTAATTTGTTTTAGGTTTTATTTGAGCACTCAGCCCTATGTTTTGAACACCCATCAAGTCTCGTATGGAATTCATTATTTAACACCTAATACATTAAATCAAACAAAAATTAATTAGAAATAGAGAGAAAAGAATGATCTATTGGTACAAGTATCGTGTGTTCTTTCTTCTCTCTGGACGGAAGTGGACTCGACATTTTCAAAAAGAAGAAAATATATGGGAAAAGCTCTGTGCCAACCTATTCGTTGCAACTTTCCCTTTCTGTATATTAGTAGATTTATGTGTCTGTTTAATCTTGTTTGACTCAAAATGTTAATCGCAGTATTTGTATCACTATATGGATTTTTCTGTATATATCACTGGTTGGTAGAGATGGTAGAGGTCATTCCAAAAAAAGTAAAGATAGTAGAGTTAAGGTAATTTTTAAACACCCTTGTTAAAAATTCATAGAGTCGCCACTATAATAGGTAATATGTAAGCAACCAAATTACAAAAATAAATAAGCTAAGATGGAAAAAAATGGTGATCAACGGGCCGGATTATTTTCACACTATCTTCACGTTAAAACAACGATTTCACATATAAGATAATCCGGACCGTTGAATGTCGAACGAACAGTCATGATGGCTCACTACAGGCCACCCGGTTCCCTTTTTTCTCGCTGCGTGCATGTAATCAAAGTTGTGCTTTGTAAGTTAAAATTGCTTGAATTTGACTAAACTAATAATTAAATTTCACCACATATCTGTTTTTAGTTCACTAAATTTCATATTTTAAGCAGGTGTTTGGTCCATCGGGACTAAAGAAGAGCAGGGTAATCTCGGTGTTCGTCTCAGATGCAAAACTAGTACAAAAGGTACATAAACACACGCTATGTGCATATGTGACAATATAGTAATACATCCATATGTGTATACAGTATATATCTACCTGAACACACGATTACTTTCATGTGCAGACTACAAAGATGTGTCTCCAAATGATCTGCCAATTATTAAGCAGTACAGTGGCATTGTGGAGAATACTGCATACCAAACACAACTCGAAGCAGCTCTAGATGAGGTGTTTTAAACAATCCCATTTCTCTTTTCCGATTATCTCGAGAGTTTCTGATTCTGTGAACATTAAGCACGAACTTGATTTTTTTCATTATTATGATAAAAAGGATTGGGAACGGAAGAAGATCGAGCAACACGTTGATGCAATACGATCGATGTTGGGTTCGATGGGAGATGGAGAGATAAACATATCGGCTTACGACACGGCATGGGTAGCTCTACTGGAAGATATGGAGGCAAGTGGTACGCCTCAATTTCCTTCTAGCCTTGAATGGATTGCAAATAACCAGCACCAAGATGGTTCATGGGGTGATAGTTCCATTTTTGAAGCTCACGATCGGATTATCAACACATTAGGTTGCGTTATTGCATTGAGATCATGGAATATTCATCCGGATAAAATTGAAAAAGGTACGAGTGATACACATATTTTTATGCATGCATGCTAATCATGTCGTACCGTGGTTAAGTCCAATGTCAATCCGCAGGGATAGATTGGCTAAATTACGTTAGTTTCGATTAACTTTTAATTTAATTCAGGAAAAAGATTGGTTTGATTGATTTTTAGAATTATTAAACTAAAACGAGTAATTACAATGATTTAAACTGATGGAGAAGGAATCTAGGGTTTAAAATCCACTCCAGCCTCGTAACCATGACTTGCATTGATTAGGTTGATGCTCAAATTATCGCAAGGGATTATCGCTAGGGCTTGCAATCCCCATCGATAATCGTCAAGAAAATATGTGATTGTTAAAAGACATACACTATCTCATTGATGTAGCGCAGCCTATGGAACAGAATCAATCGTGCAAGAGAAACACGAACAAGATCGACCCGGAGGTACTCCCTCCTTAAACGACCAATTAGAGAAAAACTCTCAATTTTCATTAATCAATAAACAACCGAATTCTACCATTAGGCTTACAATGATACTTATAGGGCCAAAGTAATCCTAATCTAACTAGGAATGAAATAACAAATCCTAATCCAACTAGGAATCAAATAACATACCCTAATCCAACTAAGAATAAAAAATACTCTAGAACACTTATTTCTAAAATTGCAAACTTCCTAATAAAATTAATACTCTAAAAATAAGGAAAACTTAAGACACTATTTGTAAGTAATATAAATTTTCAATCTGCATCATTCTCTCCGGCTTGAAGAAACTCGTCCTCGAGTTTATACAGTAAAAGTCTTCGAGTCTTGTCCGCATTGATCTTGTACTTCAAGTTGATTTTTCCGAACCCAAATTTCACAAAGGAATCTTGAAATTCTGAAGGAATAATTTTCATTAAAAAAGCAAATTCACCTTCCTTCTCGATCGAAACATATGGACTTTTAGTGTCTTCAACAAATTCCCAAAACGGATCAACATATTCGTTAGTACTCTTTTCAACACTCTTGTCAACTTCACCGTCTTCAAGCTTTTCATAAGAATCAAATTTAATTGATTCTTCTACATCTGTTTCCAACAACGCCAACATAGAAACCAACTTTTTTTTATTTTCTGTAATTTTCTCCACCGGTTCTTCGTCAAAAACTGGTGGTTTACTCCAATCCACTACTGAATCTGGTATAATATTTGAAGTGAAAGGCCACTCAATAGTAGCCTCTCTTGTCCTCCCCCTTGGCTGATAGTTACCCGCCAAAGGTTTGGTGATAGAAACGTCATCTGACACCTCCTCCTCTTTCGGAAACCGAGGTATAACAAGACGACGGCGAGTTGGGTCAGCGATCTCTAAAGCATCCATGCGTTGGACAATATTTCCAAACATGGCTTTGAGTTCAGCAAAACCCTCCTCCATCCGAGCATCCCGAGCAGCATCATCTCGTTCATAGATTTCGTCCATACCAGCGGTTCGACCACCCCCTCTTGCACGTCCTACACCGCGTCTCGCCGCCATGACAGGATTGCAACGTGTGCTCTGATACCAACTGATGTAGCGCAGCCTATGGAACAGAATCAATCGTGCAAGAGAAACACGAACAAGATCGACCCGGAGGTACTCCCTCCTTAAACGACCAATTAGAGAAAAACTCTCAATTTTCATTAATCAATAAACAACCGAATTCTACCATTAGGCTTACAATGATACTTATAGGGCCAAAGTAATCCTAATCTAACTAGGAATGAAATAACAAATCCTAATCCAACTAGGAATCAAATAACATACCCTAATCCAACTAAGAATAAAAAATACTCTAGAACACTTATTTCTAAAATTGCAAACTTCCTAATAAAATTAATACTCTAAAAATAAGGAAAACTTAAGACACTATTTGTAAGTAATATAAATTTTCAATCTGCATCACTCATGCATAGCATGGACCGTCTCACAGTGCGACACGATCAATCTTACAAGCATAATCTATCTAAGAACTCCAAACACAACCTTGAAAACAATTATATGAACGGATATTTGAAAACTAGCATACAAATACACAACAGGTTGAAAGAATAAAAATACGATTTCATTGATCTTATGAAACCAAGTTCTGAACATATAATTCTGATTCGATTAATACCCTAACCTACGCAAAATAGAATGATTAGAGTCATCCTCCCCCTACATAGGGGTTTAGCTGGCCATGGAGAGAATTGAAATGCTTGAAATCAAAGAACTTGCGAAGAACATGAAGAACAATCAGTTTCTCTCTCTAAAGCTATTTCTTAAAATAATTTAGAACCCTCAACTAATGTTTTGAAGTTCTATTTATACTACGAGACCTAAAAATTACACAAAACGCGTCCAAAACGTTGATTTCCGTGCCTGTTTGTTCAGACCAGAGAAGCTGGGAGCTGTACGAGCCTGTTGGAATGCTTCGTCCGGACCAAGAATTTCACCTGTCCGGACAAGGGGTGCTGCAAACTAGGTTTTGCTGTGTTGAGTGCTAGTCTAGACCAAAAATGTGTTGGTCTGAACCAGAGATGCTGTAACTTGGGTTTCCGCTCCACTTTTACACCTTTTCTCATCTTCGGCGCTTCTAAATCACTCCAAAGCATGTTTTCCAAGTTCTTGAGCTTCTAAGGCCTGAAACACCATAAACCAACTAACGTAGTCAACTAACTACGTAAACGAACTAATGAGTAAGCCTCATCATTCCGCCCGTTGGCCTGGGGCCCGCCCGAAGCCCGCCGGGCTTTGCCCAAGCCCGACCTTTCCGTGGGCCGGGTTTGGGCCTAAAAATTTTGTCTCCAACCCGCCCGCCCGTTGGCCCGGCCCAACAGCCCAAGATATTAGCCCATCCATAGCCCGTTACACTGGTACACGCCCACTACCTCAGGCACTTCGAGGTTCCCAAGTCAGACGTGTATTTCTTGTAGCACTCCACTACCCATTGTTTTTCCAGTCAACAAGGCATATATGCCCATACTTTTGTCAACCATTTTTCTTTCTTTATTCCCTTTCCCCTTTTATTTATTTTCTTTATCCTTTTCGTCAGCAGGTTTCCGTTGGAATTGGGTAGCCAGCCTTGTGGCTCCTGGATTACACATACATACCCATTTTAGCCTTTTCTTCGAGCGCAAACAGATTGAGAAAATTTTTGCTCCAAAAAGTTGAGCTGTAAGTTTGTAACAAAAAAAAAAAAAAAAGCATTCGGCCCGCCCAAATAGCCCAGCCCGCCTGCACGCCAGACTAACATAAGCCCGTGGGCTGGGCCTGGGCTTCAAGTTTTGACAGATAGCCCGGCCCGCCCGGCCCGATAAAAAGAAAAAGCCCGCCAAACCCAACCCGTGGGCGGGCTTGGGAGTTCGGGGGCTGGCCCGGCCCGGCCCGGCCCGATGATGACCCTTACTAATAAGGCATGAATTGAAAGGATTAATGGGTGCTTTTCAGCATCTATCATATGCAAACATGCCAACTTTTCCCTGTTGGTTTTGGTTGTTTTAGTATTTTTTTTTTCTTTTGGACTCGTTTTTCTTTGCATCCGAGTTAATAAAAAGTTTTTTGCCGATCAAAAACTATATAGGATTAAAGTTCATCAAAGAAAACCTAAACAAGCTTGAAGATGAAGATGCCGAGCACATGCCAATTGGGTTTGAAATAGCCTTCCCTGCACTCATTGAAAAAGCCAGAAAGTTAGATATTCAAGTTCTAGATTCTCCTGTCTTGCAAGAGATCTATGCAAGAAGAAATCTAAAGCTTACAAGGTATGTAGTTATGGGATAATCTAACAAATCTAAAGCTTATAGTAAATAATTTTTCAGAGTTAAGATAATTTTTGAACACTTTATTAAAAATTTCTGGAACCGCCACTGATAATGATTTAAATACGTATATGTAATAATGATGTGTGTGCATGCCATAGGATACCAAGGGACATAATGCACAAAGTGCCCACAACACTACTCCATAGCTTGGAAGGAATGGATGGGCAAGGCCTGCAATGGGAAAAGCTACTTAAACTCCAATGCCAAGATGGGTCTTTCTTGTTTTCTCCATCCTCCACTGCCTTTGCACTCATGGAAACTAAAGATGTTAATTGCTTAAGATATCTAACCAGAATTGTTGAAACTTTCAATGGAGGAGGTAAAGTACTAAAGTGCTATCATCTTAAAGTGCATGCTTGATTCAATGTTTTGAATTATCTAAAAAATTTATTATTATTCAGTTCCCAATGTTTACCCAGTCGACTTATTTGAGCACATGTGGGCTGTTGATCGACTTGAACGACTCGGAATTTCTCGATATTTCAAATCTGAAATTAAAGAATGTGTCGACTATGTACACAGGTATGAAAAAATGGTACATAACTAATCGAGGAACTATATATATCGTAGTTTTGAATGTTTGTTATGCCATGTAACGAAAACTAAACTTGATTCTATTTTTCTTGTAAAATTAATGATTCAAAATTCAGATATTGGAATGAAGAAGGAATTTGTTGGGCAAGAAATTCAGTGGTTCATGATATAGACGACACTTCCATGGGGTTTAGGCTTTTGAGACTACACGGTTACCCAGTTTCTGCTGGTAAGTTGTCTTCTCAACTTAATTTTTGTTCCTTCTTTTGTTAGCGAGAGGATATAAGTTTCCCAATCGTGCATTGGTAGTTGTTACTAGGCTTAAATATTGTTTCGCTTGAATTCTCATAATTGGACTTATTTTTCTGTTACATACACAGATGTGTTTGGATATTTTAAGAAGGGAGATGAGTTTTTCTGCTTTGCCGGGCAATCGACGCAAGCTGTAACTGGAATGTATAATCTGTACAGAGCTTCTAACATTTCATTTCCGGGAGAAAAGATTCTTGAGGATGCCAATGAATACTCAACAAAATTCTTGAGAGAGAAACAAGCCTGTAATGAGTTGTTGGATAAATGGATAGTAACCAAAGACTTACCTGGCGAGGTACAGAATATTGATATTTCACTCAAATATTTACTCAAGAACAAAAAGTTCTTCAATTGCCATATGTTCAATCTTTAACTACTTTGTTGTGAAATTCTGATCTTAAATTTAAGGGGGATCCACCCAGACGGCTCGATTGGATGCGAGATAATAATTTATAGTTACCTAATTTGTTAATCTTTCTTCTAAAAAATAAAAGAAATTAATTTTAGCACTTCTCAAATTGATCTTGGCACTCTCTTTAATTTGGGGGGTGCCCAAATCATTTCCCAAAACAAATGACAATAATGATTCTGAAAATAAGAATTGTGCACTCTTTACAGCAAGTATGATTAATTAAATCATGTAATGCTCAAGCTCCTCTCCATACACTTATGACTTATCTAACGTACCCATCCAAACTCCCCTTGGTGGGTCCCATCCCTGATTCCGCAGATATTATCCAAACTTCTTGTTCTCGAATGGATTTTATCAAAATTTGATAAAATCAAGCTCTTGATTTTATCGACTGGTGAAGAGATTTGATAAAATCTTAGATTTTTGTTAGATTTTTTAATGCAAAAATCTAAGATTTTATCAAATCTTTTGTATTAGAAAATGTCTGCGAAAAATAAACTTGATTGACAGTATATATGCAACTTTGTTCACAGTCACTGTAGTTAATTTCAAACTTAAATCCGTTCATTTAATAAAACAACAAATTAAATAGTGTTCCCGATACATGTCCGATCAAGCTGATTTTTTACAGAAATGTTTTCAATACGAAATACATATATATAACCAATAGAGCTATTAACAACAGGTGGGATATGCGCTTGACGTACCATGGTATGCCAACTTGCCTCGTTTGGAGGCCAGGTTCTACTTGGAACATTATGGGGGTGAAGATGACGTTTGGATTGGAAAGACCTTGTACAGGTACTTATTGCTTTCTCTTTCAATTCCTTCTTTCAGTATGAAGTCCACTCCATTTTTTTTTTTATTATTATTATAACCGGATCTCTGGGACAGCCTGTGTGCATCTCAACTAATTTCGAGACTTTAGAGATAATTAACGATCGGACATAGAGTGGCCCCGAGAGTTTGCTGGCAAGAAAACTCCACTCCACTGGTATCCGAATCACCCCACACATTCAAATGAGCTGTGTATCTAATAATGTCCACTTGCTTTTATCTCAGGATGCCATATGTTAACAACAACACATATCTTGAGCTTGCAAAATTGGACTATAATAAGTGCCAAGCATTACATCAGCAGGAATGGCACAGCATGCAAAAGTACGTCACTACAACTTAAAATATTTAATTCCTAATTTAGTCCGAACAATTGCATCATTTACAAGAGTACCCCCTGTGCAGATGGTGTGAAGATTGCAAGTTTTGGATCAGCCAGACAAGCCTACTTTTGGCATATTACTTGGCCGCAGCAACTATCTTTGAACCAGAAAGGTCAAACGAACGGCTGGCATGGGCTAAAACCGCAACCTTGGTAGAGATGATTGCGGCTTATTTCGAAAAGGAGGGAAATTCTAGCGATCAAAGGAGAGCCTTTGTTCGTGAATTCAGAAATAGCGGTGGTCAACTGAACTACGAAAATTATGGAAGGCAAGTTAACATAAATCGTTACACACCTATCACATTTATAGAACATGTATTCGGAGTTACCAGTAGGTAATACATAATGCTCATGAAGCACCAAGTAATCTCCCTTATCAGAGACGTTGAAAAATGACTAATGTTTTGTCTTCTGTAACTTGTCAGATACAATAAAACAACAGGAAATGGACTCCTTGGTACATTGATCCGAACCATAGACCAATTGTCGTTGAACACACTAGAGGAGCACGGTAGAGACATCCACCACAACTTACTTCACGCTGTGAGTTCTATCACACTCTTTTGCATAAATTACGTTATTGATCTCGATAATTTTAACATTCACTTTGGTCCCCACAATTTTGTACTAATGTGTATAATTTCTCACTTTTCATATGTCCTAATACTAATTTAGTTGCCTTCACTTTTTCGTCAATGAAGTGGGAATCATGGATGAAGAATTGGGAAGGAGGAGGAGATATGTACGAAGGGGAAGCCGAACTCCTTGTGAGTTGCATAAATTTGTGCGCTAACCGTTGGGTAACTGGGGAGGTATCACTACCACCAATGTCCAATTCTCAATACAAGCGACTCTTGGACATTACCAATCGCGTCTGTCACCAACTTCGTCGTCAATTCCAACACAATCATATGATAAGAAATTTAAGAAAGCGAAACACGACAACGTTATTTCCGGCAAGTTGGATGAATATTATTTTCATATTAATTTGTTTAGGACATAAGTATTCATCGTCTAATGCATTATCAATTAGCTCTTCCACAAAAGGATTTGCTTGGTTTTGTCTAAAGAAAACAACAGATAAATATAAAACTTCAGCATTGTCTATGAGTCGTATGAGTTAGAATTGTCAATCTCGTACCGGCCAACTTGGCATTTTTACTTCAAATAAAGTAAATTTCCAACTTTTGGCCTTGGGCAAGTTGATTTTGTAATTTAGGACAAATAGAATACAACAAAAATCAACGAATGACTATTCACCAAATTGGATTGTTTTGTTTTTCTGATGTGATCAGATTCATGATGATAAGGACAGTTGCCATACGACAAATCAGATCGAATCAGATATGCAAGAACTCGTGCAGTTAGTGCTCTGCTCTTCACCAAAAGACATCGATCCTGAAACTAAACAAATTTTTCTTGCAGTAGCAAAGAGTTTCTATTACAGTGCCCATTGTACCCTTGGCACTATCCATTTTCATATTGCTAAAGTACTCTTTGAAAGAGTAATTTAGCTTAGTTCTTGAATGTTCATATACTGGTTTATACCCCACAATGGCACCCAAGTAGATAGGCCCATAATAAGTGGGTGGTTATGCCTTAATTCATGGGAAGGTGACTGTTATTGATTGCCCTTTAAAACTTCGAACAACGTTATGGGTACACCACTTGTGCACCCCAAATGCACACCACCCTGATCTGGCAAATGAGGAGAAGCCCACTTTTTGGGTGAAACTTCTGGAACGAAATGTCATTTTTGCTTGAATCCTATATTCTTTGTTCCGTACATAATTGAAGTACCACAGTTGTCAACATTCTAAGAAAATTGTTTCGTCGTATTAACGTACGGATGAAAACATTTTCTTTTACTTTCCCTTGTTTTCCTTTTTTTAGAAAAACTAGCGATGAGCTCTTCTCTGCATGCTTCAACTTGTTGACAAGATTCACTAGATGGATATTTATAATCCAATCACATTGCTCCACACCAAGAAAATCTATAAAAGCAACATCAGTACCCTTCATAATACAATCATGGTGTAAATCCATTCTCTGGTTGTGTGCGTCGAATGGATTGTTGATCGGTTCTCCTGAAGTCAATTCTTTCAAAACCGACATACCTTCGCTTGTGTTGCTAACTCGCTTGTCCTCCTCAACACTATTGTTGGTATAGACCTCCTCTAATAGAAAATAATTTTGGACCTCGACAACTTGATCACCATTACTGATATTAATTTTTGGCTTATCACCATCACCCATTTCAATTTTCTTATTATCAACTTCGATTATGACCTCTTTGACAACTTCTCCAACGACATCGTTGGCAAGAGTAGTTGTCTTTTGTTGCTTTGATCCGTATTTTTCCTTCAATAATTGCTCATAATTCCATGGCAAAAATCTCTCCATCAAGCGTTTTTTAATTCTCGACCATGCACGAATATGACGCTTATTCTGTTGATCTCTTAAAGATTGCAAGTCTAGCCACCAATCGAGTGCTAGACATGTAAGGTTTAACAACACATACCACCACTTTAAGATTTTGTAAAGACAGTTTGAACTGTTTCATGTTTATGAACCTTTCATCGAATTGACTCGCGACGTTTTGTCGCGAAAAATTATTGTTCGTTGAATCACCATCATAGTCATGAACAGTTCATTACCTTGCGAACAACTTTGATACTACTGGAATAAAATCTTATCATAATCTGAAGGAAGAAAATGAGCCCTCACCAACTACTTCATCCAATACCAAGAACGGATTTTTGATTTGCCCTGGCGTGTGCGAGTCATCTGCAACTGCTCCCACCATGCAGAAGCGCCGCCTTTAAGCTTGAATGCAATCAGTTTAACCTTCTTGACCTCCTCGATATCCATATAATCGAAGAAGCACTCAACTTCATGTATCAAATCCAGAAAATCTTCGATGTGTAACTAACCGTTAAAAGAAGGGAGGTCCATCTTCATACGGTAGTTGTTATTATTCTGGACAAGTTCTCTAGGTCCTTCATAAATTGCTAGATCCTCAAGGTCATCATCTGTCGAATTTATAATACCCGTCATGGATAAATAGCGTTTAAATTGCATGTTTTAAGTTGATTTTTTGATATGGGTTAAAACTGTTAGAACTATTAGTTGGAGGGTTAAATTGTAGTTTAGTGGGGTTAAAGAAAATATCTATGCTACTTCCTTTTCCTGGTTCCTATCTTCACCGACATACAGAGAGAGAGAGAGAGAGAGAGAGAGAGAGAGAGAAGAAGAAGAAGAAGAAGAAGAAGAAGAAGAAGAAGAAGAAGAAGAAGAAGAAGAAGAAGAAGCAGAAGAAGGGGAAACAAGGGGAGAAGGCTAGGTTTTATGCTATTTGTTGGAAGTTGAATCTTAATTTAGGTAATCCATACTTCTTTGTGTTTAAATTCCTTAATTTGTTGTTGATTTCATGTCATAGATGGATTAATTTCAGCTGGTTCATGGTGTTGGGTTTGGTTCTTGGAGTTATAGAACTCATGATTTCGTGGGTTTGGCTATAACTCATTGTTGGAGTTCATGAATTTGGATTCTGACCTGTTTTCAAGAAATTATTTTGGGTACTTAGAAAGTTCTTAAATATTTGATATTTTTACAGAGGATTTTTCCTTGTGTCTATTATGTTGTGTTAAATTTTCAGAGTTTAATTCGAAACACAAAAAATATGAAAAATGTTCTACCGAGCTGCTGTCGGGTTCGCGTCTGTGCAGACAGAACTGACACTCTTTGGGAAAATGGGCATAACTCATAGCTCGGGTATCCGTTTAGCGAACCGCTTTTTGATTTGGAAACTAGACTTGCATACCTTCGAGAATATGTATAGATTTTGCCTTGGTTCCTGCCAGGTTATAGCAGTTTTTTATTCAAAGTTAATGGTTTTGCTGAAACTGCAAATTCATATTACTTTTTGCGTAGTTTCGAACAAGCATATCTTGGTCATCCAGACTCCGAATAGGGAAAGTTATATGTCGAAAATTATGTACTGAAAGTCTACTTTCTAATGGTGGTGGTCTCATGACCTTATTCTGAACCCATAGAAAACGATAGCCCAGATACGATGGGCTGGTTGTCATATTTCGTACTGGTTTGGAGTGTTGTTGTGTCTTGACTTGTCTTCAATTGTGATACCTTATAAGTTGTTTATGTTACATCATTATCTTTTTTATTATATGTGAGACATCTGTGGAAGCTCATAGACTGATATTAGTTGATTTGTGGCTAGGTAAAGAGCCGGTTATTCGGGAGGTGTCAAAATCATAGTTTGGCATACTTCGGTCGATTCTCAGGTGAGTGTGTTTGATATGGTTATCTTCAATGAGATATGGTTGTAGTGGTGTTGGTGTATCATGCTAATTGAAGATTTAGCTTTTGATATGCATTTGTGTGTGAAAGATGGTATCTGTGAAGGGGCTGTGGATTGGGTTACACCGCGAGTACGTTGTGCCGCCTAATTACCGGTGACAACGAGTGGGGTGTACTCCCACAGTGACCTAGGATACATAGGATGTGGCAGACGTGTCACTGCATGTGTTGTGAATATATACTTGTTGTTGATCGATTGGGTACCTCAGCTATGTTGTATTGAATTTATTCTATATCTCACACACTCTGGTTTTCTTTGATTGCCAGATAGCTAATGGTTTGAGTGGGTCCACTACTGCTGGTCATTTTGGAGTTTCTTTTTGGGCTGGTCTCGAGTGGCGTAGCTAGCCAAGTTGGTTTGCTCATGGTTGGGCTAGTAGTGGTCTGTTTTGAGTTGTGTTAATGGAATTTTGAGAACTTGCACTACATGTTATGTAATTAAGTCGTCGGTTGTTGATATTTGAGTTTGTGGTTTGACTTATACACTTGTATATATAGGTCAGAAGACTTCCGCTGTGTTTTATTCTGAGGCATTTGAGTAGGTGATGTTTGCTTTTGTGTTAGAATGTCACGTGGCCGCACCGATCCGGGCCCACAGTGGGTGCCGTTTGCGGGGCGGGGCGTGACAGAATCTCCACCATGAACTGGATTATTATAAGCACACCTAAGCTGTAGGCGTCCAAGATGGTTGCCCACTCTTGGTTCATGTGCCTGCTGATCACGCGCTTGTTGATCACTAACCTGCTGATCTCGTACTTATTGATCATGAGGCGGATCGTTAGGATCAGGATCTGTTGGTAGCCTTGTATTGATTGTAATAGTCAACGCTTTCAACAAAGTGTGTATCTCTTCCAGTTGTTGTTGTTGTTGCCCATTGATCACACCTCATACCGCATCATTCCCATGATCTCCGGAGGGTTGTTCTTCGTCTTTGGCCATTGAAACAAGGTAGGAACTTGTTCTGATACCAATTTGACACAGCGTTGTAGCGGAAGAAGACTAGATATCGTTCTAATAGATGAATGGGTGACTAGATATCGTTCTAGTAGATGAATTGGTTAAATCTCGTTCTAATAGACGGGCTCTTGAATCCACAAGAAAAAGATAAACATCTTGTGAACAAGGAAAATAGAGAGAACTCTAGAAATATTATTGATATTTGATTGAATATATCATTATGAAAGGTTACATCCCTATTTATAATAAGCAAACCCTAATTCGACTAGGACTCAAACTAATTAAAGAAGAAGCAAATCCTAAATCGACTAGGACTCAAACTAATTAAAGAAGAAACAAATCATAATTCAACTAGACCAACAATCCTAATAAAATTAGAAATCAAAATCAAACCGAATACAGAAATATAATAATTCTAACCTAATGTAAATATTTCTAGTCAGAATCTTATTCTAGAGCAATACAAAATAAAAAATAAAAAAGCTTCCATATCTTGTCCTACATCAACTGGCGAGGTGGCGGTAGCCAAAACGTGGGGAGGCACTGGTGAGGCGGCATCCTGAGCGGGGAGAGGCACTTGCGGGGCGACAGCCGGAATGAGGGGAGGCACTGGCGGGGCGGCGGCAGCCGGAGAGCCTCTGGCGAAGGCTGCACCAATGGTCGCGAAGATAGCGGCGAGAATAGTTTGTGGATTCAATGACAACCCAGGGCACCATAAGTGTCTCATGACAAAGAAAGCCACCAAGCAAACGACGACTACAACGAAGCTCCCCTTGGCTGTGATGGATTCGAAAAAGGCTTTGTAGGATGGGGGAATTGGAATTGGGGGTGGGGATGGGTGGTGGCGGTGGGAGGCGGCGGTGCGGGATGGTGGGTGGTGGCGGACGGAGGCAATCGTGAGGAGAAGGAGGATGAAAAACAGTAGAGATTTCGCTGTGATCGACATGATTTGGGGATGAAATCGTTCTCAGAAATGTCTTCACACAGAGTGCTCTGAGAATGTCTTCCTGTGAAAAAGAAGGTCAGTTATGGGGGGTGTTCCCCTTTCATACTTAGACATTTTTTCTGACATTAATTTTATTGTCAACATAAAAAAGCAAGAGAAACTTAAAAGGATGTAAAGAAGAAACGCAGGGGAGTTCAAGTCCAAAATGAAGGAGTCAGTGTAGAGGTGTCAAACGGGCACGGCACAACACAGCACATTGAAATATGGCACGGCATGAGCATGGTTTTAGATGGGCACGACACGGAACTGGGTCGGGTAAGGCACGGTCTAGACGGGCACGGGGACGGCCCAAGGCACGACACAACAAATACTAATTTTTAATGTACCAAAAAAAATTAATTTTTTAATGATGAATTTTCTAATTAATGCTATACACTTTTTAATTAGTCAATGCAAATATTAATACGCCGAAACTCGGCTAGATTATATATAAAAAAATCGAATTATATGTTTTATACTTTTTAATAAGTCAATATAGCTATAATTATTAGATATACCAATTTTTTTTCGACGAAACTTGGCTATATTATACAAAAGATTTTGACAAAACTCGGAGATGTGTCAGCACGGGCACAACACGATTAAGTAAAAGGGCCGGCACAGCAAGACACGATTAAGAAACGGCATAGCATGGCACGGTTTAGTAAACAGGCCGGCACGGCACAAAGCACGGTGGGCACAAAAAAATTAAATGGGTCATGAAGACACGGCACGGCACAGCCTGTTTGACACCTCTAAGTCAATGTATATATGCAATGAGAGTAATTGTGTCATTTAAAAAAGGAGAGGTCAAAATTGTCTTTGTAGCTTCAATCATGTGGAACATTGGTGAATCCTACACACCCAGGGGTTGCCCCAATGGTGCGGGCAGATGTCAGACTTTGGGGGAACTCATCAAGGTCTAGGGTTCGATTTCCAGTTGAGTCGGTACCTAAACGTAAGTGGTGCGCTGTGGTGGTGTGGCTCCGCTAATTTCTCCGGAGGTTTGGGTTGTGCAATCGGGTACGAAAGACCTAACTGTAGAGCGGTTGCTCCGTCATAAAAAAAAAATGGTGAATCCGGAGAAATTGAGGGATTCATCATCCCCTTGGAGTAGCAATTCTTTTTTTTTTTTTTTGAACGGCAAAAAGGAATTTTATTAACTCGAAATATACAAAATACAAGGAGATAAAAGGACATTAACTCCTCAACATCCAAGTAAAAAAGGTATATCTCAAACAAAGATGGGACACAACCCTAAACAAAAAATGAGAAGAGCAAAAAACCAATACATCAAAAGCAAAACAAACATGACTTTTACAATCCCGCCACTCTCACAATCCATTACATCAAAAGCATAACACCCTGCCCATTCTGCAAAACTTCTAAAGAACTATGCAAATAATCGAAAATCACGGACAGAGGGGAGGTGCTGCACAGCGTGTTGTGCGGCGTCCGGCACGGCCGCGCCATTGTCGGTTCGATGATCGGAGACGTCCATCGCGTAGAACACGTCGAGTACTACATGTGTACCAAAATCATTTCGATCGGATATTGTTAAGTGCGCCATCGGAATGCAAATATCTTGAAAAAAATGATTCAATAGGTTTTGCGAAATGGGTAAGACCAAATCAGCCCAAGAACTATACCCACAAACCGCAGTACCCGAATTCACTTCAGCAAGCTAGCTATAAATGGACTGTTAGAAAAGTGAATTGACGAGAAGCTTTCTTTCGCTGATGTAAATAAAACATAACCCTAGCATGCCTTTATATATAGGTTACAAAATTTTGTGACTAAAACCTACTTAAATTTATCGAGTCAGGAGTAGACACCATCATCATCATCTGCAGACAAATCTAGATCCCGTTTCATCATCAGCTTAGCGAAAGTGGAATAGTACCTATGACTGGCTTTCTGGGATATAAGATGAAACCGGCTTTATTGACAGGTTGGCTGTGGTAACTTTCGCTCAACCGGATTCACCCTTTCAAATGCTTTGTACTTTCTACCAAATTTTCCATGAAACAGAATTGATTTTCACCACTAGTACGACCGATTATTTTTTTATTTACCCCTATAAATGTATGCGACGGGAGATTATTATTATTATTATTATTATTATTATTATTATTATTATTATTATTATTATTATTATTATTTGAGTATCAATGTGACGGGAGATTAGATTCACATAAATTGGTGTATCTCTAACCTTACAAAATTACAAATTACATCAGCCATTCTCCTTCCAAACTGATACGATTTAAATTTAAAGTTCATATATTGATGAACCTAGTCAATGTCAACCAATAAATTTGACTTAATTAATCTATATTGTGTGTGTGATGCAACTTATTTCCTTTGTCCATTTTTAAGTGTGTAGCTTCGTAATTTTAATTTGTTGGCGAGACATCATCATTACAATATTCACATCAACTTTTTCCTAACTTTTACTTCCACTTTCTAAAATTATTCTCCACTTTTACCCAATAACTTTTTAAAATGACAAAATAGTAATTGTACAAACTTTTACCCATTACTTTTCAAAATTAACACATATTAAGAGACAACCCAAAATAACACACCCAGGGGTTGCCCCAGTGGTTAGGGCGAGTGCCTGACTTTAGGGGTAGTCCATTTGGTCAGGTGTTCGATTCCCCACAGGGTGAGTACCTGTGCTAAGCGGGGGGCCGTGACTGGTGTGGGTTGCGCCAGCTCCCTCCGAGGTTTGGGTCGTGCAGTGGGTCCAATTAGTGGCCTATTGTAGGGCTGTTCCTCGGTTATCAAAAAAAAAAAAACCCAAAATAGAAGACTACACTCTTATTTAGGGACGAAGGGAGTACATGATATTTTGAAGTTTTTTTTTTTTTTTTGAAACGGTAGGACTTTGGTTCAACCACTTTTAACCGTCCGATTGAGCTGATTTTTTGTGGGCCCCTTTGGAAAAATGTTTTCAGAACAATGAACGGTTCGGATGACTCGTGTAGGACCCAAAAGTGGGTCCCCGAGCGCGCTTTGTACATTTTCTGTACCTTTTCTTCGGTACCCCCAGGTTTATCCCTTTTCAATACATTCTCATCTACTTTTATACACTTTCCACACATTTCAATCCACCATAAGCATTTTCCATAATAATAATAAGTAAATAAAACAAGGGTTAACTAGAAGGAATTTTCTAAAGTGATTTTCTTCGTACAAAACTGCATGCTAGTCAATCACTTCGTCTCACTTTGAGCTCTTACTCCTCAAAAAAACAATACTGTACTTATTGTTTATGAGTGTTCGGAAAAATACGAAAAGTCACTTTATAATATCAGGTAGTATAGATTTTGGAGATAAATAAGTAACTTCAAAAAAGAGTACACTTCCAGTTAGGGAGCCCGGATTTTAAAAAAATTCGGACCTCCATTTTCCCGATCAAATTTCGACGATCCGAACCGTCCAATGTGTTTAAAAGGTGTTTTCAACGGTCCCCATGAGAAATCATCAAAAAAAAATACCGGGAAGGGCTTGATCCGAGTAGTTTTTCACAAAACTGTACATATACAGTTTTTATGAAAAACGGCTCGGATCAAGCCCTTCCCGGTATTTTTTTTTTATGATTTCTCACGGGAACCCTTGAAAACACCTTTTAAACACATTGGACGGTTCGGATCATCGAAATTCGATCGGGATCAATGAGGTGTGGATCTTTTTAAAATCCGGGAGAGTGGACTGGAAGTGTGGTGCTTCATAAAAAGCTGGCCAAGTTTTTACTAAAAGTACCGTCTTCCTACTGTGGTCAAAATATATACCAGTTGTTTTCGGTAGATGTCAAATTTGTTTGTGTATGTGAGGAAATTGACTTGTCGTAAAATTGCATGCAACCAAGTGTTTTAGTCCACTCAGAAGTTTTCTAGAAGCTAGAAGTGCTAAACACGAATTTCGAAATAGATCATTCTCCTCACATATATTCATCAATTATTTTTAGAACTTTTAGCACATTTAGCTCGTTTTGGGAAACTCGGAGGAAAACTCAGCCTAAACACCCTATTTATCTATTTATTGAGGCCTCTCTCATCTCAGCTAATAATCAAAAGACAGAAAGAAAATTCTTCCATAATTCCCTTTGATTTGTTTGTTCTCTCTCTCCTTTAGTCTGTTGATTTTGCTGCCACCTCTATTTTTTTCTCCAAAAGAACAAGTAATTATTCAAGCTAAATTTCCAATAGGGTGTTTTCGTTATTCTTCGTATTCTTAGCAAGTCATTTTCTTCGCATACATAAATTAATTCGACAATTTGAAATCTAAGAACACCAAAAATACCGTAGTGAAAACTCAGCCTCAGTAGTCTTGGGGCATCGCCACGTGGAGCCCTATTACTTTTATCCACCACACATTTTTATGAACTCCACAGAAATATATGGTGGATAAGGTGCTGGAGTACCGCCAAATAAGTGTTCCAAAAGAACGGGTCCACTTTTTCGAGTTCTACCTTTGCACTTGGCCAAACAATTAGAAAGTACCATTACCTTAGATTAGGAACCAATGGTTAGGTTTCCAATATTAACACTAAAAGTTTGAATTTTATTTTATTTTTTAACTATTTCATGTTAAAAATTCTTGTTTGGATCTCAAATGGTCTTTGTTTAAAACTAGAAAAAAATAGTACTACAATACGCCTAGTGGCGAACACAAAATTACGAATTTGACCTGACTTGCAGGGACCACTCTTCAGTAATTTTATAAAAAAAATTCAAAAGTGTACTATAAATAAAAAGAAAATTGGGCAGAGTACAGGGACCAAGTACCCTCCTAGCCCCCTCCCCTCTCCCCGGTCCGCCCCTGAATACACACCCCTACTTATAATAGAGAGAACTCTAGAAATATTATTGATATTTAATTGAATCATTATGAAAGGTTACATCCCTATTTATAATAAGCAAACCCTAATTCGACTAGGACTCAAACTAATTAAAGAAGAAACAAATCCTAAATCGACTAGGACTCAAACTAATTAAAGAAGAAACAAATCCTAATTCAACTAGACCAACAATCCTAATAAAATTAGAAATCAAAATCAAACCGAATACGGAACTATAATAATTCTAACCTAAACGTAAATATTTCTAGTCAAAATCTTATTCTAGAGCAATACAAATAAAAAATAAAAAAAACTTCCATATCTTGTCCTACATCAACTGGCGAGGCGGCAGCAGCCGAAGCGTGGGGAGGCACTGGTGAGGCGGCATCCTGAGCGGGGAGAGGCACTTGCGGGGCGACAGCCGGAATGAGGGGAGGCACTGGCGGGGAGGCGGCAGCCGGAGAGCCTCCGGCGAAAGCTGCACCAATGGTCGCGAAGATAGCGGCGAGAATAGTTTGTGGATTCAATGACAACCCAGGGCACCATAAGTGTCTCATGACAAAGAAAGCCACCAAGCAAACGACGACTACAACGAAGCTCCCCTCGGTTGTGATGGATTCGAAAAGGCTTTGTAGGATGGGGAATTGGAATTGGGGGGTGGGGGGTGGGGGTGGGGGGGGGGTGGGGGTGGGGTGGGGGGTGGGGGTGGGGGTGCGGGATGGTGGGTGGTGGGCGACGGAGGCAATCGTGAGGAGGAGGATGGAAAACAGTAGAGATTTCGCTGCGATCGACATGATTTGGGGACAAAATCGTTCTCAGAAATGTCTTCACACAGAGTGCTCTGAGAATGTCTTTCTGTGAAGAAGAAGGTCAGCTAATTTCTCCGGAGATTTGGGTTGTGCAATCGGGTACGAAAGACCTAACTGTAGAGTGGTTGCTCCGTCATCACAAAAAAAAATGGTGAATCCGGAGAAATGGAGGGATTCATCATCCCTTTGGAGTAGCAATCCTTTTTTTTTTTTGAACGGTAAAAAAGAATTTTATTAACTCGAAATATACAAAATACAACGAGATATAAGGACATTAGCTCCTAAACATCCAAGTAAAAAAGGTAGTATATCTCAAACAACGATGGGACACAACCCTAAACAAAAAATGAGAAGAGCAAAAAACCGATACATCAAAAGCAAAACAAACATGACTTTTACAATCCCGCCACTCTCACAATCCATTACATCAAAAGCATAACACCTTGCCCATTCTGCAAATCATCTAAAGAACTTAGCAAATAATCGAAAATCACGGACAGAGGGGGGGTGTTGCGCAGCCTTGTGCTGCGCGCAGTGTTGTGCAGCGTCCGGCACGGCCGCACCCTTGTCGGTTCGATGATCAGAGACGTTCATCGCGTAGAGCACGTCGAGTACTACATGTGTACCAAAAATTAACTCGATCGGATATTGTTAAGTGCGCCATCGGAATGCAAATAGTTTGAAAAAAATGGATTCAATAGGTTTTGCGAAATGGGTTAAGACCAAATCAGCCCAAGAACTATACCCACAAACCGAAGTACTCGAATTCACTTCAGCAGGCTAGCTAGAAATGGACTGTTAGAAAAGTGAATTGACGAGAAGCTTTCTTTCGCTGATGTAAATAAAACATAACCCTAGCATACCTTTATATAGGTTACAAAATTTTGTGACTAAGAAACCTACTTAAATTTATCGAGTCGGGAGTAGACATCATCATCATCATCTGCAGACAAAATTTTGTGACTAAGAAACCTACTTTCGCTCAACCGGGTTCACCCTTTCAAATGCTTTGTACTTTCTACCAAATTTTCCATGAAACAGAATTGATTTTCACCACTAGTACGACCGATTATTTTTTTATTTACCCCTATAAATGTATGCGACGGGAGATTATTATTATTATTATTATTATTATTATTATTATTATTATTATTTGAGTATCAATGTGACGGGAGATTAGATTCACATAAATTGGTGTATCTCTAACCTTACAAAATTACAAATTACATCAGCCATTCTCCTTCCAAACTGATACGATTTAAATTTAAAGTTCATATATTGATGAACCTAGTCAATGTCAACAAATAAATTTGACTTAATTAATCTATACTGTGTGATGCAACTTATTTCCTTTGTCCATTTTTAAGTGTGTAGTTTCGTAATTTCAATTTGTTGGCGAGACATCATCATTACAATATTCACATCAACTTTTTCCTAACTTTTACTTCCACTTTCTAAAATTATTCTCCACTTTTACCCAATAACTTTTTAAAATGACAAAATAGTAATTGTACAAACTTTTACCCATTACTTTTCAAAATTAACAAATATTAAGAGACAACCCAAAATAGAAGACTACACTCTTATTTAGGGGCGAAGGGAGTACATGATATTTTGAAGTTTTTTTTTTTGAAACGGTAGGACTTTGGTTCAAGCACTTTTAACCGTCCGATTGAGCTGATTTTTTGTGGGCCCCTTTGGAAAAATATTTTAAGAACAATAAACGGTTCGAATCACTCGTGTGGGACCCAAAAGTGGGTCCCCGAGCGCGCTTTGTACATTTTCTGTACCTTTTCTTCGGTACCCCCAGGTTTATCCCTTTTCAATACATTCTCATCTACTTTTATACACTTTCCACACATTTCAATCCACCATAAGCATTTTCCATAATAATAATAAATAAATAAAACAAGGGTTAACTAGAAGGAATTTTCTAAAGTGATTTTCTTCGTAAAAAACTGCATGCTAGTCAATCACTTCGTCTCACTTTGAGCTCTTACTCCTCAAAAAAACAATACTTATTGTTTATGAGTGTTCGGGGAAAATACGAAAAGTCACTTTATAATATCAGGTAGTATAGATTTTGGAGATAAATAAGTAACTTCATAAAAGAGTACACTTCCAGTCAGGGAGCCCGGATTTTAAAAAAATCCGGACCTCCACTTTCCCGATTGAATTTCGACGATCTGAACCGTCCAATGTGTTTAAAAGGTGTTTTCAAGGGTTCCCGTGAGAAATCATCAAAAAAAAAAATATCGGGAAGGGCTTGATCCGAGTAGTTTTTCACAAAACTATCAAGCCCTTCCCGGTATTTTTTTTTGATGATTTCTCACGGGGACCCTTGAAAACACCTTTTAAACACATTGGATGGTTCGGATCATCGAAATTCGATCGGGATCAATGAGGTGTGGATCTTTTTAAAATCCGGGAGAGTGGACTGGAAGTGTGGTGCTTCATAAAAAGCTGGCCAAGTTTTTACTAAATGTACCGTCTTCCTACTGTGGTCAAAATATATACCAGTTGTTTTCGGTAGATGTCAAATTTGTTTGTGTATGTGAGGAAATTGACTTGTCGTAAAATTGCATGCAACCAAGTGTTTTAGTCCACTCAGAAGTTTTCTAGAAGCTAGAAGTGCTAAACACGAATTTCGAAATAGATCATTCTCCTCACATATATTCATCAATTATTTTTAGAACTTTTAGCACATTTAGCTCGTTTTGGGAAACTCGGAGGAAAACTCAGCCTAAACACCCTATTTATCTATTTATTGAGGCCTCTCTCATCTCAGCTAATAATCAAAAGACAGAAAGAAAATTCTTCCATAATTCCCTTTGATTTGTTTTTTCTCTCTCTCCTTTAGGCTGTTGGCCTTGCTGCCATCTTTATTTGTTTCTCCAAAAGAACAAGTAATTATTCAAGCCAAATTTCCAATAGGGTGTTTTCGTTATTCTTCGTATTCTTAGCAAGTCATTTTCTTCGCATACATAAATTAATTTGACAATTTGTAATCTAAGAACACCGAAAATACCGTAGTGAAAACTCAGCCTCAGTAGTCTTGGGGCATCGCCACGTGGAGCCCTATTACTTTTATCCACCACACATTTTTATGAACTCGACAAAAATATATGGTGGATAAGGTGCTGGGGCACCGCCAAATAAGTGTTCCAAAAGAACGGGTCCACTTTTTCGAGTTCTACCAATGCACTTGGCCAAACAATTAGAAAGTACCATTACCTTAGATTAGGAACCAATGGTTAGGTTTCCAATATTAACACTAAAAGTTTGAATTTTATTTTATTTTTTAACTATTTCATGTTAAAAATTCTTGTTTGGATCTCAAATGGTCTTTGTTTAAAACTAGAAAAAAATAGTACTACAATACGCCCAGTGTCGAACACAAAATTACGAATTTGACCTAACTTGCGGGGACCACTCTTCAGTATTTTTATAAAAAAATTCAAAAGTGTACTATAAATATAAATAGAAAGAAAATTAGGCAGAGTACAGGGACCAAGTACCCTCCTAGCCCCCTCCCCTCTCCCCGGTCCGCCCCTGAATACACACCCCTACTTGGACGTGCACGTATGCTATTTTGACAACTATTCAAAGGCATTTATTTTCAGCAGCCCTCAAACAAACACATAAACATGTTTCTATTTCGAGAATGCAGGTAAAAGGTGGGCCAATCATGAAACCATTCAGGTTTAAAAGTTGGTTTCTCCAATTGAAACCCTCCGATAGCTGGCTGCCTTCCCTTAGGAATGGCAGGGCCTGCTGACAAATCAAGACCGTCCAAAGGTGTTTTTGGACAGTCCAAATTTGAGGGGTGTTAAAATATTCAAAACACCCTTCGATACTGTTCAAATTCTAGTCATCCAAGACACATTTAGATGGCGAAGATCGGGTTGGCAGCCATGCCATCCTGGGATGGCAGAGTCCCCAAATTTGTTCAGCTGGCTGGTACTATTAGATAACGATTGATCCAAGGATTGTTGAATACAACATGGAAAACAACGAAGCATTGATTTCTGCTTAGAATATTAGAAATTTCCTTTTGATTCGATCTACCAAATACTGCAGCACAGACACAGAGGAGAACTCTTTTATGAAGTTCTATACGAAACGAACCGAAGGAAAAGAACACCATTTGGCAAGCCCAGAATCCACAAGAGACTGAAATTATTTGCTGCAAGTTTTTCCCACTTTATCATGAAGAATAGCGAAATTCGAGCTACTCACGTTTCTAAAATAGCAGAATTTACTATCACCATATGATTCATATTTGTATACTTGTTGTGTATTCCCTGTTCCACCGACCACCGCATTGCCGTTTATAAGCATAACACCCTGCCCATTCTGCAAATTTTTCAAAGAAGCAACAAATAATCCAAAATCACCGGCCTTAACCCTCTGCTCGTTATAACCCAATGTCAAATTCGTTACCCAATTGACGGTTCCATTTCCTTTGTCCACAACGTCAGAGTATAGATACAGAGGAAATCTTTTAGATGACATAATTGAGAAAAACAAAGAAGATGGCAATGTGGCATTGACACTGTCATTGAAGTTGATTAGCTGGTTAATAATCTGCAAATTCCCGGATTCCTCCAACGTCATAAAGTTACTGAAATCGAATCGTTGGGTTGAATTCGTCGTGATATTTCCGTAAGACGACGTTACCCATCCAACTGATGATACAGATTTATTAGCAGTGGTCAAAAAGGATCCATTTACACCCGTATAGTTTGATACCAGGGTAACAACTGCAGGTAATACATAGCGTGTCAAAAGCTGGGCTTCGGTTTTTACGCTCTTCTTGTCTAACCAAACGTGCAAATTGGCATCTACGAGCCACACATTCAAAGCATTTGTCACACTAAATCCAAACTCATGGGTCTTTCCATCAAGTATTGTTCCCAAAAATGGAGTGATTTCAATATCATAGGAAGGGAGATCAAAAGATCCAATCCCGGTAATAGGTATCCACAGAAGGGGATTTATCCCTCCAGTGTAGATCACAGTAAAAGGCCAAACCGCGCCAACTTCTGTGCCGTCCAAACTCACCACAACCTCCCTAAAAGGCCCGCTCGTGGCACTTGAGTTGTTCGGTACATTTGTATACCAAAACTCATCATTCTCATGAAATGAAACATAAACCTCCAACACAGCCCTATATGTGTTTTGAGGAATCACGAACTCTTTCGACTCTACATCAGTCGAACTTTGGATTTCAAACCACAAACCATCGAGCAAAGGCAGATTTCGCGAAATGGGTAAGACCAAATCAGCCCAAGAACTATTCCCGCTTACCGAATTTCCTGAATTCACTTCAGCAGGATAGAAATGGACTTTTATTTTCACATGGTAAACACCAGTGTAAATGTTATTGACTAAGTTGCCAAGATAAACAGCAAGTGTTTGATTACTCATGAGCAATGAATAGTACCTAGTGATGTCCTTCTTTACAGTCCAAAATATTCCGGTGGCTGTAGGCTCTGCCGTGCAGCTCCTGAGAAGCTCCACGCCGCCTAGCCAAACCCCAAAAATGCGATCGAATTGCGAGCCTTTACATGTAGCCTCCCATTGGAGAACAATTCTAGCGAAATTTTGAGATGGGCAATTCGAGGGAGGGGTGTAGTTGGCAAGAACTGGTGGACTACCGAATGTGTAGCCGAAATCATGTTGCAGGAGGAGGTAAGAGCAGGGTTTGGTTTTGGGAAGTTTGATGGGTCTGGTTACTTCAAAATCCGTTGTAATCTGGGTTGGGGTGAGGTCAGAGTGCGAGTCAGAGATGAGCCCTGGTCTGAAGTTGGTTGGTTTGAGGATGTTTGCTGTGGTGGAGAGAGAGTGGTTTAGGAGGAAGAGAGATAAGAGGAGGAGAGAGAGATATGTCATTGCTGTGGTGTGGTGTGGTGTGGTGTGATTTTGCTTTGCTTAAGACTTTAATGAAGGATATGCATACCTGATATGCTAGGTTAAAAAAAATTTTGCTCAGGAGAGTGTAATGAAAGAAAAATGGAGACAGAGAATGGACTGTGATGAGTGATGACATCTCATGCATATGAGAAAAACTTGGGTCCTTAGGGATGACAGATTTGAGGGGTGCCGAAGGATGGCAGATTTGAGGGGTTCCGAAGGATATTTTGGGTATTTTAACTCATGTCAAATCTAAAATACGTTTAAGCGGCCAAGATCGGTCAGCAAGGCCGGCCATCCCTAAGGAACGGCAGAGTCCCTGGATCTAGTGACAGTCGGGTATAGCCATGTGGTGCCCAACCGCACATCTCGACTGTCCAAAAGTGTTTTAGACGGCCCAGATTTCTTTCCCCCTCTCTCTCTCATCTCAGTCCAAAACACTTTTGGACAGCCGAGATGCGCGGTTAGACACCACGTGGCCGGCACCCAAGTTTTTTTCCATGCATATGCATTCTATCATTTTTTATGACAAGGTATTTCTCTCTTACATATAGGATTTTTTTGGGAAGAAGCAAGATTGATCGTTTCAAATGCTTTCTACCAAAATTTCCATAAAAAGATTTGCTATCTTTCACTTAAAAAGAGAATCGCTTTCTACCATCACCATGGAAAAAGTATTCAATGGTCTTGGCCGGGCACTGTTACGTAATAATATCTGATCATACAATATTTACAAACTACAAGAGCACATTTTTTAAATTAAAAATAAGAGTATTAAGATTGAGTATCCCGTTACTCTATTGGAATATAAATTTAATGTTTACCAAATTCGAAACAATGACGACAATGTTTAAGTCGATCGATTTTGTCTCACTTTGATCTCCTCGTGAAAAATTATTCTGTTGTTTCTTATAATCAAGTATTTGGATAAATTTATACGAAAAATGCTTTATAATACTATGTGGTATAGATAAGGAACCTATGGTTTAGGTACCGGCAAATTAGACATTGCCACTTTCTGATCTCCTTGAATACCAGAATTGTCAACTAGGATCTTGCGTTTATTATTTACTACCATTGTAACTTTTGGATTTTAGTTTTCTCCGCATAAATAATTTTTTTCAAAGATCTACTAGACAAACATACTTTTTTGTGTGTGGGAGAAGAGACCGAGATGGAGCTCGAGATAGATTTTTTTTTTTTTTTTTTTAACAAAAAAAAAAAAAAAAAAAAGAACGAGCGCAATCTATCCTAACGCAACAGGTCACACAACATAAAAGAACATGCATAGTAGTTCAATGGGAAACAAAGTGTAATGGCTCGATTTCAAAGTTCAAAGGAGACCAATATGATAATGGTCACAAAGGAGCAATATTTCATCATCCAAGGAAATAAATGAGAACTACAAGTACTCCAAAATAGTCCATACAAGTCGGAAACATCTGAAGAATATCTAAATAGATGAATTTCCAAAACTAATCGCACAATAGATCCATAGGGGTCTGTTTGTCAAGGGAATAAGAGAGATGGATAAACTAACCCAGGCCCATTCTTATCTGGTGTTTACTTCCTATTTTGCACCGGATTGCCTATCCCATCCGGGATTGCTAAGACCCATTCTTATCCGGTGTTTACTTCCTATTTTGCACCGGATTGCCTATCCCATCCGGGATTGCTAAGACCCCTGCAAGGTCTTATCCCACCCCACCTCCTAGGATAAGCTTACCCAGGTGGGTATAATGCAAGGTTCTAAAAGACGCTAGTCGATCCAAGGTCGATCGGTTGCCAAACGACTTTTGGCCGACTAATCGCCGACTTTTGCCCGACTAGTCGCCGACTTTTGCCCGACTAGTCGGGTTTCGATCAAGTCGGGGGACCTCCGACTAGCGACTTTAGGCTGACTGGTCGACCAATTTGACCGATTTTTAGAACACTGGTATTATGACATCATTGCCCCTCAATGGCTCAATCCCTCCAAACTATTTTATTTATCCAAATTCTCACATTATTTATTTATCCACCCCTCTAATCCATCTATTTCAACTACTATTTCAACTACTGAACAAACTCATTCTTAGTTTTATCACCTCTTTTTAACTAATCCCCTTATAACATATCCACATTTTATCCATCCTTCTTCCTTATGCATCCAAAACCTTATCCGCCCGACAAACGAGCTGCAACTGAATAGAATTCTAATCCATATATAATCAGGAAATTACTAATTACATGGGAACCGTGAAAGAGTCCATAACTTGGAGGCTGTTTGGCTACCTCTTTTTGAAGTTTTCATTTTTACCTTTTTTGTTGTTTGGCTAGAAATTGCAAAATGCATTCTATGAGAATATGTTTGGTTTTTGACATTAGAGAGGAGAAGTCAAAATTAGGGTTGGAGGAGCTTTTTAATTTCTCAATTTTCATTTTCTCATTTCGGTTGACAAAAAGACCTACAAAATGCATTCTGCACATCTCTCTCAAACACTAATCCTATGATACATTTTGCAAATTTCTCTCAAAACACTTTATCAAATTCAATTTTTGTCGATGCATGTTATGAGGAAACAACCCATGTGTCACACGAGTCGCAGTAGCTAGGCACATAAGGAAGCAGATATAACCCTAACAATCAGAAGTTCACTTGAAAACAACCAAAGCACCATTACATTGCAGTTCTCTTTTCCCTCATTTCCAATATCCAAGAATTAATATTCACAAATTAAAGGATCCAACTTGCTTGGAAAGTTTTAATTCTAAGAGAGAGAGTTAAACAAACGTCCTTACCAACAATTAAATTATTCCATCAGCCAAGCAACATCGTAGAAGCCGATCAAAAAAAAAAGCAACATCGTAGAAGGGCACATCGCTTGCATAATCTTTGAGAAGAGCAAGGGAGGTTCATTTTACCCATCTCTATCCCATGGCATACTTTTGTGTCCAGCTGCGTGCAGTGGCCTCATATTTGACTCTGTCGGTCTTGTACATGTGAGCTATTTCTGGAACAAGTGGGTCATCGGGGTTGGGATCCGTCAACAGGGAACATATGGACAACAATACCTGCAAAAAGATGCTATTAAAACGAATTCTCCTAACTTAAAGAACAAAATGGTACTCATTAGTCATAACTTCAAGAAAACAATTGAGTCACAGCTACTTTACATGGGGTCTTCAATCTGTATGATGTACCCGTGTCAGATGCTCGACACGCTCTAACAAGCGAATGGAATCAGTGTCCAAAATGTTTAATATGCACATTCAACAAGGACCCAGTGCTAGAACCCAACCAACCAACCCATACAGTTCTGCTTTCTTTGTTTCATGGGTTATTCGGTGGTTCTATGCAACCCTAGTCCTCGAGGGACATAAAAACTCAGGAGAATAACATGTAAACTAAACATTGTAGGAAGAATGCAAAGAGAATAAAGGACTATGGCTTTTATAAGCCAGACAATCGTAATATAACAGGTGATCTATACATGTACAAGTCCCATTATACAGTAAAATGTTCTATTCCAGATACACAGTTATTTCCATCTATGCTTTACAAGATACACTGGCTAAAAGCTTATAAAATTAATGGCCTAAGAATGAAAGCAAAGCATATAGAATATTAGAAATAACGGATGGAAGATAGACCAGACCTTAGATATTGTTAGTGCTGGACTCCATTGTTCTTTCAGAATATCGAGACAAATACTTCCATTACTATTAATGTTGGGGTGGAATACCTTTGTCCTGAATGCCACCTGTAACATTAAACTCACGACTCATCAGCCTTCTCAAACCTCAGTCCCGTGTTGGACAGAAGATGCACATAACTTTATATTGGTGCAAGATAAAGTTACTAGCATTTCATAATCCATCGAGCAAATCTACTCCACAAAAAGTGCACATGACATGCATGCCTTCTACGATTCACAGTTGCTACCAAAAAGTAAAACTGTTTAAAATGGGATTTAAACCCTTTGATTATCCTGGCATCAGATAGAATTGGGAAATTCAATCTTTTCATCAATATATGTTGGGGAAAACTACCCTTCCAAAAGAATAAACAGTCTCATTTTTCCTTTGTATACAGCTTTTAACCCTTCTGTTCATATGAGTTTTTCTACAGGTCATTTTAATTGGTAAAATCAGATTATTTTCCACAAAATGTATGCCTTCCCTATCACAGTCTATCCCTTGACACAACTACTTCATTTTATACAACTTGAATAGAGAGAAACAGATTAACAGTCACAGGGTTCTAGAACATAATATCGGTCAAATATTGAGAATCAGAGCACTTAACTTGTCTCAAAACAGGAGGCTCGTCAATTTTTTAATGAGTTAACAAAAAACTTAATTAGAAATTTAGAATATGGCAACTTGACCCCTTAGTTTAACAGATAGTAAAGGGATGGGTCATCTTAGCTTGCAATACAAAGGCAGTAATATGGACAGTGTAAACTAATCAGTAATCACACACGATGGCAATCCTTAACACCTATGAAACTTCAAACATGTAAAGGCAGCAGTATTAGTTGCACACATGGTGAACTAAAATGCAACTAAGCATCAGACAGGCGGAAAAATTCTACCTTAGGGGGCTTAAAAGGATAATCAGGAGGAAAATGAATAGAAACCAGAAATACGCCTCCAGCATACGGGCTCTCACTAGGTCCCATAATCGTTGCTTGCCAATGAAACATGTCTTCAGCTACAGGACCTGTGAGAATTAGACAAGAAACTTAAATATCCAAATCACTTCCGCACTAACCACAAAGTATAAGCAAAATGCAGACACCAAAATAATCATAAGTTCGTCCAAATAGTATACCAGCACTGCATGATGTAGGAGGGTCCTTCTGTAAATCCTTGAGCTCCTTCAATATGCGTTTCGATGCCATAAATACAACACAAGCCTACGAGCTCAATCAAAGATGTGATGAACCTCACCAAAATACCTACATGAGGAGACACAAAGAGGAAAAAAGATCAAATACACTCCAGAGACCTAGTAAATCAACAATGAAGTCTCTTTCAAGTTCTCCATTAAGTACAGAATTAATTTTGTAAAATAAACCCCCACCAAAGTCGTACAATTTCACAAAGACATTTACCAAAGTTCTAAAATCGCCCTATGCGTCCCATTGAAATAAAAATACTTATGCCCTACGTGATACACATCTCTAGTCTTTCCCAGCTTTTTTCACTTATTGTGATACAGAGGGCCTTTTTAGCCAAGCAAATTGTGAAGAACCAACTTTGCAATCAAATGAAACAACGAATGATACCTTGCCTACATGTAACCCTTTTTTATGCATATATTCTAATGTATGTATCACTTGTCTTACCCGTGTGTCTGTGTGTGAATATCTGGTTGTACAAATATATCCATCTTTGGTTACAATTTTTTTATGCATCACAGGTCTTGTGCATAAGTGCATATTTTGCTTCATCCAGGCCAAGCCAAGTGATATCATATCAATGATTTTTTTTTTTTTTTGTTAATTAGCCTGAAAAAATAAGGTTCTAAATTATTTCATTGGTAAAGCATGTTGTATGCTATTTGCAATTTAACTCCATTGATCAATAATTCTGTCTCCGCCTCTGTAGAGAACTAACTATTGGGGTTGTTAAGCCTGATTAACCAGGGGTATTATGGTAACTGGTGATGTACATCCTAACTTATAAATACTTGATACAGGGCCGTAATTTAAGGGGGAAAAAAATAGAAGTTGTTTTTATAATATATATACATATATACACACACTAATGAAATGCAAATTGAAAGATTGTCGCAATGGTGCGTGCGCTTCCAGAAGAGCAGGGTGTCCCTGGTTCAAAACTCGGCAAGGCCATATTTTGCAAGGTAATTTTTTCCCTTAGTTTTCTACCTAGGATACATGACATATAACTCTTGGATCACTTGTATTAGTGGTAAATGTTACTCAAGTCTAAGGTTCAAACCATATTTTCATTTGATTTTTTTTATAAAAAAAAATTCGGTTATTTTAATTTCATGTTTAACTTTTAATACCAAATTGACAAATAAATCACTTTTGACAATAACAAATAAACCAAAATATATTTTTTGTAATCAACAAACTTCAATAGAAGATTCTTAAAACTAATGTGCAGATATTCAAATGTGAGGGGGCTATAACCGCACCCGGCCCAAACCACAAATGTGAGGGGGCTATAACCGCACCTGGCCCAAACCACAGAGGGTCAAAGTGAATTTTTACAAATTTTCTATTGTTAAAAATAGTATTCTTACAATTATAGATAATAACATGGTTAGAAAAATGCATTCTATAAGCAGTACTTCGGGAAAAAAAAATATTCCTCTTCCGTTATAAAAAAATTTAAAAGTTTATGTTCGTTAAATTATGAAGCCAAATTACCATATCTCATCCTTTTACCTTTTATTAGCCACCTATATAAAAAATTTATAAGCTACTTCGGGGAAAAAAAAAATATTGCTCTTCCGTTATAAAAAAATTTAAAAGTTTATGCTCGTTAAATTATGAAGCCAAATTACCATATCTCAGCCTTTTACCTTTTATTAGCCACCTATATTCAATTTTTCTTGATAAAAAACCTAGGGCCCTATTTTCAAAATTAGCTTTAAACCTCCCAAATATCAGGGCCGGTCCTTATCAACCGCCGATGTAACTTGTATTCTCTTCGTTGGACACATAGTTAAAACGGATATGAGCCAACCACACAATCGGGTATCCACATAGAAGTCTGTGTGTCTTACATTCTCGTTTTCAGTTCTTGATTATTTTCGCCCGAGTGTTTTTGTAAATAGCTGTGTGTTCGTTGATTTGGCCAAATTCTCTACAGAAAACACACCGACACGAATCGATCCAGAAACCGCAAATCACAAACTGCGGATCAGCTAAACAATCGACAGTAATTGTCGAGATCTCATCATCTAGCCAAAGAAAAAACAACTAGAGTTTTCGTATACGCTCACTAAATAGAAAAGTACAGAGTGTACATATCTATATCAGCACATAGATATAGAGAGAGAGAAAAGAGAGGTCAGAGGAAGAGTACCTGATGGAGAGAGGGGAAGGATTCAGCCGATGATTGATTCTTGGTGGTGGAGAGAGAGAGAGAGAGAGAGAGAGAGAGAGACGATTCAGAGGAAAGTATAATAGGTTATGATTGAGAGCGGGGTCAGGGCAGGCGGCCAGCCTGCTTCTAGAATAATCGATTAAAGTAAAGCAAATTGGCGTTGGATTTACGGCAAAGCTTTTTTTTTTATACGTTACCCCCAACCCGAAACAAAGAGGTTCGGGCCGACTTCGGATCCTATTCGGGCGGTATTGATTTTATTTTCTCTCATTTTTTTTACAATATTGTTTTTATCCTGATATAACGATTAGTTATTAGGGTGAGTTTCCGAATGGATTTTATCTAGATTTTATCAAAATCTGATAAAATCAAGTCTTGATTTTATCCATTCGTGCAGAGAGAGTTGATAAAATCTTAGATTTTTTAATGCAAAAATAAGATTTTAAGATTTTATCAAATCTCTCACGAATAAAAATCAAAACTCATTTTATCGATTTTGATAAAATCCATTCGAAACTCACCGCTTCCGTGACTCTATCTAAATTTTAAATGTTAGATCCGCTGATCCGCTCAATAATCCTTCTTTAACCTTTAAACTAAGTGGATCTTTAATTTCCGTCGAATGATCGGTTATGGAACTTGACCTATTTATGAAGTAGTTTGCTAGTTGTAATTAGGGTTACACCCCTACCTTCTCTATCTAAATTTTAAATGTTAGAGAGACAACCTTCAAGAATAAAATCGCATATCTTAGAGAGATTTTATTAAGATTTGCTACTCTTTAGATTTATCGATTTCATAGAGAGGGAAAACGCATATCTTAGAGTTGGCTCCCATTTGTACTCTTTTCGATTTCATAGCGTTGAGGTGTTGCTCCCATAGTTTTTCCTCGCGTTGAGGTTTTCCACGTATATCTTGGGTCTCGTTTTTCTTTTCTGTTTTTCTGTTACGCACGTCTGTTTGTAGTTTCAATTTGGTGATTCATTGTTCCCAAGAGCCGTAGGGGTATTGTAGGATCGAATAGGTGTTACGAAAATCTTAACAATACTGTACTCCAATCTATTCGGGTTTGGAATCTTTGGACGGTATCCAATACAGCCTTTTTTTTTCACGAAAAAATGAGGTTATTTATTGGATAGGTGAGCAGTCAAAAGATGAATATCATCAAGGGCAAGATTAAAGAGCATATGAGGGACAGGACCCCCCAACACTCCATTCTCGCACCCAAAAGGGCTTTTTTAGCCAACAAATGGGCTACCCTATTAAAAGAACGCTTAACATGAGTAAAAGAGCAAGAAGAAAAAAGTGGTAAGAGCTCTACACACAAGGGCGGAGCTAGGACATGAATCTACCCAGGGCTAACTCAACACAAACACACAAGTGTGTGGGTGTGTGCCTGTGTGGGTGTCAATCCCCTTCCTACGAGGGATTCCGCACTTTGCTCGAACCATTTAGGGGGTGTTTGGGAGACAACTTTTTCACTTTTCATTTTTGGCTTTTTGGTTTTTTGGCTTTTTGGATTATGGCCAGAGTGAGTTTTGAATCTGGGAGAAGTGTTTGGGAGAAATGTGCAAAATGCATTTTACAAAAGTAGTAGTGTTTGGGAGAAAAATGATGAAAATGAGTTATGAATTGATTTTTACCAATTTACCCTTGTTGGTTATAAAACCATGCCAACAATGAACTTTTCATTGAAAAAATTACCGGATGTTCACAACTTGGGAAATAGCATCTGATCACAACCATTGGTAAAATTAATTAATTTTATTATATAATTGTATATCAAAATTAATTTTTATTATAACTTACTACACCCTTTTGAAGCACCTTTTTTTAAGGCTAAACTGTAATTAGTAGTAATTTAAAGATAAATTTGTAATAAATACAAAATAGATACCAACATATACACGTGGGTAGATTTGGATCACAGTCACAACAGGAGGAGTCTTTCAATGGAAACCACGCCCAAATTACTTCTTCTTCTACCTCCCTCCAGCTTTCATTCTTGTCTTCCTTTTTTGTTTTCTATTTGATTTTTGCTTGTATTGACTGATCAAAGAGAGAAAAATGATCTAATCATAACCACCCCAAATTAACAAAAACTCCGGCAACAATTGATGACATAATATGATGGAGGCTCGATTCAAATACATGTATGTATGGATATCTTCGTGTATGTATATATCTGGGTATGTGTACATATAGATTGCAAGCCTCTTCTGCCTTTTCCCCTCAATCTCTCTCTCGGTGGTTGTGGTAAAATGGAATAAGGGTATGAATGGCAGAAACAACATTCACGGGAAATGAAAAACGAGAATCCAAAAACGAGAATGGGAAAAGGAAGGGGTATCTTTGTTTTTGGCTTCTTGCCTCTATCGTGAAAAATGAAGAATGAGTTCTCCGTAACTCCTTCTCGTAACTCCGCGCCCAAACACCAAAAACGGGAAAACCAAACCGGAAAACGGAAAAGAAATTTCACTGATTTTCTAAAATACTTTACAGGCTTATAATTCATGTTGTTTTCCCTATATAATAGTAGAGGTTTTCTTTTTCTTGCGGGGGTTCTAAGCTTCCCCTGGGAAAACCAAAACCGAAAATGTAAAAAAGAAGCGCCCAAACAGGCTCTTAATGTGTTTAAAACGTACTTTTAAGGGTATAAGCGAGGAATCATTAAAAAAAAAGGATCGGGAAAGGCTTGATCCGAGCAATTTTCGATGAAGTTTTCATTTTGTATTTACAAAGAGTTGATAGTCCAGGGCAGACTTCAGGTTCAATTTAGATCCGTCCCTGACACCTTTTTGTTTTTGATTAACTACAGATTTTTTTTTTCCTTTTTGATTAGTTACAAATCAATCTATGGATTGTTGGTTGGGTTAAGTTTGGACCAAGATTTGAATGGGTTGGGCTAAGAAAAATTTATGGGTGGGCTAAATTGTACTGGGCTAAAAGTTTACATATAATTTTTTTTTGTTGTTCCATCTGGGCTTTACCTTAGCCCAAAGGTTGTTCCGCCCTTGTCTACACAATCAGAAAGTATAGAGCTACAATCGAATCGGAGTAAGATTTTCCTTCTTGAGACAAAGTTTGGACAATCTGGAGAGCATCACCTTCAACTATGATTCTTGCGAGTCCGTTGTTTGCCGCCAAAACAAGTGCTTCTCGAAAGCCTAGTGCTTCAGTGGATCGAGGGGATTAGAGTCCAATGAAAGGGATGGACAAAGTACCTAGGATATTTCCGATATAATCTCTAGCCACGACACCAACACCCACCCGACCAACATGCTTGTCAACTGCACCATCGACGTTGAGTTTAATCACACCAGGTAAAGGGCGGAAGCCACGAGGACGGGTGGGAAGGGGTTATGACTTTGAATCGCCTTAATTTGCAAACTTTTGTATAAAAATTCATAACATCAATATGACATTATATTTCTTTACATGTATTCATAGAATTTATCTTGAATTCTTAACATTTTTACATTATGAATTTTAAACAAAAGTCACGAATTTTTACACAAATGATACAGATTTCATACATAACATTAATTTGAATTTTTTTTTTTTTTTTTTTGCAAAACGTTACTATGAATTAAACAATTCAAAAGGATGACATAATATAAACATTCAAATAAGGTGTGTATTATAATATTTCCCTTATTAATTTAGGTCAAAAGAGAAAATATTAGTACACGTTGCTTTGTCCAAGATCTTTGTAATGAATTTCGTTTTTGTAAGTGTCGTTGGACGTTCATTAATATAATCTTCTCATTTCCGTGTCAAAATAAAAAAATAAAAAAATTCCCTCCATCGGCATACTTTTTAACTTGGGACTTGGTCTAATTTTTAATGCGAAGTTGCTTATATTGTGTTTACCAAACCCACAGAATTTTCAAACAAGGTCTTTGGAAGCTTTGGGAAATTAACTCTCCAAACAAGGCCCTTTGGGAAATTAACTCTCCAAACAAAGCCATTGGAAGCTTTGGGGTTGTACCAAAAAAATGAGCAAAACGATGTCGTTTAAGAGAAAAGGAGGGAGTAAAGGAGTATCCCCGGATCCAATTTTTTTGTCTTTATTCGATTTCTTCATGTATCTGTTAGTTTCTTGTCAATTTTTTGTGAATTATTTTGTTTGTCTCGACGAGAGGAATCGAAAATGTAAAAAATCATGATCGAAACTGTTTTGTTTGAATAAATAAATAAAAAAAGCTAAATTACAAAAACTTGAGGCAAAACCAAAATTCATATGTAAAAAATGTAAAAAATCATGCCCTTTGTATTTTTATTTTTTTTAATTTATGACTGATTTTAGAGTTGATTATATTCTGAGGTAACAATTCATATGTATTAACTTCCTGTAAAGATGATAGCCAGATGTTTAACTTCCAAAATTACTTTTATTCAAAATAGCCATTGAATCATGATAACAGAACTTTCCCTTAAATTTCTAAGAAAAATAACACGATGACCGAATATGTATGCAAGCTTCAAACACCCTTGAAGTGAAGAAATCTTTAATCACCATGTAGGCTTATTCTAGCTTTCTGTACTTGCAGGAACAAATTTCTTACAATTAGGAAAGAATTAAAAGAACAACAACAATCAGATAATCAAGGGGTCTGCATATTAGAATCCTTGGGACTTGTTCTCTTCTGAAGACGGCCGGTTCTCCGAGTCGGATTGCCGGATCTCTTCAATCATCCTAACAACCTCTTCGATATTCGGTCGCATATCCGGGGCCTGCACAATACAAGCCATCCCAATCTGCAACATCTGCACCATATCCTCTTCAATATTTTGGTACCTCATCAACTCCACGTCGAAAACCTCAGCCGTCCATTCCTCCCTCACGACCGACTGGACCCACCTTGGAAGGTCCACCATGTCGTCGCGTGCGGGCGATTGGATTGGTTGTTTTCCTGTCAACATCTCAAGGAGCAGGACTCCGAAGCTGTACACATCAGATTGGTGAGTCTGTTTTCGTGTTTCAGTAACTTCAGGAGCACTGTAACCAGCG